>CM063508.1:139565878-139595878 GCA_032207245.1 Pardosa pseudoannulata
TGTAGCTAGAATAATTTACTTTTGCATTAGCTCTTGACAAAAGCCTGCTTCGGTGAAGCTAATTTTAGTTAACCTCTTCCGTCAAAAATAATAGACGATTTCCCTATACTTCATTGGCAACATTAATTGTTAAGAGTTACTTTTTAATTAATTTCCTTTTTTACGCTGTCACATTTTGTTAATAATGCCTTGTGAATTTGGAGCTTTGTCTAGGTTTTGAGAGATAGCTTCTTTTGTTCAGTCTTTAATAAAATGAAGCGTGGGCACTTCGAAGCACATGTACACAATTTAAGTACATTTCATTACTATGGTCGATCTTTTAATATAATTTCCTAACATAGACACGAAGACATTTATTACGTCATCAACAAGTTTAAAATTATTATAGTTTTTTATTATTTGTTTGTATTGTAGTAAAATTTGTACTAGATTGTCTCTTAACCCTTTAAAGACCAGTGGTTTCGTAGTGAAACCACCTGCTAAAATATTTTTTCTCTTCTATTTTAAGGTATATTTTGGATTTTTTAGGGTATTTTTGACACTTCAAACTATTAATAAATGGTAGCACAACACATAGTTTATTTTTTCTTTTTAAAATTTAAGCGTTTAAACTTCTTTATCTTGGATTAAAAAGGTAGTCTATTTTCTTTGTCATGACTCCAAATAAATATACCTACCCAAAACATCACTTATAAATTGTTTAATTAGATATTTATTTATTACATGTAATTATGCAGTATTGTTTCAATTTACTTTCAATTTTCTTAAAATTTAATTGCTATTTAAATTTTAAGAATGTATTATTTTCGAACTGTACAAGGGGTTGAGAGTTTCACAGTTAAAACATACTGTTCCTCCCCTACCAAACTAGCAAAAAGCATTTTAATATTTTTCACATATATAAGGTTCATAGGTAACATTTATAACCTATCTCCATAAAATCCCAAAGCCTTTTCACTAGTGAACTTTAAAGGGTTAAGGCGATTTCACTCAGCAGGGCCCAACTCAACTTATGACAATTTTGGCTTTAGTTTTAAAAGGAAGGGCATTATATTGTTTGTCTATTGGCTGTTTGTAAACATGAAAATGAATGGGAAGGGCATTATAGTACTTCGTGACGTTGCGACAAATTACTCTATACCATAGATCTCGCCTTATTACCAATTTTATATACCGTAAAACATTGATCAATTTATAATTTAGCCCGCGAAACTCGTAGGATAAGTAAAGGAAGATGAAAGTTATAGTATATTGTTCTACCAAATTCTGAATTTATAATGTTAAGAATACAGAGTATCTTCAAAATGGCAAAATTTGATCAAAAATACAAAATTTGTTTTCATTGAAAAAAATTAAACTAGGTATATGCTTTATAGTCTAATTAAATGTTTGCTCTCAAATGATTAATTTATTTCATTAAAACCTTTTTGTTTGTATTATTTTCTTAAAACTTAATTTTTTTTCGCGGTTTGGTTTATTTATCCATATTTGTTACTTTCTAGAGTCACACTTGCATTATATTCTCCTCAATCTCTCTGAAATTTTTGGATAATTTTCTAATAATGTGTTTGCCATAAAACTAAAAATTCATTTTTACTTCATTGCACAGATTAAAGCAAGTGGTTTAATTTTTAGGCCTGTGTATTTCAACGAAAATACTCATTTCGATCATGCTTGAATCCATTTTTAAAAGTTTTGGGAATAGATCTGTTAACACGTATAAGGAAACTAACTTTAATAACTATAACGTAAATGTTTGTTAGAATTTCAAAAATTTTAAAGTTACAAATCACACACCCAGTAATTAATTTTTCTTAAATATTAAGAGGTTTCTATCTGTCTAAAGAAATCTTGGTGCATTCTGAAAGTGTTTCTATATGGAACAAATTTATTTCTCACAATCAGTGAATAAGATTCCAACACATAAAAAACAAAGTTGACAATAGTTCCGAATTGTTACACAGTACTGTAAAAAAATTACCATCATGGAGGAAATTCAGACAGGTAGGCAACAAGGCTCTCTTCCCAAACACCATATTATTTTAATAGTGGACGAGTCCTGAGAACTCCAGAAACACTTGGACAAATCGAGAGCTAAGGCAACTTTCATACCGTGAAATAATGTTCAGTGATCGAGGGAGATAATTAAGGGAGTGACAAAAGGAGATATAAGATACAATGATAAAAAGGAAAGGGGATAAAGGAAAGGAAGAAGGAAAAGAGCGAGCACTCAGAAATGACGAATTAGGATCAGCAGATTAGAGGTACTTAGATGGAGATGATGACTTCTAGACCTCACCTCCTCAACTACGGGATTTACTTAGTCTTAGTTCCTAATGGCATCGCTACTTCTTCTTGAATAACTTAGTGCACAATGGTAAGCTTTGGTTTGGAGCGCTACGGTCTACTTTTTGCAACACGAGAGCTAATGAGACAGAGACCTACAGCTTAAAGCCAATTCCAAACAGCTACGAACATCCATGCCACTTTGGGATTCGAACCTACGAACTCCAGTTCCAAAGGCCAACACCCTAACCAATCGGCCATCTTTCGGCCCAATGCCACTTGGATTAACCAAGCATGTTAGCCTGAGACCACACGAATTAAGGTACTGGGATACACTTTTCATTTGACACACGGGTGAAAGAATGACTTTGCTCTAATGGGTCTTTGCAATTTAGAAGAAGGAACCAAGCGGAAAATCCCTTCGCTTGGCCTGTCATCCCCAGAGGTATCATTTATGAACTTGGACTACACATTTTATGTGACCAAGTCACAATTAAGGAATTCAACAGATCTTAGGCCAGCGTGAACCCAGAACCTACAATCTTCCAGTTATAAGATAGCTGATTGCAAGCATACTTGCAAATTATTTATAAATATAGTACTCAATTTTATATTCTTCTCATACCTCGTTATATTGTGTTGAATGGTTTTCGACATTACTATGGATAATATTGACTGGACCATTCATTACATGTGCCTAATTTTAATGAATTGTAACTGCTATAAAATAATATTAATCTTAAGTAAATATACTTCAATTTTATTTCTGAGGGAATCTTATGAAATGCATTTAAACCTTCTGCGAACTCCTGCATTTCTATTCAAGTTAACAGGAAAAGGAAAATACATGTTTAAAAATATTACATTATTCGTTGTAATATACGTAAGTACTAATCTCTCTCCTAGGTTTTATAAAATTGACCGTAATACTTGCAACAAATCAAACCAGAGTTTTATGCTTTAAAGTTTTTTCTTGAGAAATTTTAAATACTAAAAGATTTATTTCTTTTTCAATAACAGATATAATCGAAGATTTTGCTTGGCTCAATCTCTTCAAAGATAAATTAATATTTTACTCCTAAAACAAGATATCATTGTAAAAAGTTCTGTTTACACAAATAATTTTAGATAATTAACACCATCATGCTACCAAATAAGCTAAACTGATTAGCATTTTCTTGCGAAAATATCTAGAGGGTGAATAAAATTGACTCTCTAGGTAAAAACTGTAGAAATATAGATAATTCGCTTAATTTTTTAAGCAAGCTTAATTATTTTTGTCGTTGCTTGAAATCATCCCAATTCTGTCACTTCTCAGTTTTTTTATTAATAGTGTGAAAGATTATTTATTAGGTATGTAATTTTAGAATAATTTTCCTGGAGGGATTACTTGAAATTTTCTCCTGACAGTTCTAATTACAGGTAGAAGCTTTTAATCAGTGGGTTGAAGTAGTTTACTTAATATATCTCTGAGGCATATTTAATTAATCTAGATAGGTTAAAATGTTCGGGGTTTGTTCCTTTCCTTAAAGTTTTGAATGAAACTTTAAAAAATAGTGTAACTCAAAACTGAAATTTACTTTTTCCAATTATTTTACTTTATGAATAAGATGACAGGGACAATAAATATTAGTATGACATAATACAGTGTTTAGGCGATGGAATAATTAGTCCTTCTTGGTAAAAATACTTCTTTATTTAATTTGAAGTTTCCGTTTCAGGCATGGCTTGTGCCATTTGCATTTATTCGTGGCGAAGACACACGTAGAGTGTGTTGACACCTCCACGACCACGCGCTAACTGATTCTTCTCTCTTGATTAGTCATCAACTTCCTGTGAAATATCTCTACACCTGACCGCATTACTCCAAAAGGTTACGCAAGCATGGAAATTTTTCATTTATTTTATTATTATAAAAGAGTTCCATTTTTAAAATCATTTAAAAGTCACGTAATTTCCAATTACTCCTTTTTCAGACCTGACAAGTAAAAACTATCAATTCATTAACTTATCTAGATAATTCCAAAGATGATACTAAACGGGGCCGAATAGGTATAGTGTTACCTTTTATCTCTGGACCTTGTGATGATATGAATGTTCCTAATCGGTTTTAATCAGTAGTTTTTTTGTTAAATAGCCCTTGTTCGGCAAAAATAGTTGACTTTAGTAACACTAAACAAACTAAATTAAAAATAACTATATTATAATGGTAAAATCGTTTTGAAATCAATAAGCTGTACTAGAACCCAAAAAAAAGTAATTTAAACACAAATAACTGTAGTTTTATAAATATATAGATAACTCTTTGATTGCTTAATCCACAGTTTCTTTTTCCCATACATTTTTTAACATTTAACAGTCAATAAGGTATTTTATGAAACATAAAATCTGATATGGACAGCACTTGACTTCTTTGTAAGTCTATTAAATTAGACGTATTGTTTTATTTTCATGGTATGAGAAGTCTTCAAAATGTATCTTAATATCATTTGTGTTGTTATACTACATTATATATTAACTTAACCCCTTGACTTACAAGTAAAACGGAATCTGATGTGTCCAAAAAATATTATTTAGTTCTGTCTCATCTGAACAATTTTGGGAAATTTAAGAAAGAGAACGTTTTATTTTGAAATTTGCATTTCTGTGTAATATTTAATGAGGTTTATATATGATGCTAATGTACAATAATTAAGTAACAGTATAAAATTATGATTTAATATAATGCCTCACGATATCTATCGGAGACAGCTATAGACGTCAAAATCTACTTTGGCACATGAGATGACTGACATCTGCTAGATGTCATTGTATGTCAAGAAGTTAATGTGGCTATAAATGATAGAATAAAAAACATTTTGTCCCAAAAGATAAAAAAAAGCTTCCTGTGAATTTTAAATACTTTTTGTTTTTATTGTTGTAGACCGGTACTCTTGCTCTACGTCTATATTGAAATTTTAAGTTACATAGTGTGTAGATTGTCGCGCTTCTTACCTTTTATCGATAGAAAACATTTTTTTAGTTTAAAGAAGTATTTTTTTAAATGAGAACCAAAAGACATGTTTTAAATTAAACATTTACTTACTTAAAACTAAGAAAATTATACACAAACATAACTATACCTATATCAAAAACACATTTAATTCCTGAATAATATCTATTTAAAGCATTCTTTATCTAAGGAAAATTAATTTTCAGCTGCAGAGTTTGTACAAATTTGCTTCACTTTTCAGAAAAAAATATACATTTTACATCAGGATAAGTAATACAGTGGACTCCGCTAAATGTGATCACGGTTATTGTTATCAATCGCTTATTGTTAAGGAAATCTCTTGGTCCCGATTTTCTCTATTCATTCGTATGTTAAAAGATCGCTTTATGTGATCCTTGCATCGGGTAATGTTATCAGTTTTCCAATCTTATTTCAACTGGCAAAGGAATCTTCGCAATCTATTCAGAAGGAACCCAATATTTTGTTTCCCTTCGTTCTTATTTTTCAATTTTCAAGAATTCTCCCTCTTCCACCTGGGAAAGGGAAAAATGATCAAAGGAGTAGAAATTTACAAGTTCCTATAATGCTTCAGAAATACGCACAACCTGCCTGTGGTCAATGGTTGTCATATAAGCAGAAAACAGCACATTCTTAAAGGAACTGAGAAGGAGCGTTTTCACAATTTATGCCTTGTTCTCTTACATGAATCATCTTATCGATATGGAAGCCAGAATGCGAAAATATTTCACATTAAAACAAAAGATCGAAATTTTAAATTGTTATGACAAGTTACCAAAAATCAGTCAGCGCAATGCTGCAGTCCTGTTAAACATTTCTCAACTTCGGAATTGCATCAAGTGTTGAAAAGTGGAGCACAACACCGCTCAGATGACTTTAAAAAACATTATGATTATGAACAATTTATCTATGAGCTTCTTAGAAAAAATTGTAGACAGTCAACAATTAATCATTTTTTAATTATGTATAAATTCTTATGTTTTAAAGGTTAATATACAGTATATAAATATAAAGTGTGTTTTTTTGTTTTATTTTGAAATTTAGTATGTGTGAATTAAAGGGGGGGTGAATTTATCTAATTTTGTATATCGTTGTTGTTATCGAAATCACGGTGTCTCAAACCGAATACATTAAGCGGAGTCCACTGCATATTATGTTCTTTAATATAAAGTTCATGTTTTGAGATCTCTGCCCAAAAACAGGTTTCCTTAAGTCAGAAAATTCTTAGGTATATACCAACAACTGATATGTTTTCTAACTTATTTCCAAAGACAGTGCATTTTATTTTAAATAAGAAGCGACTTTTGAATAAAATATTTTTATGCTTTTAAATAAGTAGTTCTCCAGTTAAATAAAAAACAACTTTTGTCAAGAAAACCTTTAGTCTTATATTAAATTACATTAGCATGTAAAAACTGCTATGATTCGATGGATTTCTCGAAGATGATGTCTGAAAAGTAATAACTAGAACACCCTGGAAAGAGAATAACTAAAATCATATACAAACCTATACCTATATCAAAACACATTTAAATCCTAAAAAATCTGCTTAAGGATTATTTAACTGAGGAAAATTAATTTGCAGCTTCAAAGAAGCGTTTGTACAAATTCTTCACTTTTCAGAAAAAAATATTTACGTTATACATCAGGATAAGTAATGCAGTGGACTTTCGCTTAATGTGATCTTGTTATTGTTATCAATCACTTATTGTTATCGAAATTCCTTGGTCCGATTTTCTCTATTCTTCTTTCGTTAAAATTATCGCTTTATGGAATCATACATCGGTTAATGTTTATCAGTCATCGAACCTCATTTTAACTGGCAAAGGAATACTCATAACATATTCAGAAGGAACCCAATCTTTTCTTTCCTCGCTCCTATTTTAATTTCCAAGAATTCTTCGAAAATTACACGTTCCTAGAATTTTTCAGAAATACAACCCTGTTGGTGGTCAATGGTTGTCAATAAGCAGAAAAGGCAGCACATTCTTAAAGGAACTGAGAAGGAGCATATTCACAATTATACCTTGCTCTCTTACATGAAGCTTCTAGATATGAAGCCAGAAAGCCGAATGATTTAACATTTAAAACAAAAGATTGAAATTTTAAATTGTTGTGACAGGTTACAAAAAATCAACGCAATGCTGCAGCTCAGTTTACTTTCTCAACTTCGGAATTGCATCAAGTGTTGAAAAGTGGAGCACAACACGCTCAGATGACTTTAAAAACATTATGATTACGAAAAAATTTATCAATGAATTTCTAGTAAAATTTAGGCAATCAACAATTGATCAAGTTTTTTTAATTGTATATGTAATTCTTATGTTTTAAAGGATAATTTACAGTACATAAATATAAGGTGGTTTTTCATTTCTATTTTGAAATTTAGTGTGAATTAAAGGGGGGGATTATCTAATTTTGCATATCGTTTGTTGTTATCAAAATCACGGTGACCCAAATTGATTACATAAGTGGAGTCCACTGCATATTATGTGTTTTAATATTATATTAAATTATAGTCTCTTTAATAAAATATTCATGTTATGGAGATCTGTATGAAAAACTTTTTTAAGTCTAGAAAATGCTTAGGTATATACCAACAACTGATATGTTTTCTAACTTATTTCCAAAGACAGTGCATTTTATTTTAAATAAGAAGCGACTTTTGAATAAAATATTTTTATGCTTTTAAATAAGTAGTTCTCCAGTTAAATAAAAAACAACTTTTGTCAAGAAAACCTTTAGTCTTATATTAAATTACATTAGCATGTAAAAACTGCTATGATTCGATGGATTTCTCGAAGATGATGTCTGAAAAGTAATAACTAGAACACCCTGGAAAGAGAATAACTAACAAAAAATCTTTATTTTTAGATTCTAAAAAAAATTGAGGAACTTTATTTAAGTTCGAGGAGGAATGAATTTCTTATCAAAGAAGCGTTCTTAGAAATTCTGTACTACAAAGATAAATTGTTCTCATTTTCAAATAAAAATGTTACTTACGGGAATTTCGTACTTTAAGAGGGGAAATTTCTTTATTTTAAAGCACTATTTTGTGATACATCTTAAATCGATAGGTTTTGCTTTTTTTAAGAATATTTCTTTCTGTAATAAGTCAGTAACTTTAAAGAATTTATTCAAAGTTTTAAATTTAAAGTATGACTTAGAGAAGAATATAAAATATGTACTTGTTACTGCAGAAATTTATATTTGTACTGTTTATCGCAAAATACCTGTATAAAAAGCAATGGAACCTACATTCTCGTTTCAACTTAAATAAAATATGATCTCATTTCTACAGAACAGAAAAGGGCAAAATCTTCAGTACTTTAATATTACAAAGCGATTTAAAAATGAAAAAAAATATTAAAAATATCAAAATTTAAAAATGTATAACTATGCGTGTTAGATTACTTTGTTGTAAATTGTTGTTAGACTACTTTATACCTGTTCTAACTGTAGATTACATTTAATTTCAGTTTAATGTTACATTATTTTCAATTTGTATTTATGGATGTTTTACTTCTTACCTTTCACGGGCTAGTAACAAGTTTTAGTTTAAAACAAATATTATATTAAAAATAAACACCAGAACGATTGTTTTAAATTAAATATTTCTATACTTAAAACTGTACTTAAAACATGACTATACCTAAATCAAAAGATACGTTAAAATCCTAAACAATATCTGCTTAACTTTATGTTTAAATATTAGTCAAATTTCTGTTTCCTCAAATTGTATAGACTTACTTCAGCTATTTGATGAATAAATAAACATTATAGATCTTAAGACAGGTTTTGGTTTTGGCTTGGAGTGCTACGGTCTAATTTTGCAACACGAGGGCTAATGAGACCGGGACCTACTGCTTAAAGCCGATTCCGAACGGCTACGAACATCCATGCCACAGTGGAATTCGAACCGGATCCGAAGGCCAGCACCCTAACCAATCGGCCATCGTTCGACTAATCTTAAGACAGGAGAACCGATGATTCAGTCTCTTTATGAAAATATTCGTCTCTGGAGATATCTGTGTGTAAAACATTTTTCCTAGAAAATTCTTACATAAATATCAAGAACTGATATATTTTCTAACTTACTTCTAAAGGCAGTGCTTTTTATTTTAAATAACAAACTACTTTTTATTTAAATATTATAACGTATTTAAATATAAAGTTGCCCAGTTTTAAAAAAATTTAATCTTGTATTAAATTATATTAACGTGTAAAAACTGTTATGATTCGACGGATTTCTAGAAAAACATGTTTAAAAAGTAGTAGCTAGAATAGCTTGGAAGACAAATAAATTACAATAAAATTCTTATTTTCAGATTCTAAAAAAAAAATTAGGCACTTTATGTAAGTTGGAGGAGTAATGAATTTCATATCATAGAAGCGTTCTCAAAAATTCTATACTACAAAGCAAACTGTTCTCATTTCCAAGTAAATATGTTATTTACAAAGAATTTCTATACGGTGCATCTTAAATCGATAGATTTTGCTTTTTTAGAATATTTCTTCCTGTAGTAACTTAATAACTTTAAAGAATTTATTCAAAGTTTTAAATTTAAAGTATGACTTAGAGAAGAATATAAAATATGTACTTGTTACTACAGAAATTTATATTTGTACTGTTTATCGCACGATACCTGTAGAAAAAGCAATGAAATATAAATTCTGGTGTAAACTTCAATAAAATATGATCTCATTTCTACAGAACAGAAAAGGGCAAAATCTTCAATATTTGATATTATAAAGCGTTTTAAAAAGGATAAAAAAAATATTGAAAATATCAAAACTTAAAAATGTATAACTATGCGTGTTAGATTACTTTGTTTTAGATTGTTGTTATACTACTTTATACCTGTTCTAACTGAAAATTACATTTACCTTCAGTTTAATGTTACATTATTTTCAATTTGTATTTATGGATGTTTTAATTCTTACCTTTCGCTGGCTAGCAACAAGTTTTAGTTTAAAACAAATATTATATTAAAAATAAACACCAGAATGATTGTTTTAAAATAAATATATCTGTACTTAAAACTGATAAAATCCGATCATATCATAACTACACCTATATCAAAAGACACGTTTAAATCTTAACCAATATCTACTTATCATCTGTGTTTAAATATTAGTCAAATTTCTGTTTCCTCAAATTGTACAGACTTACTTTAGCTATTTGACGAATAAATAAACATTATAGATCTTAAGACAGGAGAACCGATGATTCATTCTCTTTAAGAAAATATTCGTCTCTTGAGATGTCTGTCTGAAAATCACATTTCTTCTAAAAAACTCTTACTTAAATACCAAGAAGAAATATATTTTCTAACTTATTTCTAAACTCAATGCTTTTTATTTAAAATAACAAACTACTTTTCATTTAACTATTATAATGCATTTAAATATAATGTTGTCCAGTTTAAAAAATCTTTTGTCAAGAAAAAAATTAATCTTGTATCAAATTACATTAACATGTAAAAACTGTTATGATTTGATGGATTTCTAGAAGAACATGTTTAAAAAGTGGTAGCTAGAATACTTTGGAAGAAAAAGAAATTGCAAAAAAAATCTTATTTTCAGATTCTTAAAAAAAAATAAAAATAATAATTAGGAACATTATTTAAGTTAGAGGAGGAATGAATTTTATATCAAAGAAGCTTTCTCAGAAATTCTATATTACAAAGTAAACTGCTCTCATTTTCAAATAAATATGTAATTTACAAGAATTTAGTATTTTATGAACTAAATTTTTTTAATTTTAAAGCGTTTCTATACAGTGCATCTTAAATCGATAGATTTTGCTTTTTATAAAATATTTTTTCTCTAATAAGTCAGTAATTCTAAACAATTTATTCAATATTTATATTTAAAGTATATAAAAAAACTACATGCTGCTAGAGAAATTTATACATATTCTGTTTACTAAAAGATACCTTTAGAAAAATAAATCAATAGAATCTAAAATCAAATATTAGCTGAAATAAATTATGATCCCATCTTTTAATAGAAAGTGGTTAAATGTTCAATAGTTTGATATTACAATGCTTCAAATGATAAAAGTATTTAAATTATTAATATTTAAAAATTTGTAATTCTATGTATTAAAGTACTTTGTTGCCATTATATTAGCTAAACTTTGCATAATATTTACTTTAAATTTGATATTACCATATATTTATTTATGTCTTGCTTCTTACTTTTTTTGGATTGGCAACAGTGTTTAGTTTAAAACGAATACTACTTTAAAAATAAACACTAGAAGACTTCTTTTAAATTAAATATTTATATACGTACGACTGAAAAATCATATCAAAGCATAACCATACTTATATCTAAACAATATCTATTTAACATTTCCGTTTAAATACGAAAAGTTAAATATTTGTTTCCTTAATTTGTATAGGTTTGATTCAGCTATTTTTCGAAAAAATAAGCATTATACATCTGCAGGTTTAAGAAGTCATATTTTATGCTCATCAATAAAAAGTTTGTCTTTTGAGATCGCTGTCTAAAAAAAACATTTTTTTCAACAAACTTTTTATGTAGATACAAAGAACTGATATGTTTTCGGAATTATTTCTAAAGCCAATGTATTTTATTTTAAATAGCACGTAACTTTTCACCTAAACATTGATAATACCTTTAAATATTTAGCTTTTCAGTTATAAAAATACTTTGCCAATAAAAATTTAGTATAGCATTCAATTACATTAACATATAAAAACTATTTGGAGAATTTTTTGAAAGAACATCTTTGAAAGCAATAGCTAGAGCTGGAAATAGACTAACTTATAAAGATCCTTATTTTTATATTCTAAAAAATAAACTTTATTTAAGTTAGAAGAGAAATGATTTTTGTCAAAGAAACATTTTCAGAATTTCTCTGCTACATAAGTCGATTGTTCTCATTTTCAAATAAAAATGCTATTTAGGACATTTTGTACTCTTAGAGGTGAAATTTCTTCATTTTAACGAATTTATTTTCGGAACATTTTGCATTGATAGGTTCTTTTTTCAGGGCGTTATTTTATTTTTTCTGTAACAGGATAGCAAATTTAAAAGGTTTTTTTCAATGTTTTAAAGTCAATGTATATTTTATACAAAAATATATATTTATGCTACTAAAGAAAATTGTATTTGCTCTTCTATTTCTTTTAATATCTCTGCTTAACCCATTAATGCGTAACGTGATTGTAAAGAATAGATTTTTATATATTTTTTTATATATTTTTCCTTTTCAATAAAGGAAGAAACCAATAGACAATCCCTCAAATTTTCAGCTTTTTTCAATTATTTTAATTTTTATTATTTGGATTAACATTTTTAGGATTTTTTATCTTTGCACAGAATATGCTTTTCTCACTTCAACTGAAATCAAGAGTTTAATTAAAAAAACATTTGTTTTGTAGTATTGTATTTATATATGATAGCAAATACATCTCTAATTGCGCAATTTTTCTTTTTCATAAACTGTAACTTATAAAGTTACATTTTTGTAACAACTACTGTTCCCCCACCCTCATTTTCGATATATAGTCAGCTATCGGAATTGCAATGCGAGGAATCGCTCTTTATGTTTGTAAACCCCAGTTATTAAAGAAGCGAAAAATTAACGATCAGCCAGTCTAATGTTCGGAAATTAAAAAAAGATCGTTAAACAGCTGGAACATGTAATTCATTCACAATCTTGTAGTAACTGAAAATTTGTTTGTATCGAGTTCAGGCTCCTTATTAGGTTTGGTTTGGTTTGTTTTAGAGTGTTATGGTCTACTTTGTGCAAGACGAGGGATAATGAGACCGGGATCTACAGCTTAAAGCTGATTTCGAACGGCTACGAACATTCATGCCACTGTGGGATTCAAACCCATAAACTCTGGTACCGAAGGCCAGCACTCTAACCAATCTGTCAGCGTTCGGCCAGGTTCCTTGTTATTACACTTGAATAGGAGAAGAAACCGTTTTGTGAGTTTCACCATTAGAGGCTGCCAAGTGTTTTGGTTACCCCTCGCGTCGTAGTTCAACAGGGTGTTTGTACAGAGGAACCACACATACATTTTTTTCCCTGGGAATCCAGCGTAATTCTCCTTCTTCCCCTTTTCAAAATATTGGTGTCAATCAGTAACGAAAGAATGCACTTAACCAAATAAGAATGTCTACGCCATTAATCCAAATTCTTGGATAGCAATTCTGGTAATTGATTACACACCGTTGACGGGAGTAAAAAAGTACTCATCACAAAAATAACGTGTAACTTTCAACGTTGCAAGGACTAACCCTTCTCCTCTATGATGTTTAAAATTTCAACTCATCACTAATAAACAAAGGGTTATAATATTCGCATGTGCTTAACCCCTTAATGCACAGTTTTGGTTTTTTTTTAAAAAAAAAAGGTCGGCCAAAAAAAATCAATTTTTTTAATGTAAAAAACACAATTTAAAACGTTGAATTTAAAAAAAAGTATATTTTAAACTTGAATAAATAAGTGTTATAGCTTATAATCCCATGTAAATGGCAAATATCAATAAAACAATAGGGTTTTTTTTTGCTTTCACATTGTTATTTTCAATTCTCGATTGCATTCGAGCGTGAAAAATTATAGCAACGTAAAGTAAAAAGCCACAAGATTTATCTCGAGTATGCTCAGTTTGGCAGTTTAGAACGCTCGAGTTAACTCGAGCTTGCACGCTAAGGAGTTATACTTCATGTTTTGTTACACACGTAGTCCATAATAACTAAGGGTACTACCATATTGCAGTCAAGATTTGCCACAGACGAATTCCTCGTCATGACAAGAGAAGAAGTCGCCAGAGATGCGATATTGGTACCACAAATTCCTCTCTCTGCAGTCTTATAATGACAATTTCTGACGTCATTACGACGCGAATGTCTCCTAGGGCATATCTCGATCGCAATATGGTAGTAGATCGCAATATGACCTTAGATTTAAGATATATTAACATTTATTCCTCACAAATGATACGGGCATTAGTGAATTGAAATAGCCGAAAATCTCATATAAACACTGTTAAGCACTGATAAACAAACCGTATGATCTCAGTCAGGGATTTTCAATTTAGTTAACTTTCACATAAAGAATTATGATACATTTAAATTTCAGATTTTGACAAGTTTGTTATGATTAAATGCATTTCTAGAAAGCATCTTAGAAAAGCAACAGTTAAAGCCGGAAATAAAATAAAATAAATGATTTTTATTACTAGATTCTAAGTGAAAACAACTTCTCGGAAAAATTGAAGAACTTTATTTAAGTTAGAAGAGGAACGAATTCTTAACAAAGAAGCCTTCTCGGAAATATATTTGAGCTACGAAAGTAAATTGAATCAGAAATTTTATCATTTTTAAAATATTTTTTAAGATGTATTGATTATAAATTTCTATAATTAATCAATAATTTTAAAAGGTTGAATGAATATATTATATTCAATGTAAATTTATAAAAAAATTTAAAATAACATATAACTAAAACTATTTTATTTTGTTCTTTTCTCTTAACTGCAAAAGAACTTTACGAAAATAAAGAAATTTTAAATTTTAATATCCAACTAAAATAAAACGGGATCCCTATTTTTTACAATAATAGGGTGTAAAATTCTTAAATACATTGTTCTTTTAAAGAATTTTAAAAATGACAAAATTTTCGAAATTATCGAAATTTAAAAATGCATAATGCTTTGACGTAAAATAATTTGTTTCCATCAACATAGCTAACTTTTACATAACATTTACCTTCAATTTGTTATTTCAAGATTTTTAATATTTTCTGGAGTTGTGTTTTATTACCTTATGTCAACTGGTAACTATTTGTAGTGTAGATGATTATTTTAATACTATAAATCCAAAACCATGTGTAAAATGAAATATGTATGTAGTGATAAAATCCAAGTACGATAAATATAACTATACCATAAAAACACATCTAAATGCTGAAAAATATTTATTTCAATTGGTGTTTAACTATGCAAATGTAATTTTCCATTTCTCAATTTTGTATACATTTGATTCAAGTATTTGTAGAAAGAAATAGAGAGTTGATAAATCTACTCGTAATTATACATCATGCTCTTAAATAAAAGATTTCTGATTTGTAAAATGAAAGTGTAAAATGAAATATGTATGTAGTGATAAAATCCAAGTATGATGATTATAACTATATCGTAAAAACACATCTAAATGCTGAAAAATATTTATTTCAATTGGTGTTTAAGTATGCAAATGTAATTTTCCATTTCTCAATTTTGTATACATTTGATTCAAGTATTTGTAGAAAGAAATAGAGAGTTGATAAATCTACTCGTAATTATACATCATGCTCTTAAATAAAAGATTTCTGATTTGTAAAATGAAAGTGTAAAATGAAATATGTATGTAGTGATAAAATCCAAGTATGATGATTATAACTATATCGTAAAAACACATCTAAATGCTGAAAAATATTTATTTCAATTGGTGTTTAAGTATGCAAATGTAATTTTCCATTTCTCAATTTTGTATACATTTGATTCAAGTATTTGTAGAAAGAAATAGAGAGTTGATAAATCTACTCGTAATTATACATCATGCTCTTAAATAAAAGATTTCTGATTTGTAAAATGAAAGTGTAAAATGAAATATGTATGTAGTGATAAAATCCAAGTATGATGATTATAACTATCGTAAAACACATCTAAATGCTGAAAAATATTTATTTCAATTGGTGTTTAACTATGCAAATGTAATTTTCCATTTCTCAATTTTGTATACATTTGATTCAAGTATTTGTAGAAAGAAATAGAGAGTTGATAAATCTACTCGTAATTATACATCATGTTCTTAAATAAAAGATTTCTGATTTGTAAAATGAAAGTGTAAAAATAAATATGTATGTACTGATAAAATGCAAGTAGGATATTTATAACTATATAGTAAAAACACATCTAAATGATGAAAAATATTTATTTCAATTGGTGTTTAACTATGCAAATGTAATTTTCCATTTCTCAATTTTGTATAGATTTGATTCAAGTATTTGTAGAAAGAAATAAAGAGTTGATAAATCTACTCATAATTATACATCATGCTCTTAAGTAAAAGATTTCTGATTTGTAAAATGAAAGTGTAAAATGAAATATATATGTACTGATAAAATCTAAGTATGATAATAACTATATCGTAAAAACACATCTAAATGCTGAAAAATATTTATTTCAATTTGTGTTTAACTATGGAAATGTAATTTTCCATTTCTCAATTTTGTATAGATTTGATTCAAGTATTTGTAGAAAGATATAGAGAGTTGATAAATCTACTCATAATTCTACATCATGCTCTTAAGTAAAAGATTTCTGATTTGTAAAATGAAAGTGTAAAATGAAATATATATGTAGTGATAAAATCTAAGTATGATAATAACTATATCGTAAAAACACATCTAAATGCTGAAAAATATTTATTTCAATTAGTGTTTAACTATGCAAATGTAATTTTTCATTTCTCAATTTTATATAGATTTCATTCAAGTATTTGTAAAAAGAAATAAAGACTTGATAAATCTACTCATAATTATAAATCATAATCATAATATACATCATAAATATATATCATAATTATACATCAAGCTCTTAAGTAAAAGATTTCTGATTTGTAAAATGAAAGTGTAAAATAAAGTATGTATGCAGTGATAAAATCCAAGTACGATAGTTATATAAATACGATACGATAAAAATATTTATTTCAATTGGTGTTTAACTATGCAAATGTAATTTTCCATTTCTCAATTTTGTATAGATTTGATTCAATTATTTGTAGAAAGAAATAGAGAGTTGATAAATCTAGTCATAGTTTATACATCATGCTCTTAAATAAGAGATTTCTGATTTTGATATCTGACTAAAAAAAAGGATTTTTTCCGGGAAATTCTTATGTAAACACTAACAACTGTTGTTTTCTCTTTGACATTTGAAAACATATATTGAATTTTATTTTAAATATGTTGCCTTTTATGTAAAGCATTATAATGCATTTAAATATCTCCATATTCAGTTTCTGAAAAATAAGTATTTTCATAGAAAATAGTAGTCTAGCATTAAATTATCTTGCATATAAAACTGTTAGAATTCGGTGGATTTCTTAAGGTGCATCTTAGAAAAGTGATAGTTACAACTCGAAACAAAATAAATTTCAAAAGTATTTATTTTTAGATTCTAAAAAACTGAAGTTAGACGGTTGATGAATTTCTTAAAAGAAAATCATTCTCAGAAATATAAGGATAAATTGATCTCTTTTTGAAATAGGAATATTCCTTACGAGAATTTCGTACTTTTGAGATGAAACTTCTTCATTTTAAAGCAATTCTTCAAGATATATATTAAACCGATAGCTCTTTTTTATGAAGAGTTTTTATTGCGATTTCTTTTAGAATATAGTAATTTTAAAATTATTTAATATTTTAAATTCAAAGTATTGTTAAAATATAAAATATTCATGTTACTAAAAAAAAATTTAAATTTGTTCTTTTTCTATTTACTGTGAGAGATACATTTTGAAAAACAAAACAGTAGAATCTAAATTCTGGTATCTGAAACTGAATACTAATAACTGAAATAAAATGATTTCTATTAAATTTTCAAACATAAAAAATACATTAAAGTCTTAAATAATTTTTCATTTTTAAAAATTTAAGAAGGATAAAAGTATTTGAACTATTATATTTTTAAATTTATAATGCTATAGTTAAAATTCATTGTTTCCATACTAAACTAAATTTTGCATTAAATTAGCTTTCGTTTTAAAATGAAATAACTTTAAATACTATACATTTACAAAAGACATGCTTATCTTTTATCGACTAACACAATTTTGTAACCTAAAGCAAATGTTGCTTTAAAAATAAGCCCTAGAATGCAGGTTTTAAGCTAAATATTTTAAATTCAAAGTATCTTTAAAATGTAAAATATTCATGTTACTAAAAAAATTTAAATTTGTTCTTTTTCTATTTACTGTGAGAGATACATTTTGAAAAACAAAACAGTAGAATCTAAATTCTGGTATCTGAAACTGAATACTAATAACTGAAATAAAATAATTTCTATTAAATTTTCAAACATAAAAAATACATTAAAGTCTTAAATACTTTTTCATTTTTAAAAATTTAAGAAGGATAAAAATATTTGAACTATTATATTTTTAAATTTATAATGCTATAGTTAAAATTCATTGTTTCCATACTAAACTAAATTTTGCATTAAATTAGCTTTCGTTTTAAAATGAAATAACTTTAAATACTATACATTTACAAAAGACATGCTTATCTTTTATCGACTAACACAATTTTGTAACCTAAAGCAAATGTTGCTTTAAAAATAAGCCCTAGAATGCAGGTTTTAAGCTAAATATTTTAAATTCAAAGTATCTTTAAAATGTAAAATATTCATGTTACTAAAAAAAATTAAATTTGTTCTTTTTCTATTTACTGTGAGAGATACATTTTGAAAAACAAAACAGTAGAATCTAAATTCTGGTATCTGAAACTGAATACTAATAACTGAAATAAAATAATTTCTATTAAATTTTCAAACATAAAAAATACATTAAAGTCTTAAATACTTTTTCATTTTTAAAAATTTAAGAAGGATAAAAATATTTGAACTATTATATTTTTAAATTTATAATGCTATAGTTAAAATTCATTGTTTCCATACTAAACTAAATTTTGCATTAAATTAGCTTTCGTTTTAAAATGAAATAACTTTAAATACTATACATTTACAAAAGACATGCTTATCTTTTATCGACTAACACAATTTTTTAACCTAAAGCAAATGTTGCTTTAAAAATAAGCCCTAGAATGCAGGTTTTAAGCTAAATATTTTAAATTCAAAGTATCGTTAAAATATAAAACATTCATGTTACTAAAAAAATTAAATTTGTTCTTTTTCTATTTACTATGAGAGATACATTTTGAAAAACAAAACAGTAGAATCTAAATTCTAGCATTTGAAACTGAATACTAATAACTGAAATAAAATAATTTCTATTAAATTTTCAAACATAAAAAATACATTAAAGTCTTAAATACTTTTTCATTTTTAAAAATTTAAGAAGGATAAAAATATTTGAACTATTATATTTTTAAATTTATAATGCTATAGTTAAAATTCATTGTTTCCATACTAAACTAAATTTTGCATTAAATTAGCTTTCGTTTTAAAATGAAATAACTTTAAATACTATACATTTACAAAAGACATGCTTATCTTTTATCGACTAACACAATTTTTTAACCTAAAGCAAATGTTGCTTTAAAAATAAGCCCTAGAATGCAGGTTTTAAGCTAAATATTTTAAATTCAAAGTATCGTTAAAATATAAAACATTCATGTTACTAAAAAAATTAAATTTGTTCTCTTTCTATTTACTGTGAGAGACACATTTTGAAAAACAAAACAATAGAATCTAAATTCTGGTATCTGAAACTGAATACTAATAACTGAAATAAAATAATTTCTATTGAATTTTCAAACATAAAAAATACATTAAAATCTTAAATACTTTTTCATTTTTAAAAATTTAAGAAGGATAAAAATATTTGAACTATTATATTTTTAAATTTATAATGCTATAGTTAAAATTCATTCTTTCCATACTAAACTAAATTTTGCATTAAATTAGCTTTCGCTTTAAAATTAAATAACTTTAAATACTATACATTTACAAAAGACATGCTTCTTATCTTTTATCGACTAACACAATTTTTTAACCTAAAGCAAATGTTGCTTTAAAAAATAAGCCCTAGAATGCAGGTTTTAAGCTAAATATTTTAAATTCAAAGTATTGTTAAAATATAAAATATTCATGTTACTAAAAAAATTTAAATTTGTTATTTTTCTATTTACTGTGAGAGATACATTTTGAAAAACTATACAGTAGAATCTAAGTTCTAATATCTGAAACTGAATTCTAATAACTGAAATAAAACATTAATAATTTCTATTAAATTTTCAAACATAAAAAATACATTAAAATCTTAAATACATTTTCAGTTTTGAAAATTTAAGAAGGCTAAAAATATTTAAACTATTATATGTTTAAATTTATAAAGCTATAGTTAAAATTCATTGTTTCCATAACTAAATTTTGCATTAAATTCAACTTCAATTTAATATTAAATGACTTTTAATACTGTACATTTACAAAAGACAGGCTTCTTATCTTTTATCGACTAAAAAAAGGTTTTTATCTAAAGCGAATGTTGTTTTAAAAAATAAGCCCTAAAATGCAGGTTTTAAGCTAAATATTTGCGCACTTGGAAAAAAATCATATCCAAAGTGCAGAGAAAATAACTATACCTATCTCAATCATTTAAATAATAAACGGTATCTAATATTTTTCTTAAAATGTGAAGAATTAATTTTCTGTTTCTTAATTCGCCGAACGATGGCCGAATGGTTAGGGCACTGACCTTCGGAACTGGAGTTCGTGGGTTCGAGTACCACTGTGGCATGGATGTTCGTAGCCGTTCGGAATCGGCTTTAAGCAGTAGGTCCCGGTCTCATTAGCCCTCGTGTTTGCAAAAAAGTAGACCGTAGTGCTCCCAATCAGCCAAGCTGTTCCTTAATTCGTATACATTTCATTCAACTATTTTTTTGATCAAATGAATCTTTTAAGTCATAACAAATTCTCTTTTATGTAAAGGATCTTTTAAGTGTCCTATGCATTAAGCAACAATTTTTCATGTAACATTTTTGTGTAAACACTAACAACTGTTGTATTATCTATATGATTTAAGGCAGTGCATCCCCTATATAAAAATAGCTTAAGTTATCTGTCCGTCTGTCCTCGAATTTCTGAAGCGGTTAGACCTGGAATGGATGAGGCATCTATATTGGATTCTTGACGAGTTAGGGTTAGCAAAATTCAAAGCGATTAAAGTTTATCTTCTCCTAAACTATCGATCCGATTCTAAAATAAATTGGTATAAAAATGCTTCATATTAAATAAAAAAAATACTGTCTTCTTTAAAATGTTAAAAATTCCTCCTTCCCCCCCTTTTGCTGAACGATGGCCGAATGGTTAGGGTGCTGGCCTTCGGAACCGGAGTTCATGGGTTCGAGTCCCACTATGGCATGGATGTTCGTAGCCGTTTGGAATCGGCTTTAAGCACTAGGTCCCGGTCTCATTAGCCCTCGTGTTACAAAAAGTAGACCGTAGCGCTCAAAAACCAAACCAAACCAAACACCCCCTCTTTTCGAGTGTTTAATGCCATTATTTCATGGCCTGTTTTTTCCGGTTAAGAGCAGGGGATTAAATTTATCAATTTATCACATAATAAATAGGTAAAAATAACATTTTTTCTAGCATTATGACATCATTCATTTAACCATCTCATTTAATCATTTCTTATTTTAAATTATTTAAATATAGTCTGCATTATTTTCATACGTTTTATCACTGAACTTAGATATTACGTAAATAATTTTCTTTTATATTTGGCTTAAATAATAGATTAGATACATATGTGATAGTTTTAAATGTAATCATCCATTATTTTTTGTTGCAGTGAAAGTTTTATTACAGGTATTAACAAGAAATTCTATCTACATCCAGGGTGTAGTGGAAAACATAGTTTCATTCCTTTACTTCCTTTAATTACTGCGACAAAAAAATTGGGATGAACTTAACGATAATTTCAACGTAGCTAAGAAAACTTTGAATTATCTTTTTAAATGAATTCAACTTGATTCTAAACTGCATTCCCAGTTTCGGGAGGCCAAACGATGGCCGAATAGTTAGGGTGCTAGCCTTCGGAACAGGAGTGCGTGGGTTTGAATCCCACAATGGCATGGATGATCGTAGCCGTTCGGAATTGGCTTTAAGTAGTAGGTCCCAGTCTCATTAGCCCCAGTGTTGCAAAAAGTAGACTGTAGCTATCCAAAACGAAACCAAACCCAGTATCGGGAGACTTTAGAAGAGAACGAAGATAAACAAATTATTAAACGTGTACCAGATAATTCTCAGCCAATAAACAAACCCTTTTTTATCTGCCTCATAGGGTACTTTATAATTCTGGAAAATTAAAAATTTTACTGATCCCGTCATATGACGGGCTATATGCTAGTTTTAAATAAAAAGTTACTTTATACTTAAAGCGTAAAAATGTACTCAAATTTCTAGGTATTTTGATTTGGAAATACAAAAACCTTTTCTCGGTGAAAATTTTAGTATTAAATTCCCTTGGCATGAAAAAATAAACTGTTATGATTCGGTAAATTTCTAGAAGAACATCGTCGAAACAATATCTAGAGCTAAAAACAGAATAACTTACAAAAGATCCTTATTTTTAGGTTCTAAAAAATCGAGGAATTTTATTTAAGTTAGAGGGAGAATAAGTTTCCTAACAAAGAGAAGTTTTTAGAAAAATATCTGTGCTACATACTTTCTCACTTTCAAATAAAAATGTTATTTACAGAAATTTTTACTTTTTTTCCTTTTGAAGCATTTCTTTGTGGTATATTTTAAATTGATAGGTTCTACTTTTTTAAAATATCTTATTTTATTATTTATATTAAGATAGAAGCAATGATTAATTTTATATTTTGAGTTCAAAGTATATTTCATAAAGAAATATTATATGTTGCTTTAGAAATTTAAATTTGATAATGTATTTACACCGAAAGATATCTTTTAAAAGATAATGAAATGTAAAATTATTAAATAATAAAATATTTGAAGTTATATTTTTATAAAAATTTAATTTTTACGTAAGTCATAGTTTATTTATATATTATACTAAAATTTGAACGAATAATTTTAAAGAATTCTGAAGATGAAAATGTTTAAAATATCAAAATTATTATATATATAATCCTACGTTAGCATGAGTAAAGTTTACATATTACATATCTTCATTCAATTGATAATTCAGTTTGATAATTTAGATTGCACTTTAACACAATTAGTGCCTAGCGTCCAATTTTAGGGATAGTAAAAAATAGCTTGTAGAATGTTTTCTAAAAACTAGTTTCCACTTCCAGGGTAGGTATATGATAATCCTATAAGCAATCTACTGAAGATCCAACTGCCTGCTATTTTTAATTTTGTCATTTCGATCAACATTTTATGATATTTTCAGCCTAGTACATAAATTTATTTTTTCATGAGATACATTGAATGAAATCATGGCAAGTATCTATTATAAAGCTTCCACTAAAGTACCTTGTTTCCGTTTAATATCACATATATCCACTTCGTTTTTTTTTTTTGAAAAGAATACCATTTTGTTTTACTTTGTGTAGCTCATAACTTGTTTTAAAGAAATTCATCAATTGATATTTAACATAATGACTCAAGCATTAATAGAATAATTAAAAAAAATTGCTGGAAAAGAGAAAAAACGATGTTGAAATGTCAAACGATTTTGAAAATAGGTGAAGCAGTTGCATACACACACACACACATATACATACATATATATATATATATATATATATATATATATATATATATATATATATATATATATATATATATATATATATATATACTCACTAGAGCCACACATGACGTAACTGTATATGCACGTTTTCGGGGGAAAAACATTATAGAAGAGGTATCATAATAAACTTATCATTTTTATTTCAAAATTTTCGTTTCTTCTTCAAATTTATGTGTTATATTTAAAAAGAATTTATATATATATATATATATATATATATATATATATATATATATATATATAAACTTTACATAGTTTTGTGTGAAAATCTGAAAACCTTTGAAAAAGAATTAGATTTAGAAATTAATTTAATATCTCAAAAATTAGTTATGTTAAATCAGTTCTTAAATCTAACACTTTTTTAAAAGTCTAATAAAAAATTTTAAAGATTTTTAACACTAAATTAAGCAAAGTTTACTAACAGATATATATTAATAAATTTATATCTATATATATATATATATATATATATATATCTTGTATGTATTGTTAATAAAATGTAACTTACTTTGTACGTATAGACATATCCCATGCAAACATTCTTGCTCCAAAACCAGAACTAGAAGAATTCTTTGTAAATTATAAATCATTCTTTAAATATAAACTTTTAAATTATAAACTAGGGACTTTAACTCAACAATCCAAAGAACGTTTTTCCATTAAATGACGTTGACTCGCGAAGAAAGTGGATCGAGATAACGGTTTGGGTTTGGTTTGGTTTGTATCTCTACGGTCTATTGTTTTGCTACAAGAGGGTTGATGCTTAAAGCCGATTCCGAACGATTCCGAACATCTACGTCATCAGTAGGATTACGAACCCGCAAACTCTGGTACCGAATAGTAGCTCTACCATTCGCCATCGGTTGGAAGGGATAACGATAGAAATATAGTTGAATCTTGCTTAAACAACATGATAAGAGATATTTTCTACATTTAAAAAAAAAATGTACACCTACTTAATTATTGTGATATATAATTTTGTGACATGATTGACAGGCATGATTGTGATATATATGTCTGCTGAGTTTGAATAAGTGTAGAATGTGGTGTAGAAAAATAACACACACTGGTAAAAAATTCTCAAATTTTAAGGGTAGAATGTTTGATCTAGTTATAACTTGCCGTCTGACAGCACAGAGAATCAGGTGAAAAATCGTCCAATGTTCACTAAAATATAGTCTTAGAACCATACTGTTATCGGTCCATTTTAAATATGCATTCCACGCTTTTAACTTTACCCATTCCCTTCTGATTTTTAAGAACTATTACTACAACTTCAATTGTTATCTTTCCTTTAAAGGATAAAATTAGCTGTTGTGGATGTTTTTAATCTTAAAACTTATGTGTCACTATAAGTGTTTTAATATTTTATATCAAATTGCAAGTACAGCATTAAACTCTTGTTCTAAAATTATTTTGATATAGTATAGAATTGTGGGAAATTCTAATATCAAAATGAGAAATTACATAGATTAAGAAAATTAACTTTCTCTTAAATTTCTCGACCTTCTTGAAAATATACAAAACATTTTCAGAAAAAAGCATGTTTTTTAGTAGTATCATGCAAAATGTAATATTTATATTTTAACCCCTTCCAGGCTCATTTTGTTTCGGAATTACGGGTCAAAAAATGTCAATTTTTTATGCTTTTTTTCATACATACATATCTTTTTAAACGTGATATCATCATTCACATATAAAATTTCCTAAAAATTAATGTAAAAAAATCAATTTAAATAAATGAGTAATTTAGCTGTATAGTTGGCTTTCTGTAAGGCAGAAATCATTCGACTTTCGAGTAAATTCAACCTAACTATAAATATAAAGCTTAGAATACCTAGCTTTTATCTTGAAGTAAATTTTATTTATATCCTATGCATTTACATAAATGATTATGAAATTATTAATCAAAATTTGGTCGTGTATGATACTATCGAAAACACAGTACTGCTCAGAGTCCAAAATCGCAATCTGGACAGTAGAACCTTGTTTCTCTACTTACCTTCTTTCCTCTACTGTATTTTTTTGAGCAGCAAATAATCTTGTAGCCAGAAAAGTAAACAAAAGCATTCGAAACCATAAAAAGCACATGTGAAATAATTCGGTAAAGACTGATTGCACAGTGTAAAATTTTGCAGTGTCCGAGGTACACTCGGGATAATCCAGGATGGTACATTTTGCCTGCCCGAGTTCAGCTCGAGAAAAACCTTGAAGGGGTTAAATCAAAATGTTTGCAAGTACAGCATTAAGCTCTCGATATAAAATTATAGTACGATACAAAAACAGAAAAAAGTTTATAACTCCGTAAACAATAGCGTAAATTCGGCAATTTCACTTGTCAAAAATGTCATTGCATTCTTAAGAAGTTCATAAAGTTTTCATAATCCTTCTTAAAAGTATCATTTAATTTTATCAGTAGTGTGGTAAATTATCATAGGGTGAGAAATTATATATATTAAGAAAAATAATTTTGTCTTGTACTCTCCGTCTTCTTCCTATGGGATATCAAATATTTATTTCAGAAAATTTTCTTTCGTGGTTTAGAAATTAATTTCATATCATATATTATTTTTTTCAACTATGTGCTAAGCCGTCGGTTTTCAGCAGTTCAGAAACTTAGAAGTCTATAACTTTTCTTCTAATGTACGAATATCTTTCGTTTCGTGATCACCAAAAAGCAAAGTAATCAAACCTATATTTGCATATGTAGATTTCTATTTACGAAGAAATTTTTCTCATCAAGTTGGAATGTCATCTTTGAATATCAATTAGATTTCAGTCTTTGAAGGGAAGTCATAGAAGGGAGCGGGATGTCTTTCACAGCTTTCAGTTTATTTCTTAAAAGATTATGGTAATATCAAAGGATGTTTCGCAGAAGCTGGGCAACGCACTTGCTTTGGTGAAACTTTTATGGAGAAGTTAGATTGCGTTTCAAAGAAGCTTATCTCTCGAGTAATGCAGTACGTTTTGTTGGGATTTATGAAATTATAACTTGAAGCATGCGCATATATCTCCCCAAACAGAAAAGAAATCTATCAAAGCTCATTTTCAGCAGCAAAGAAATAAGCATGGACGGGGAAATAATTACCTACTAATCCCATTGTGAAGTGAATTGTAATTAAATCTCTATAAAGCACCTGAACTTCATATAAGGCACTTAAATTAAGTAATAAAAAAATAGTTTAAAATAATTATACTACAAGATTTAGGCTTAAGAGACACATTTTAGATATCTATTCCTTATATGGGACTTATATTGTATTAACAAGTTGACTGCCATGGGAGTCACCGGTGACCGGCGACGCAGCAAATAATAAAAGTACATAATTATAGTAAATATGGATACTGATAAAATTTTCAATAATACCATTGTTATTATAATGGGTTGAAGAAATTAATGCAGTACAAAACATACAAAAATAATTTTATTAGTATATGAAAAATATACATTTTATCAGTGCATATTGCATATAGTCAGATTGAAACATTCAAGGCAAAGAAAATGTGAATCAACGCAATCGGAACAATGTGTCACCACCTTTTTAGTTAAATTCTTTGCTCTAGTTCTTCCTATAGCTTTTGTGAATGCTAAAGAATGAGAATAATCACTTAGCAATCGAAGCATGATTGTTTGAAAAAAAAGGACAATCTTAACAATTGCCTACCTCGCCTTGGGAGTCACAGGTGAAAACTGCCGAAACTGCTTCAAGCATGATTTTATAAATCATTTTATCTGCTGCAAGTAATATTTCAACATATGCATCGCATAATGAAAAGTCCTGACTTGGCGAACTTGGCAAAGCGACTTGGGCAAACCATCGAAAATACGTCTGGCAGTCAACGTGTTATAAATTAAATATGGCTCTCGATTAACCTATATCGGATTATCCGGGGGGATCCTACCCGAAACAAAAGATGATAAAATGAAACTTTAGAAGATTTTCTTAGAAGATCTTAGAATATTTTCTTAGAAGATCTTAGAAAATTTTCTTAAACGATCTTAGAAGAGAATCTTGGAAAATTTCAGAAAGTTAGACTGATATGAAAATGTGGGCGAAGAAGCAGTGAGCGTTTAAGATGAAAATAAAGGATTTGTGTTAGATACTTCTTGGTCTTGCACTCTAGTGAGTGATTTTTACGACGACTGCCGTAAAACTTAGTTATCAACAAGCAAAAGCAACTAAAAAATAAGGGATTTTTCTTCAATGTTATCGGTGAGAGTAATTTTTACCCGGTTGAGGTTTTAGAATTTGTCATTGAATTTAGCAAACATTTTAAAGTATTTTTTCAGTTTCTTACAAGAAAATCTTAGAAGATTTCAGACAGTTAGACTGATATGAAAACGTGGACGAAGAAGCAGTGCGAGTGTAAGATGAAAATAAAGGATTTGTGTTAGATACTTCCTGGTCTTGTGCTCTAGTGAGTGGTTTTTATGACACGACTGCCTTAAAACTTAGTTTCAACAAGCTAAAGCAACAAAAAAAAGATAAGGGATATTTCTTCAGTGTTATCGGTGAGAATAATTTTTACCCGGTTGCTGTTTTAGAATTTTTCGTTGAATTTAGAAAAAATTTTAAAGTATTTTTTCAGTTTCTTAGAAGGAAATCTTAGCAGATTTCAGAAAGTTAGACTGATATAAAAACATGGAAGGAGAAGCAGTGCAAGTGTAAGATAAAAATAAAGAATTTGTGTTAGATACTTCCTGGTCTTGTGCTCTAGTGAGGGATTTTTACGACACGACTGCCGTAAAATTTAGTTGTCAACAAGCTAAAGCAACTAAAAAGTAAGGGATATTTCTTCAGTGTTATCGGTGAGAGTAATTCTTACCCGGTTGCTGTTTAGAATTTTTTGTTGAATTTAGCAAACATTTTAAAGTATTTTTTCAGTTTCTTAGAAGAATTTCTTAGAAAATTTCAGAAAGTTAGACTGATATGAAAATTTGGACTAAGAAGCAGTGCAAGAGGAAAATAAAGGATTTGTGTTAGATACTCCCTGGTCTTGTGATCTAGTGAGGGATTTTTACGACACGACTACCATAAAACTTTGTTGTCAACAAGCTAAAGCAACAAAAAAATAAGGGATATTTCTTCAGTGTTATCGGTGAGAGTAATTTTT
The DNA here is from genome assembly GCA_032207245.1 of Pardosa pseudoannulata. Lineage (NCBI taxonomy): Eukaryota > Metazoa > Arthropoda > Arachnida > Araneae > Lycosidae > Pardosa > Pardosa pseudoannulata. The sequence continues at coordinate 139,594,785 of CM063508.1, forward strand.
ACCCGGTTGCGGTTTTAGAATTTTTCGTTGAATTTAGCAAACATTTTAAAGTATTTTTTCAGTTTCTTACAAGAAAAACTTAGAAGGTTTCAGAAATTTAGACTGACTTGAAAACATGGACGAAGAAGCAGTGCGACTGTAAGATGAAAATAAAGGATTTGTGTTACATACTTCCTGGTCTTGTGCTCTAGTGAGTGATTTTTACGACACGACTGCCGTAAAACTTAGTTGTCAACAAGCTAAACCAACTAAAAAATAAGGGATATTTCTTCAGTGTTATCGGTAGAGTTATTTTTACCCGGTTGCGGTTTTAGATTTTTTCATTGAATTTAGCAAACATTTTAAAGTATTTTTTTCAGTTTCTTAGAAAGAAATCTTAGAAGATTTCATAAAATTAGACTGATATGAAAACGTGGACGAAGAAGCAGTGCGACTGTAAGATGAAAATAAAGGATTTGTGTTACATACTTCCTGGTCTTGTGCTCTAGTGAGTGATTTTTACGACACGACTGCCGTAAAACTTAGTTGTCAAAAAGCTAAAGCAACAAAAAAATAAGTGATATTTCTTCAGTGTTATTGGTAGAGTAATTTTTATCCGGTTGCGGTTTTAGAATTTTTCATTGAATTTAGCAAACATTTTAAAGTATTTTTTTCAGTTTCTTAGAAAGAAATCTTAGAAGATTTCATAAAATTAGACTGATATGAAAACGTGGACGAAGAAGCAGTGCAAGAGGAAAATAAAGGATTTGTGTTAGACACTTCCTGATCTTGTGCTCTAGTGAGTGATTTTTACGACACGACTGCCATAAAACTTAGTTGTCAACAAGCTAAACCAACTAAAAAATAAAGGATATTTCTTCAGTGTTATTGGTAGAGTAATTTTTATCCGGTTGCGGTTTTAGAATTTTTCATTGAATTTAGCAAACATTTTAAAGTATTTTTTTTCAGTTTCTTAGAAAGAAATCTTAGAAGATTTCATAAAATTAGACTGATATGAAAACGTGGACGAAGAAGCAGTGCAAGAGGAAAATAAAGGATTTGTGTTAGACACTTCCTGATCTTGTGCTCTAGTGAGTGATTTTTACCACACGACT
>CM063508.1:139603378-139648378 GCA_032207245.1 Pardosa pseudoannulata
TATATATATGTATGTATATATATATATATGTATATACATATATATATGTGTGTGTATATATATATATATATATGGATACATACATACATTTAGCCTACAGTTGTTGGACACTTTGCATAATGACTATTTTTAGAACTCTTTAAAATCATTTGATGAACTGTACTTTAGTATTAGATAAATAACAATATGCTTGACAGTTTCCTGCAAAATTTCGGTTATATCTGGGTTTAGAAGAATATCCAGAAATGAAGAAAAATGTACTATTTCAATATCCTAAATTATTAAATATAAAAAATAATTTGCGACTTTCACTTAACGTTTATTATGTACCAATGACATCTACCAGGCCATGTTGAGATAACACGAAGCGTTAAGGCACCAGATACAAATGAGCGAAGACTTACCGTTTTGCAGACTTGTGTTATTTACAAATCTAATTTTGCACAATCTGGTGACGAAAATAAAATATACTCAATCTCAATATGGAGACGCCGTAAACCGCTTGAATGTGGAAGCAACTGCCGCTGATGTCGATATCTTCAGATGAACAAAGAAAAGTTGAGAATTCCCTGCCTCTGCTGAAGTTCTCTTCGTCTTTCCTCTGAAGGGGCCTTCAAATCTGCTGAGCTAAAAAACTAAAATCTGCTGTTGCAAAGGCCAAAGACGACTGACCCGCGTTATCCACACCTCTTGTCCAGTGGGGTCGAAGGGGGTTTGCCACTGACATCGCCCTAGTCCCTCAGTCAGTCTCCCGCACTGGATTGTCCAGCAGTTTAACTCATTGTTACAACATTATCTAATTTTTAGCTACGTTCATATAACTGCGGTAAAAACTACACAGAAGAATAGACACCAATGATTCTCAAAGTGATCTATATTGACCCCCGTGGATCTGTTCTGACCTCTAAGAGGTCTATGACATGGAAACAAATTTGGAGTAGCATAAAATGTAAATAGCAGTCCACGATAGTGGATCTCATTTAAGCATCATCACCAAAATGTCAACTCTCCGAAAATATAATTATTCTTCTAACAATTGTACTTATATACTTAGTTTAGCTTTGGTTTTGTTTGGCGTTCTATAGTGTACTTCTTTCTACAAATTTCAGGGGACATTGAGGTTGGTATCTACAACTTAAAGATTACGAACATCTATGCCAATAGCGAAATTTGAACCAAGAAACTCGGTACCAAAGAACAGTACCCTACAGATTAAGCGATCATACAGCATATATACTTAGTTAAAGATTTCATATAATAGTAAATAGACTTATATTTAAGAAAGTTATTAATGAGATTCATCATAAAGCACATCACATTTTATTTCTGGTGACGATACATCAAATTAATACATCAGGCAAAAACTTTGTGGACATCGTGCACACAAAGTTTTTAAGTAGGGATTTCTCAGGTTAAAAGACTACGAATAATCCCTAAGTACATTTAATCACATGTTAAAAAAAAACCATGTCTAAAGAGAACTCATTTACTATTGGTCAAAGAAGTACAGACAGATGCTGAATTAAGTCTATAGCTTGTCTGGGGGGAAAAATCGGAATAACCGAGCAAACCAATAACGTGATTTATGAACAGAAGTTATTAAATTAATATTAAAATATGTAAATAAAGAATTTTAATATTGCATATGTGTATATATATATATATATATATATATATATATATATATATATATATATGACAGGTTTTGCAACCACATGAAGAGTCAGAGAGCCATTTGTTGATAATGTCTTTATTCATGTATATTGCGCAGTTTAACAGCCAACTATGAAGCACAGCGGCACGTGGCTAGCGTCCACATCCTAATAAAGTAGCCCCATTCAGCCAGGGTTCATGCAGTAACTCTTTCTCAAGACGCTCTCTCTCACAATAGTTACACGTTATGTGCTCTTATAATATGTTATTAAAGATTCATGCACATGCATTAAAAAAATGTGTTTCTGCTCTCAAATCCATAAATTATTAATTTTATGTCTTCAAACCTGATATATATATATACATATATACATGTATATATATACATATATATATATATATATATATATATATATATATATGTATGTATGTGTGTATATATATATATATGTGTGTGTGTGTGTGTGTGTGTGTGTGTAATATTAAAATCCCTTATTTAAGTATTTTAATATTAATTTAATAACTTTTGTTCATAAAGTGAGTTCGGGGTTTGCGCGGTAATTCTGATTTTTCCCTCCAGACACGCTATAGACTTAATTCAGCTTCTGTCTGTACTACTTTAGCCAATAGTTAGCACGTTCCCTTTAAAACACGGGTATTTTGTATCATGTGATCAATTGTGCTTAGGGGATTATTCGTAGTCTTTTTATCATTAGGAATCCCTACTTAAAAAAGTGTATGTGCGGGAACACATTGTCTGTGTGCACGAAGTTATAAAAGGTTTTTGCCTGTTGTAAAACGGATTTCATGTTTATTACCAGAAATAAACTGTGTTGTGATTTTGAATGTGTCTTGCCCATATTACATATATATGTATGCAAATGCATGCATACATTTCTGTATGTGTGTATATATATATATGCAAATACATGCACACAATTCTGTATATATATATACATATATATATATATATATATATATATATATATATATATATATATATATATATATATATATATGTATATATGCATATATATTTATACATATATATATATTTATATATATATATATATATATATATATATATATATATATACATATATATATTCATACATATATGTCAGTGTGTATCACGTGAATATTTAGAAATACATCTGTGGAAAATAACAAAAATACATCTGTTTTAAATAACACAAATTTACAGTTTCTGCAGAATTAACTTTTGAAAAACCCGTTCATTTTACGACTTCTCTTTTTGACTTAAACGAACAGACTGGAGCCTTTAATTTTGTCCCGAAAATGAACTTTCCGAAACACTAAACTACCTCGTGTACATATAGAAAATCCTTACAGAATAAGCTCAAAAGTAATTAGCAAAGAGTTAATTTTTAAAACTCTCTTAAACTTCCCGCACTTCAAAAAATAACTGTAAGAGATGGTAAATGGAGAAACTAAATCTATTTTCACACGACTTTAAATAATTATCTTTAAGTGCTAAATTCTTTGAAGGAAATCAGAGACTGTCTAAGCGGGAAATTGGGACCTAATATGTTTTAATCTCACAATGATTATGCTAGGTGAATACTGCAAAATCCATTCAGGTTTTGTAAATAAATTATTTTTTTCATTAAACTTATATTAATTTTCACGTGTGTATGCTTTAAAATTTAAAATACATTTTACACAGTTTGAGTTTTGAATTCGTATAAAATATCCGATCCTGATATTAGGTTCCCTAATGAAGGTTACATTTATTTCAAATTTCAAATTTGCTTTTAGATCGTATTACTTTAACAATATAAGCAATTTCGAAGTAGGCAACTCATTTCCATAAAAAGAATAACATTTGCATTTAACACTAGAACCGCGGGAGTTCCTGTACACCTAAATCCGCCAGCTGGGTTAAACTTACCCCGATCAATATGAATCCATGATCTTATTCAAAATATGCACTATATTTGCAAGCAATGACATTTATTCATTTTAGACATTAAATTATAACAATAATGGATAAAAAAATAATAAGATATTACAATATGGAAATCTTCTATATAATAAAAGCCTAAGTTGTCTGTCCATCTGTCATTCTGTTTGCGAATTTATGAAGCCGTTGTACCTGGAATAGATACAGACATCCATATTGGATTTTTTATGAGTTTGGGTTAGCAAAATTGAAAGCGAGTTCGAAATCCATCCCATCCCCCCTTTTCGAACGTTTAATTCTATTATTTCAAGACTTATTCTCCCTCTTATTCTACACAAAAATTATTCTTGATAGGATGGCGGGGACGGAGAGTAATATTTAAATTTGTGGACTGTTTTTACTTGACCGTCATATACTCTAATTAGTACCTTCACCATCCGTAGGCGTGGCAGTTTCGGTAGAGAGTCTGCACGTTTGATCCTCGTACTTATCTGTTTGACGGTTCTGTCTTCGACGCAGCCGAATTTTTCTATATGTTTAACTAATTTAATATTTTCTGCTTTTTCTTTGAAATTCTTACTCCTAAAGTTGTTTTATTATATTTAAAATATATTTTTACTATTTTTTCAACTTTTATGATTTTTATTATTTTCATTTTATTAAATTCACGTAGTGTTGTACGGATGTCCCTGGCCACATAAACATTTCATGTTTTCTATCCTTCAACTTCATTCTCGTACTGTAATAATAGCCTAAGTTATCGGTCCGTCTGTCCTCAAATTTATGAAGGTTCGACCTGGAATGGACAGAGCATCCACATTGGATTTTTGATGAGTTAGGGTTAGCAAAATTCAAAGCGAGTAAAGTTTATCTTTTCCTAAACTATAGATCCGATTCTAAAATAAATAGGTATGAATATGCTTCATATCTCAGAAAAAAATACTGTCATCTTTAAAACGTTCGAAATCTACCCCATCCCTCTTTTCGAGAGCTTAATGCCATATATCAAGCCCCATTTTAAGAGTGAGCGATTAAATTTATCAATTTATCACATAATAAATAGGTAAAAAAAACAATTTTTACTAGCATTATGACGTCATTCCTTTAACCATCTCATTTAATCATTTATTTTAAATTATTTAAATATTTTCTGAATTATTTCCATACGTTTTATCACTAAACTTAAATCTTACGTAAATAATTTTCTTTTTATATTTGGATTAAATAATAGATTAGGTACATATGTGATATTTTTAACTGATTATTTTTGTTGAAAGATAATTCTCAGCTAAAAAACAAACCATTTTTTTTACCTGCCTCATAGGTTACTTTACAATTCTGGAAATTTAAAAATTTTACTAATCCCGTCATATGACAAGCTATATGCTAGTGTATATATAGTTAGAAAAATATCTAGACAATTTTAATGGAATTATTTAGTTTTTTACCAATGGAGGTTTCTTACACAGTTCAGACATAGTTTGGGTAACTTATATATATATATATAATATATATATATATATATATATATATATATATATATATATATATATATATATATATATATATATATATATATATATATATATATATATATATATATATATATATATATATACATACATATGTATATATATATATATATATGTGTGTGTGTGTGTGTGTGTGTGTGTGAAGTATTTATCACTTTCGGTTCAGATTTTGTTTTTCAGGTAATTCTTTACTTGCAACCCTAGCGAATGTTCTCGAATGTTCCCCAGTAAAATCCTTCCGGTTTCATATAGGCCCCTCCACACTATGATCCACTGCAATCCATTACTCCCGTCTGCAGAGGTTATGACTTATGGATGTCAACGATGGTAGATGATAAAATAGCCTTGGCGGAGGAGGGCTTAGGAAGCGGTGTTTCTCCAAAGATCAAAGACAATCAGCATGCTCTACCAAAGTGCGCAGTAGATTTTATGAATGCATACAAACGTTCGGCCCTTTTAGTGGCCCAGTGTGTGATTGCAGTCCGTGAAGAATCGTTCAAGGTCGCCATCAGGACCAATACTGGAGTGGTGATCAATTGGCCATAGTGCGGAGGCTACATAAAAATACATTTCTGACGTATAAGTCATCCACGTGACTTGTAGTGACCGCTAATTACTTGGCAAAAATAACTATAAAAACAGATGTATGGTATTTAAAAATGATTTCGGCAAAGTTTCGGTAAAGCTCATCGGGGTTTTTCGAGTGTTCCGGCAGTTTCGATAGTTTTGGTATAAATAAACTACGATAGTTTTGCGATTCCATTGTCTTCATTACGTTGTCCTTGTTCTCTTCTATACTAATCAGTAAGACTGCAGGGTGGAAATAACCGCCCAGAACTTCACTTCGAGATGAGGCAAAAGCCTGATTTCATATATATATATATATATATATATATATATATATATATATATATATATATATATATATATATATATATATATATATGTGTGTGTGTGTGTGTGTGTGTGTGTGTGTGTAATGAGACGGACTTCACAATGGGTGGTTGCAGTCATGGCCATAAAAATAATACCGTTTTAGCTAAAGACCTTTATTAAGATAACGTTTGGGGACGGGTTCCCACTTCATCATAGGGACAGGACAAACTGAAGGGTCAGCTATCATGAAGTTATATGCAAAAGACCCTTAACACCTGGGTCAACATCTATGGGAAAAATATCTTCCCAATGACATCGTGCATCTCCTTTTTGTTTGTAAATTTCCTAAATTGTCCGCTAGGCCCATGTAGAGTTATAATTGGTCAGGCCCCTTCTCTGAGAGTGTAAACTGTAGCCCCAGTGGTCAATTTAGGTTTGGGGTTAAAAAGGGGAATGCAAAAGGACGCTGACATTTTTAGCCCTTGATTTAAGTTCTGAAAAGTCCTGATAATTTACCTTACACACACACACACACACATATATATATATATATATGTGTGTGTGTGTGTGTGTGTGTGTGTGTGTGTGTGTATAGTACATTTTCTAAATATCGGTGTCTTACCGATGTTTCTAAATATAGGTGTTAAACAGTTTTTTTGTCAAATTGACCCATCCAATGGTTTTAGGATTGAATTTAATTTTCATTATCAACAATAATCTAAAGAAATGAAGAACTGTATTTAGTGATATGTGTTGACGGACTAATAAAAAAATATAGAATTTTTTACCATATCATTTAAAGAGTACAATTGTATCTACAAACAAAAATATTATTCAAACATAAAAATGAAAATTTTAACTAATAATATATTTAAACGTTTTTCAAGACAAAAGATTTTACTTTTATCAATATTTTAAACATCCAAGTGCATTATTAAATGACTCAGTCCTTTGAAACTTATTTTATAATTACTTTAAAGCACATAACAGAAAAGTTGGCTGTGTTAATGTTTCGTAATTTTGCAATTAGTCGAAATTTTATAGATATTTTGTACAATAAAAATAAAATGTTCTTGCTGTTAATATATTTTTCTTTTAAAATTTCATGTGAATGATAAGAATTATATTTTGTTCTAAAGTCTGGGAAGTACGCTATATGTAAAGATAATCTTATGTGTAAAGGGTATGCGCATGAAACCTTTTTAATGATGCCACTTTTGAAATATTTAAATAAATAATACCTTTTAAAATAATTAATTTTTTACCTTGGAATTGCTTCCCCTTTTACTTAAAAATATTGCTAATGGTACGTTGCATTTTCAAGTAGATTTATTAAAATTAAGTCCACTGTCTCTTTAATGGTAATGGAGCAATTTTATTTTTTATAACACAATGTTAAGTGTTAAGATTTAGTACTTTAAAAGCGATAAATAACTATGTCGTATTCCTTTGTAATTATCAGATTTAATTTTTACACTAGTTAGAATTTTCAAAATTCGACGTTTCAACCTAGTGGTGTTTCTATTTCACATTCCAAAAAAAAACTAGAAACGAAATATTCCAGTTAAATCTAGCGTAAGAATACTCATCTAACCGCAAAATAAAAATTTATTGAAAGTACATTTTCAAAAAGGAAAAAAATGTCCTTTTTTGGTGGGGCCTGAAATTGTAGCCTGATATTACTTTTAAGACTGTCGTAAATTCCACGTGCATACACAAGCGAGAGGACAATCCTACGTTTGTAGTCGAGTATAAATTTTTACGTTATGTTTATTTTTTTTTTCCCGACACGGATAAATAGCTTTGCGTAGTACCAGCATTTGTCTAAATCATGGCAGTTGTTGCTTTCGACTATAAATTATAGCTATGAAGGAAAACATTCGACAGTATTTTATATTGCAGTTAATATACGTGTTAGTTTGGATACGCGTTATTGATAATTATATCTATGTTCTAAGAATTACTCCTTGTTTTCAGAGTTGCCACTATTGTTGAACGCTATTCTCATCATTAATTGGCCGAACGATGGCCGAATGGTTAGGGTGCTGGCCTTCGTGGGTTCGAATCCCACATATGGCATGGATCTTCGTAGCCGTTCGGAATCGGCTTTAAGCAGTAGGTTGCGGTCTCGTTAGCCCTCAAAAAAAAACATCATCAATTGCGTGCATGTTTATACTAACGTTGCAGAGATAAATTTGGTTAGAAGTTCTACGCGAAAAAATACCTTGAATAATAAAACTTTGAACCTTTTACTGTCTTTGCAAATGACAACTCTGTTATATGTATCACACAAAAAATGTGTATAGTGTAACAGACTATGAGCCGGTCTCACCAAAGACTTTAACGGCTAACAGCGATTAACTCATGCTGCCAACCAATGGTGAGACACAATTATCCGTTTAAACAGAGAAGAATCGCGGTTAGACGTTAACCGACTTTGGTGAAACCGGCCCTATAAGACAGTAAAGTGGTATCAACATCACATTTTTTTCCTTTAATAGGGACGGTTTTTTAATATTTAGTTTTTAAGCATGCTTATATTTGTTCTTTTCTAAGCCTTCATAACAATGTTGTTTCTGCAGATCTCGTTTTTATTTCTTATTTTAAGGTATTTTAAATTTATTGGGATGCCAGAAATAGACTAATGGTATTATAACTGGTAATAACACCATTATTCTAGTCCTGGCATCCCAATAAATCCTGACTTAAAAAAAATAATTTCATCATTAAAAATGAAATAATAGATCCAAATCTATGGGCTATAATATTGTCTATGGGCTCGTCACACGAAAACTAGTTAACGAATTAATATGGGGGGTTTTCTAATTCCTTCTTAAACATTTTGAGATTAACTTGAATTATACTGATTCTTGAAATTGGAATTTGTATTATTGATATTTAGTTTTTAAGTAATTTTTTTTAATTTATCTACGTTTTAGGGAACGAAAAGGATACCAACGGTACACGATGCTTCTTCTCTAATCTATATAAATAAAATGATAAAACAATCAGTCGGTTTGCGAACCACACGAAACCTACCAAACGAATTGACATGGAAATTATTCTAATTTCTTCTTTTTTAATCTATGGGTTAGTTTAATATTTTTTCTTGAAAAAGTCGAATAATTATTTCAATATTTAATGTTTAAACGAATTTTCAGTTTGACACCTTTTTGGCGAAGAGAATGGCTGCCAAAGTATCCGATGTTCACTTTGTAATCTTATCTTCTGTATAAATGAAATGATCATTTTTTTGGGGGGGTTAAGATCCCAAATGTCATACATTTTTACAACCCAAGAAAATTATTTTTATGAATTATTAAGATTCCACGTCAGTAATACCCAAACGTGCTAGAAGTGAAATTGAAAATATTCTTTTCTCAAATTTCCTTCATATTATCATACATAGGTATAAATTTAACATAAGAAAAAAATTACTTTTGTTTGAAATAATATTTAATAATTTTAATAAAATTTAACACCAACAAGGTTCTCTTATTTATTAATTTTTTGGTCGGGAATGAAAACATTTTAAAATCAATTTTTAAATACCCGTAGAATTAATTTTAGTGCAAGTTAACACAATGTACAGTCTACAGTTTAATCCAAAGAGTTAACTAATTCTGGTTCATATAAATGCAGTGTGAATCCTTCTACGAAATGAACCATATTTCAATGACAGGTTGTCAACACATTAAGGTATCCGTCTAAGTTAAAAACGTCATTTTTTGCCAAAAATCATAGTTTTTTTTATTTCTCTATTGTAAAATTTCAACTTTTAGGCTTTTAAATCAGTTTTTGGCTTTGTCTCTGTGGCATTTTAAAGAAAAGTTACAGTCGTTTAAACATTAGTGACAGCTGTCAAAACGAAACGGAAATAGCGACTTCGGAACCAGAAGTTGTGAATTTAAAGCCCTTTAAAGAGCATTTTTTGGACAAAACTTTTTAAATTTTCCTGAAGATTAATTTAAACATTTTTCTAGTATTTTTAATAATTACCAACTTGGCAATTAGAAAGTTTTGAAGCAAGAAAGTGTGGGGAATTTTAAACATGTATTTTAATTTTTTAATAGTTAAAGTTGCGTTCATAAATTTCAAATGCGTTTTTCGCAGAACGGTATTCTTAATAAAATGTTGAAACTTGAAATGTGATTTCTCAAAAAGTTTTTAAAATATTTTGTTGAAAATTATTAGAATTCTTTTGATAGTATTTACTAGTGAATGACCTTCAAGCTTTAAATTTGGATAATTTTTAATGATCTTAAGCTCATAGTTAGATATAAATGTAATGAAAATTCGTTAAAAATTCAATGTGTATGATTTTGAAGGACCAAAACTTTTTACTGAATATAAATTAAACAAAGATTTTAGGTGATTTACTAGTCCAGGGTATAAAAGATGTGTTGCGTCAAAAAATATTGAAATAATTTATTAAAAAATTAGACTTTTTGTAAAACCCTAGGTTTTTGCTAAATTTTCTTCATTTATTAGAAATTTTATAAAAAACTTCTCCAGGAATAAATTTTATAAGTGCAATTCTCTATGATAATGTAAAAAATAAAACTAAAAATGTGAAAACATGAACTAGTTTCTACGTTTAAATAAAAAAAAGTTCTCCGAACGTAGACGGATAACATAAACTGTAAAAATTAATCAATGACTTTGATTTCTCAACCCGTAATAACTGTAAATGCTTGAGAATTCATTAAAGCATATTAATAATAACCTGCTCATTTCTGTTTTTTAATTATATTTCTTACTTCCAGGCAAATATAGTAACTTTATGATGTAGGATTTTAAGGATAATATATTCTTAAAATTTTATTAACTCCTTCATACCAATCAAATAATCTTAGTGTTTGTAGTATGCTAACTATTTAATAAGAAGTTCATTTATTGATTAATTCCCTAGTGTAAAGCAAATTTGCTTTTATATAGTGAAAATGAGTGGAATTAATCTCATAAAATATGGGAACTCTTTTATACACTGTAGGAGAGACCCGTCATCCTGACACTAATTAATAACATTACATTTAGCGTTCCAACTTAGGATCAATAGATGTCCAAAGTATTTCAAGACAAAGTTTGCAAAGATAAGCTACAGGTAAAAAAATGTATAGAAAATCAATTTCTCTTTCACAAAATATAAAAACAAATTCGGTTCAGAATATATTAAAGCTCTACTTAGATAAGAGATGTCGAGACAGCGTCATTGAAGTAGAGTATCTTATGCATAAGAACAGATTTAATATTCATCAATCACGATCATTGTGAAAATAAAGTTTCTGAAGTACTACGCTTTTCTATCTCATCAATTTTTCTATACCTATATTTCAAAAAGTGATTTATAAATTGAATCAAAAGACCAATTAAAATCTAGAATAAAAACGTTTTCAGGGCGGCAATAGTATTCATTGTTGCTTAAACAAACAATATATTATGTAACTCAACTCTTTTAACGCCAACTGAATTCTGCCATCTAATTTATCTTCGACAAAAGACACATTTGACTGACAAGGAATTTCTTGTTTATCCCTGTTATTCTAGTTTTCAATTTTGTATTTTTTAGTACTAAACGAAAACAATTAGAACTCCAAAATATTTTTCAAAACATAGTCCTTGTTTGATTTAAAGAAATATTGCCTAAGTACAACTCTAATTAACAACATTTACGATGCCGTCTTGTAATAAACTGATGGCTAAAGTAGTATAGGACAAAGTTAACAAAGATAACCTACAAGTGGAGAAAATGTATAGAAAATCAATTCCTCTTTCACAAAATATAAAAACGCAGTGGGTTCAGAATATATTAAAGCTCTACTTAGATAAAAGACGTCGAGACAGCGTCATTGAAGTAGAGTATCTTATGCATAAGAACAGATTTAATATTCATAAATCATGATCATTGTGAAAATAAAGTTTTTGAAGTACTACGCTTTTCTATCTCATCAATTTTCCTATACCTGTATTTCAAACAGTGATTTATAAATTGGATCAAAAGACCAACTAAAATCCAAAACAAAAATGTTTTCAGTGCGGCAATAGCAAAATTCATTGTTGCTTGAAAAGACAATATATTTTGTAACTCAACTCTTTTAAAGCCAACTAGATATTGCCATCTAATTTATCTTCGACAAAATACATATTGACTGACAAAGAATTTCTTGAGTTTATCCCTGTTTTTCTAGTTTTCAATGTAATACTGTTTAGTACTAAACGAAAACAATTAGAACGCCAAAATATTTTTCAAAACATTGTTCTTGTTTGATTTATAGAGATATTGCGTGGGTACAACTTTAATTAATAACATTTACTATGCCATCTTGTAATAAATTGATGGCTAAAATAGTATAGAACAAAGTTAACAAAGGTAACCTACAAGTGGAGAAAATGTATAGAAAATCAATTCCTTTTTCACAAAATATAAAAACGCAGTCGGGGTCGAATATATTAAAGCTCTACTTAGATAAAAGACGTCGAGACAGCGTCATTGAAGTAGAGTATCTTATGCATAAGAACAGATTTAATATTGATCAATCACGATGATTGTGAAAATAAAGTTTTTGAAATACTACGTCTTCTATCTCATCAATTTTTCTATACCTGTATTTCAAAATGTGATTTATAGATTGAATCAAAAGACCAATTAAAATCTAGAATAAAAACGTTTTCAGGGCGGCAATAGCATTCATTGTTGCTTGAATAGACAATATATTTTGTAACTCAACTCTTTTAACTCCAACTAAATTCTGCCATCTAATTTATCTTCGACAAAAGACACATTTGACTGACAAAGAATTTCTTGTTTTTCCCTGTTATGTAATACTGTTTAGTACTAAACGAAAACAATTAGAACGCCAAAATATTTTTCAAAACATTGTTCTTGTTTGATTTATAGAGATATTGCGTGGGTACAACTTTAATTAATAACATTTACTATGCCATCTTGTAATAAATTGATGGCTAAAATAGTATAGAACAAAGTTAACAAAGGTAACCTACAAGTGGAGAAAATGTATAGAAAATCAATTCCTCTTTCACAAAATATAAAAACGCAGTGGGTTCAGAATATATTAAAGCTCTACTTAGATAAGAGACCTCGAGACAGCGTCATTGAAGTAGAGTATCTTATGCATAAGGACAGATTTAATATTTATCAATCATGATCATTGTGAAAATAAAAGTTTTTGAAGTACTACGCTTTTCTATCTCATCAATTTTTCTATACCTGTATTTCAAACAGTGATTTATAAATTAGATCATTACAATTAAATTGTGACATTCTGGGGTAGAAATGAGAGGTTTCCTTACTATCATCCACCTATGTAATACCATCCTTCGCAATTTTCTACTCATGGTTCCCACCGAGATCTGTTTGAATGAATCTTGGTTGAAGTTTTCTGTCAATTGAAACACAGTAAAGTCTATTTTCTGCCTTATGATTATTTAAAGACCATGACTTTGACTGAGCTTGCAAAAGCCGATAGCGAGCATTTGTAGGCTTTCACAGATTTCTATTTCATTGGTCAGTGTGTATATACAAGTTGAATGATGTGTGTCTAGATGCGCTGACCCACCTCTTGTACCATAAGAGCATATCCACATATAATAAAATCCTACTTTACAACACGGTGCTAAGGCCCATATTGCTATACGCTGCTCCTGTCAGGGCTCTGTGGCAAATGCTCATATCCAAAATTTTAGGAACGTCAGAACAAAACCTTCCCAATTTTCCTTAGTGTTCTATGGTACTTTAGGAACATTTTAATTCACAATATCATCAAGTCAGCCCCAATAAGAGAAGTAATTAAAAATTTCGCTTTGAACTTCTTTAGTAGGATTCTTGCTGTTAACAACGAAGAACTAATAAACCTGACTGATTATGACATTGCAATCAATTATTTCCGTAGACCTAGAGCCACTACCACACTTCTACCCTGTATAAACCCCATCATAAGTTTTTGTAAAGGGGATAGTTAAAAAAATTTAAAACATTTGACAATTCTATTAATATTGTATTTCTTTACTTATGTGTTATTTGTTATTATTTTGTAAAGAGTGAAACAGAAGGAAAAATTCTATATAATTAATCCCTTATTGTATGCATTGTAAAACTGTCTTATATGTGCTCTTTTATTTTATTCTTAACCCTAAGTCAGCGACAGTATTTTAATATGGCCACATATACTGTGGATTTAGAGCTATTAGCTCCTAGGTGCTAAGTATCCTCATAGTCTACATCTACGTCTGGATGCATTTTTATATGTAAGTATTTATACTGAAGATGAAATTTTTCACACATTCTAAATTTAGCAAAATTCCAAATCCCTTTACGGAACAGAAAAAAAAAAGCTTCATTCGTCTGAAAGTGAAAAACAAATACACTTAAAATATCTTTACACAAAAAAATATTTAAACCTTAATTAGAGCTCGACTAGACTTTAGCTACATATTCTTTTTAAAATGGCTATATTTTAATGGATAACTTTAATTTACACAACTTTTAATACCAGTGTCAAAGTTGGGAATCCATTAAAATATCTCCATAATAAATTGTTTTCGTTAACTTCTGGAAATCACATTTATTTGAAAGCATAGTTCTTATTCTGAAGCAAGCAAACGGATGGATCTTTTTTTGCCTGTGACGCATTCTTAAATGAAACTAATTCCTTCATTCCTATCAAAGTAAATATTTTTCGTGTATGTTAATTCCTGTTAAACATTTAATACATCAAATGAATCTATTATAAAAAGATTTATTCAGATTTTTATCTGACTAAACTCACTGTAATCTGATTATATTCTGCCATTCACTGGTGTTGTAAACTGTTGATTCTAATTTTAAATAAATAAAAGCTTTCATCGAGTCTCATTCGTAGTGTAGATTTTTAAGTTTTTAATCGTTTTTTAATGTTTACGTGGAATCTAAAATCCAGTTATAATGTGATTTAAAAGAACAAAATTTATTGCTAATTTATTAAAATTCTTTTCTCTCATTCATAGGAAAATAATTCAAAGTAATGAACAATAAGTGTTTAATTAGAAACATTTTTTTATTGACTAAAAACGTAATCAGACGTTAACATATAGGTGTTGAAACAGCAGGAGTTTCAGTTTTGTATTTCTTTCCTTTTTGGAGAATATGTAAATTTCTCATGTGATATCGAAAAACTTTCAACGGCCTTATGACAAATCAACCTGAATTAAAATAAATTGGTCGAAAATTTTTCTCTGTAACTCAAGAAATCTGCACATTCTTCAACAGTAAAAAGAATCAAAGTAACAAGTACATGTTAATACATGTTAATGAATGATAAGGCCTTAATTCAGTATAAGGTACTAGCTTGGTTTGGGAGCAGTACGGTCTACTTTTTGCCACACGAGGGCTAATGAGACTAGGACCTACTGTTTAAAGCCGATTCCGAACGGCTACGAACATCCATCCCATAGTGGGATTCGAATCCACGAACTCCGGTTCCGAAAGCCAGCACCCTAACCATTCGGCCATCGTTCGGCAGTAAGTTACTAGCTTAACTTGACGCATATTTTTTCTCTGATAAGAATTTCTAACCTTTTTTAGCCTTTTAATTGTTTTCTTCATTGATATCTTAAATTTTATCTATATAGTTACTCGTCACTTTACAACCTACTTGCTTAACGACCAATAGAATTTAAGTCTATAGTTAGGGTAATCTTCAAAATGGAGTTCAGAGCTAAACAGGTCATTAGCGAATGATAGCATGAGCATTGAGTGTACTATAGACTACTAAGTAATTTTTCAGTCAGTTCAATCGGTCAATCAGTAACCTCGTTATTTTGTATATATTTGTAATCCCAAAATAGTATAGATGCAGATGAAAAGAAAAGATATCTGAAATCATCTGAATAAATTGTAGGAAAGAAAGTAGAGCTAAAAAGTCAGGAAAGACTACGAAGCAGGTGAACTATAAAAGAAATAGCATGTGACATAAAGTTAGCACATTAAACAAGTTCAACTGTTTTTACCCTTTTGTGAGCTATTTATTTCTCTTTTAAATTCCTCCCGGTTTTTGATAATTTATTATATTGTCCTGTAGATGAGGTGAACGTGTTGAATTCAATGAAAACGTTTAAGACCAACTCAAGATTTTACTCCCCCGTAACTGAAGGAATCCCTGCTTATATACAGTTTTGGAACCTTTCAGACTTTGAAGGCCAGCAGAAAATCAGGAATTATAATTAATATAAATTTACATGATCAAATTAAATTAACATAAAGAAAATTCAAATTAAAATCAATTTTTAAAGGCAACTTGCCTCGCTTGCTTTCGAACCCGAAACCTCCCGATCACGAGTCCGCTGCTTTACCGTCTGCGATACGACGTTCTTGACTATTTTCGCTACAATATATTAGACTCAAACATTTAAGGTAAAATATTTTATTTTGCGAATTCTATATTCACATTTAAATTTAGAGTATGGGAAGTATACTTCCTACAGATCTATTTACGGTCGAAGAGAAATGTCAATTGGATGGTGATTATTTGCCATAAAAGATGAAAAGCACGTTGTGGTGCCCAAGGGACATTTCATTCAGCCCATATGTAGTGGGTTATATTTTTTTGGATGTTTGTGGTGCATGTCATACACCGTCTATAGTCAGAAAATAACTTTAGCACATGATTCCCCATGCTGGCTGATCACACATTTCTTTGCTTGGAAACTAGAAGGACGGCCTTTCCTTTATCTTGAGCTATATCTGTCTATTAAATGACGAAATAATGCTATTCGGATGTTAGCTGGTTTATATTATTTTTCACTTCTTTCAGAGTATTTCGTGAGATCATATTGGAACTTATCTTTCCAAGACCCATGAAAAATTAAAGAATAGCGTTTGAGTTAAAGAGGCAGTCACAAAAATACCCCACCCCTTAAAGGTAACCTGTTTCTTCTTCAGAGTCATCCCCCTAACCCGAACCCTCTGCAGCTCAAGATAATCAAATACATATGGTAATATGCACATATACTTTTTTTAAGTAAATTTGAAGTTTGTATCATAATATTTATAACTTTATCAGGTTTTATATATTCCTGGCGCTATCTTCCCGCTTATCGACCTTGTGACGTAACGACACCCCCGTAGCTTCATAAAAATGTTTTCTTAAAACCCAGGCCAAGGAGATATTCTGACTAGAAAATTGGCGCTAAACGACAAAGGATTTTCGGTTCGATAGATGTCTTCAGATGTCGGAGGTGATTAGAAAGTCGGACGCGATGTATAAAGGACAGACTCTCAAACGCCAACGAAAGGACCAATCGGAAGCTAGCAGTGCGGGAACAGAGGAAGGAAAAGCCTATAGGAAGAGGATAAAGGTGACGTCAGGAAATGCGAGTTTTCGCCGAGAGAAGATTGGAGGAGAGAGAATAAAGGCAACGGAGGGTTGCGTTTTTGGAAAGCCAATCTCCAGTTTTGTGTGGCACTCAAGGAGTCCAAGTTGTACCCCTGTACAATCGATATCTGACGGGCACCTGACCACAGATTTCTATTTAGATTCACCTCGAACCTGGGACTTTTGGGTCCATATCCAGCTCATCCTGAGCCCCTGTTATTTCCATTCGGAAACTTTGTAAATAGTTTTATATTGGTCCAGAGTTAAAGTTGTTATTGTTTTAAACTGCACGTCTTGTCACTACAACTTCGACACCAATACGCTAACAGAGGATCTAGTGGCGTTACAACCTATTCACTTAACGATAAAGCCTTCGGTATCAGTCGTAAAGTGAGGTTAGGTTGTGGAGCGCTACGGTCTACTTTTTTCAACACGAGGGCTAATGAGACCGGGACCTACTGCTTAAAGCCGATTCCGAAAGGCTACGAACATCCATGCCATAGTGGATTCGAACCCACGAACTCCGGTTCCGAAGGAGAGCACCCTAACCATTCGGCCATCGTTCGGCAGTAAAGTGAGTAGTATACGTAATTTACAGAATAGACTATAGTCATAATACTAAGAAATGTACAAAAAATGTGAAAATGCTGAAGAAATTCATTATGATAAACCGTATTTTCGTTATTCTCTGAAAGTAGTTGAATATGAAGGGTTTTCGACAAAAAAATGTTTCTAGTCGAAAAGAAGTTTTTAAAAAAATGCCTCTAGATGTTCTTTGAAAATTTCACATACTTTGTTTTTCTAATACGGCATCATTTACGTGCTTTTTAGATCTGTATAAGATTAAATAACTTCATTTACTTCTTACATGGATGTCCTATAAATTAATCCTGTAAATTTCAACTTTGTGAAAAATTCATTCATTATTTCCTCTGCTTCTACTACATACTGTTTCTGTATCTTTAAGTAAATAATTTGTTTCTTATTTTCCTTACAAACTTAAATGGAATGGTCAATATTTATGACTAGTTATACTGTTTTGACGTTACCCCGTATGAGCCGTCCATAAAGGATGTTATCAAACAGTGAAGCTTTTTCATGCTGTTGGAATTCGTAGGTGTTTTGCAAAGTACAAAAGAATGATATCCTTTTGTACCAAAAGGAACTTCTCGAGAACAGTTTGATTTCTGTGGCTCTCGAATCGAGGAGAATGACAGTAAAAAGAGGAAAGCAATTATATCTAGCAATAAAATTTTCAAAACATCAATACACAAGTTTATTTATCTAGAGAGAAAATAGTTATCACATCATTGGTAGAATATGTGATATTCTACCAAACTTTTATATGTGACCAATCTTTTATCAATTTTTTTACCAATCTTTTATATGTGATATTAGATGTCTGTTTACGAAAACGAAAAGTTCCGAGGCTTTTACGGGAAAATAAATTTGATCCAAATAAAAAAATCTGTTATAAATTTTTTTATGGTGTTGCAGTTGACGCTTGGCGTAGGTGTGGAAAGCTAAAAAAGTCTACAATATTTATTATAATTTTGATTGACAGAACGTATCAACAGATGAATGGGAGTATTTTAATAAAAATTTGAATATTGCTTTAACCCCTTCCGGTATGATTTAATAATGAAAAACTGTGCATGAAATAACCATTTAATTTTTATTTAAAAAACTTGTTTCATTTTACAATTCTTACATATTCTTAATTAAAATCCACTTTTTACATAGTGTTAAATAATATCAGAAACAGTAAAATTAAGAAAATATCAAAGCAAAACATTAATAAGGTATACAGATAATAGTCTTCAAGCTAGTGGTACTTTTCAAAACAAAGTGCAAAGGAATTCTTAATTGTTTACACCGCCAAGTAGTCTCACTTTTAATTTGATTCTTGTAACACACGCGGCATTTCTTTGTAGGTTTTCTTTTATTCTGACTCATGAATTTGGCAATGACTTGTACCAAGAAATTCTAAGTGAACAAT
This sequence comes from Pardosa pseudoannulata, assembly GCA_032207245.1. NCBI lineage: Eukaryota > Metazoa > Arthropoda > Arachnida > Araneae > Lycosidae > Pardosa > Pardosa pseudoannulata. Next base: position 139,622,732 of record CM063508.1, read on the forward strand.
ATGCAATAGTGACTTGTGATTTTCACAAGTGATAAAAGTGTTGCCAAATTCAGTACTTTAGAAATTTTAAACTAAATTAATTATCATATTTAACAGTAACTTTAATCGCATGACGAGTATAGCTCGTCATTTTGCGGTATGAAATGAAAAACTAATGACGAGCTAGACTCGTCATTTTACCGGAAGGGGTTAATAATGAGTCAATAGGAAATTTTTCTTAATTATATATATGCATGTATGTGTATAGGTATGTCTGTGGGTGATGACATTTTAACCTAAAATAACTAGCTTAATTATAACTGTAATCTAAAATAAATTTACGGCTATTGAGGCTATCTATAAAATCTATAAAATTACGGCTATCTATAAAATTACGGCCTTTGGCAAAATATCTTTGATTCTCTTCTGATTGGGGTAACTTTTGATAACTTCGAGAACACGAAAATTAATTTCTGCGTAGCTCAACTATTCTAATGTTTTTTAAGTAAAGTGATTTCAATTCTATTGCTCTTCACGTGAGAAACTCATAATACTTTCATTGAGTCCTTAAGCTTTTATGTAAGCGAATGTAGTAAAACGTTTTGGCGGAAGAGTGACAAAGATGAATTGCTTGAATGAATTCAATATTTTTAAGTCGAGATTTTGTTTTTTCGTTTTAAAGCCAACGACAGCAAATTATCAAGACAGTATACTGTTCTAACTTTGTCAAAACACTCTTTACGCATACATACATACATACATACATATATATATATATATATATATATATATATATATATATATAGAGAGAGAGAGAGAGAGAGAGAGAGAGAGAGATGTAATCTTTTAGATTATAGATATTAGGTTCAGAGTTGGAAATAAAAATGTAAGCTAAGTGATAATACTAATATGCACGTACAAGAATATCAAAAAATCCATAGAATAACATTAAAAAATTGATGAATTTAATCATCGTCTACTCTTAACCGGGGAAACTAGAGCTTGAAATAATGGTATAAAATGGTCGAAAAGGCGGAAAAGAGTGGATTTCGAACGTTTTTGATCTTTTTTTTTAATTTTGCTAACCCTAACTCATCAAGAATCCAATATCGATGCCTCTATCCATTCCAGGTCCAACCGCTTCATAAATTCGAGAATAGACAGATAACTTAGGCTATTATTATATAAGGGATAAGGTTTTAGAAGTTGGGAGAGGAGGTAAGAGCTTCCATTCGAATAAAGTGGACTAAGTATTCGTCAAGTCTTTCAGCAGTTATATTTTTAGAGTCGACTGTATTTTCAACATATTATTTTTCAAAGTTATTATTTGAGTCACTTTGCCCGAGTTCAAAGGCGAAACTCTAGATTAATCGACCTCAACTTGACACTGCAACCTACCGAAAATTTCCTCACGAGCTGCTAGTAGCACGAGACTGGCGGTTAGGTGATCACTTATTTAGAGGATGTCTTTTAACCCTCTAAAGGCCGAACGATGGCCGATTGGTTAGAGTGCTAGTCTTCGGTACCGGAGTTCGTGGGTTCGAATCCCACAGTGGCATGGATATTCGTAGTCTTTCGGAATCGGCTTTAAACTGTAGGTCCCGGTCTCATTAGCCCTCGTGTTGCGAAAAGTAGACTGTAGCACCCCAAACCAAACCATTTAACCCTCTAAAGGTCACCAACATAAATTGTTTGGAATTTAACGGAATTAGTTTATGAATATTGTGTATGAACCTTATAGATGTGAAATATATGAAAATTTTTCTTTGTATTTCCTAGAGGGATATGCCTTGCAGGATACCTTAGGAGGGTTTGAGGGGTGGTTTAACTGACAAACCCATGCCCTTGTACAGCGTGAACATGTTACTATTTTAAAATTTTGATTACATTGGAATAGCAGTATCCGTAAAATAGCTGTATAATAAATAAATAACTTAACGATTTATACGTTTGGATAGATATTTTATTTGAGATCATAAGTGAAAAAACTGGAATTATTGACTTTCCAAGTACAGCAAGTTTAAATACATATACTTCAAAAGACAAAATAAATTAAATGTAGTGCTATCATCTGTTGTAAGTTTAAGATGTCAATAACATGAAAAATCGAAAATTCATTTATGTTTCCTAAACGCAGAGGAAAACGTATGTTCAACAGGTGGTTTCACTGCGAAACTATTGTCCACTAAAGTGTTAATCCTTGCAGAAAATTATTTACGAGTGGTTCGGAAGCTTGTAGCTGATCGATTCTATAAACAGTACGTGAACTCAGAGGCATCAACAGAAATATTTTCAAGAATATTCATTAAAATACCAACATTTCTGGTGAAGTGAACCATTCCTATTCCTATACGTATATGAAGACAAATTTAATGAACAATTCCGATATCTTGGTAGAAAACGCTATTAAGGTAATGATTTAGGACCATCCATGTTTCTCTAGTGCTCCATTAACATAACTTGAGGTTCAATTTCAAATGTAAATGGTGAAAGCTTTTACAAATTTTTATGCGTTTTAACCAACATTTCTGACGAAGTGAACCATTCCTATTCCTATACATATCTGAAGACAAATTTAATGAACAATTCCGATATCTTGGTAGAAGACGCTATTAAGGTAATGATTTAGGACCATCCATGTTTCTCTAGTGTTCCATTAACATAACTTGAGGTTCAATTTCAAATGTAAATGGTGAAAGCTTTTCTAAATTTTTATACGTTTTAACCAACATTTCTGGCGAAGTGACTTCCTATTCCTATACATATCTGAAGACAAATTTAATGAACAATTCCGATATCTTGGTAGAAAACGCTATTGAGGTAATGATTTAGGACCATCCTGTTTCTCTAGTGCTCCATTAACATAACTTGAGGTTCAATTTCAAATGTAAATGGTGAAAGCTTTTACAAATTTTCATGCGTTTTAACTGACAACAAGATAAATTTTACTTAACAAACTTGACAAATTTGGAACTGCTGACAGTCTAACTGAAAACGTCAATAGTGAAATTATGTTTCTCTTGGCAAATTTAATTGCATTTGCCTTTTAATTATAATTATGAAACAGTTAGTATTGCAGCTTTATAAGTTATGTATGGTTTTCTTGTACAATGTTTTATCTTAAATTGTCCATGTGTAAACAATGGGACCTGAGTGGCCTCGAGAACAAACAGTATTTCCTTATCACTCAAGAACTTTTCCCTCTGTTACTCAAGAAATTAAAGATATTTTATTCTACAATTTTAAGAATCTCTACTCATTATAGAATAACAGATATAAAAATCCTCTTTATCTACCCCTTTGTTATGGCTCCCAATTCATTGAAACAAAAATATCAAATTTTCAACTCAAATTCCACTGTCACCTTAAATACATTCAACCCAGATTTAAAAAAAAAGAGTAAGACGTTTTAGTATAATTACTTAAACTCGTGTTGAGGAAGATTTAGTTACTCTGTTTACAACTTCTTAAAAAGAAATTTTAGAAATCTTAATAGGATTTTTAAAATTAACTCTTAATTACTTTCAATCTTCCATTACATTTCGAGAATCCGATGTCTAGAACCTTCTGTAAGAACTTTCTATAAATACTTGGAATAAGTTACTTTCCCCGAAAGTTTAATTCCCAGGCAAAGTTAACAGACTTAATCTGTTCTCAACGTTAAAGCGAGTCTGGGTAATTGATTGCATTTTGAAGAGATAATTTTAAAATTTCAGAAATGTTCTGTACATTTATGAGTATGTGTCTACAAATCAACGTATATTTGTATATGCAGAGGTATGCTTGTTTGTGTATAAGCATGCATGTATATTGATTTTTTAAAAGTATCAAAATGGTTTGTCAAAGACACGACAAATTTTGTACAAGATAAATATTTTCGATATTAAATTCTCCTTCCCATCTATCATATCATAACTTCCATTACATTAGGTCAACATTAGTGACTTTTTTTTCAAATTTCCTCACATGAAATAAATATTTTAAGTAAACACACATATATATAGATTTGTTGTGTTTATGTATGCTTGAGCGTACAAATATATATATTTATAGTATTATATTTTATATCATACTATATATATATATATATATAGTTTTATATATAAATTTATATATATATAATTTATATATATTATATATATATATTATATAGTTTTATTATATAATATTATTCTATATTATATATACATATACAAATATATATACATAGTATATATATGCATTACATTTATTTTCATATACATATTATATACATACACATATATATACATATTACATATATATACCATATAATATTACATATACATTTAAATATATTTTATACATATACTTACATATACATATTACTTATATATATTACTATACTATATACTATACATATACATATATATAATATATACATATATGTATATCATATACATTTACAACTATAACATTTACATATATAATACATTTACAATATGATTTATAACGATATATATGTATATATATTCTATTTATACAATATTATATATATATATATATACTTTATTATAGTATATATATATATATATATATGTGTGTGTATATGGCATGGACGAGTTGTTGAGGCATGGAAGACACATTTCATTTCATAGATAAAAACTACTTTATTATAATCCTTCTGTCCATATATATGCCATTTAGAAATCCTTTGTTCTCATACTTTTTTGGAGATGTTATCACCCCAAGTTCCCGCTCAGAACTGACTCTTTCGGAGTTGCTACCTAAGCAAAATTCCTATGTGTACTTCCGCGTTGGTTACTTCACTCTGTATACTTCCGCTCGAGGGTGTGTCTTTTTCCTATTACGTTACTGTTAATGAGTTCTAACTATTTTTACTTATAACTCGCTTAATTCTTAACCCCCATTTTTAAACCTGACATATACATATTATATATATATATATGTGTATATTAATAATATAATATCTATAAATATAAATTATTTATATTATTTATATATTTCTTCTATTTTATTATTAACCATATAATCCAATTTAGAGGATGCATTTCTTGGTACGAAACTTTCTATTTCAAAACAGAAAAACTGCTTTATTAGGAAGTTATAACTTTCCCATGAAAATTTGTAATGATCAGCATAATGCTCATCTGGAATGCCACACTTTTCTCTTACTTACTTTATAAGCAATTAAACACTTAAGATTTTAAACTGTCCGTCTTCGCAGGAATTGCTACAAAAATTCTATGTTATTCTTTTGGTTTATTTTCACTCTGTATACTTCGCTCGAGGGTGTGTCTTTTTTCCTATTACGACTCTTAATGAGTCTAATATTTTTCAACTTTTTCTTAAGTTCTTTTCCCCTTATTACATATATATATATATATATATATATATATATATATATATATATATATATATATATATATATATATATATATATATATATACATGTATGAAACGTTTATGACAAGTCAAAGAGCCAAAGATGTCTTTATAATGTCTTTACTCATGTGAATTGCAGATTTTAATAGTCAACTATCAAACATGGCGGCGCGTGACTATCGTCCACTTTCTAACAAAGAAACGGCATTTAGCCAGAGTTCATGCAGCAACCCTTTCTCAAGACGCTCTCTCTCAATACTTACGCTTTAAGTGCTTTTATAATGGGTTATTAAGTATTCATGCTCCTGCATTAAAAGAGAGCTCTTCGTTTTTTGCTCTCGAATCCCTAAATTATTAATTTTAAGTTTTCAAGTCTGACATATATATATAGTAAAACTTCTATCTATTGATCTTGCATTAATCAATTTTATGCTTCGATCGTTTAATTAATTTGGTGTCGAATTTATTGCCATAAAATAAATATTTTTTGCACATTCATAGTTCCCGGATTCTTCGTTTTCTCAAATCTACCGTCAAAAATGTTAAGCCCACCGCTTTAATTTTTCAAAACATCGTTTTAGCAAAATATGAGTGCTGAAAAATATTTTTTATAAATAATGTTATATTTTATAAAAATGAAATAATAAATGAATTTCATATCAAATATTACAATTGTTGTAAATAAAATTTTTTTAAAATTTCCCGTATTAATCTTTATTCCCGCTATCCTTAGTTATGTATGCTGTGGTTTTTATTTTTCAGATAAAAATAATGTTGTTCGAGTTTTTTGACTAGAAATTATAGGCCTATGAGAATAAAAGTTTGTCATAAATCAAAATTATTAATTTCTTATTCTTAAAATATTTATAAAATTTTCGTAAATTTTGTACAAAAATTTTTGAACTAAAAAAGCATTTCCTACTGATTATCACTGCACTCTGAAAGCATAATGTATCCTAGAATGTACTAATCAAAAACACAATTTGCAATACTTTAATTTGACAAAACTGAGATAAAAAGGTATAATAATTTTTATTACTGTCGAGTCAAACATAAATTGTCTTTTCTCCTACACATTGTTGGAGATACTTCGCTTATTTTTTAAACTTTCATTCCAATAAAACTATTTCAAATGGTTTTTTTATTAGGTTATTATTTAACTCAGAGCCTAAGCGTAATACGACATTTGGAAACCGATATTGTCATTCAATTTAAAAACTGGTTCTGTCAGTATGATAATTTTTAAAAGTATTAAATTTCATTAAAACATCATCTGAGTACGATGTGATTGTATTTCTGTGCTAAGCCAACTATTTCTGATGTTTCTGTCGTGATTCGAATCCCACAGTTGCGTGGACTTTTCTGATATCGTCTGATTCAATCGTTATAAAATATTAAATTCGTGTTGAACAAAATAGACCGTAGCACTCCAAGTCAGACCATTTCCTTAAACAGAATACCATTACAAAACTTCATTAAAAATATAAAATAGTTTTAGTCTCTTATGAATCTTTATACTAAGTTATCCTTATGTCATTAATGGAAGACAGAATTTGCTTCTTTTCAGTTAAAATATTTTAATATCTCTTGTACATTCTGGATCTCCCAATTTGATATCATAATACTTTGTAATATTATTAACCATGAAATATTCTAATTCAACTTTAATATTAACTTTGTTCCGCCTTGATTGTATAGGGGTTAACGTATTATGGTCCAACCCATGGGCTTGAGTTTAATTCCAGTATAACTCTTGGATGTAGTTGTATTGTCCCTTAATAGGAAGCAGGGTTGACAACCTATATGGTACTCTCATAATAAAATATTCAACAAAATTTGCGGCATTGTAGAGATTAACACTAATAAAGACGAGAGCCCCGCGTAGGAAAGAAAAAAATATTATCCTTGTTAAAAGCCCCTTAATGCTATTTTGAGTTTTATATCAGGTTTTTATGTCAGGATCATTTTTGTATATATTTTTAACTGTGAATAATAATTCTTGTGATTTAGTATTTTATGATTTTCTGGGAATTCTTTTGGGTAATTGTAAAAGTAAGGCTACGTTGGCCTAGTGTTTGAGAAAGAAGAAATCTAAACTCATTAAAACACATGGACAAATATGTCTTGATTAAGTAATTTTATAAAGGAATACAATATTACATATATTAAGGAATACAAGTGGAATACAACTTATCATTTGTAGTTATGGATGAGTCCTCTGGATTCGGCGTCTGTTTCGCCAATATGGCAAAGTTCTTTCCCTTTCTCGTGTCGTTCCAAAAAAATGGTCTCTCCCGCAAGCAGCGGATGCCAGCAACATTCCTTTCTTCTCTCCCCTGGTAACAACCTTGTCCTCTAAAAATATCCGACTGCCTCACGGAGAAAAAACAGGGGTCCAGTTCAGAGTGGTAGGGGGGTCAGAATCCCCCAAACCAACGGATCCTTCTATTGGTTGGGAGAAGTCCGAAGTTTCTTTCTAGTTCAGACTGGTCTGTTTGCCTTTAGCGATGGCCGACGGGAAGAGGTAAAACAAGCGTTGAAGCGCCGAATATAACTTATTGTTACAGTAATCTGCAGGAGGTTTATATATTTTCTCCAAGACAATCATTGATATAAGATTTGTATTAATTAATACAATATGTTCGATTGTTTTGTAGATAAATATATTTAATAAATTATGTTTCATTGCTAAATAATTATATATCACCTAATTTAATTTTATGCCAAAAAATATCAATCTTGAAAATGCAATTCCAAAGACTCCACATAATTAAAAAAATTACTTATTCTGTTTCTTCAGAAATTTAATTGAACTCTTTTAAAAATAATAAATGATGCACTAAAAAAATTATCTAATGTACTGATGCGGTGAAATTTGAATCCAGGTTATAACTCCATTGCAAAAAATCGCTTACAAAAACAAATTTGTGCCGTAGAAATAACAAACTCAATGTGATCCCCCAGAAATATGTAAATAGTTCATATTGAGGTCTTTTACGTTTTCAAACATTCTGGGTATTTGCACAAGAAATGTTGCCTTGGGGAAAAAATCGGAACATTTTTTCATCATCGCATGAAAATAAAATGCGTTAATCAGTAACCAGTCATTCGATGTTTTTATATTTCGATTTGTATCTTTAGAATATTCTTTACATTGCATATTGAATAGATTATTATGTAATAAAAGAAATATTATTGTAAATTTCAAAGATATAAAAAGCGCTTAAAAGTTGTTACATAATCTGCAAATTAAACGTAAAACTTACATCAACGTTTTTTAAAATCAGTTACGCTGGTGTAACTTGAAAGAAAATTATTTTCAATGCAGTTTCAATTAAGTGCAAGTTATTTACCAGTTTGTATTATGAATGGTAGCTAATCAAGAACGGTCTAATTAATATGAAATGCTAATATAGCATCACTGAAGCTGTCTAATTACAATATTAGTAAATGTAGACCCTGCTGTCAAAAGTTTGCAACACCAGTACTGATTCGTTGACGCAGGTAAGCAGATCTGCTGCATTATCAAATCTATGCTTCTATTCATAAGTTTAATTTCCCAATAATTCATTGTATTCTTTTGACAAAAATGTTTAGTTACATTAAATTTTTAGTTCTCTTTTATCTTTTTAAAACATTTACATCACTATATGTTGTGTGTACAACTGTAACAGGCGATCGTAATTAAACTTGATCCATTCAGAGCTCTCTGTAGCTGCTTATAATTAATATCAGAATTGAAAAAATAATTATAGATCAGAAATTCAAAGAATGCGCTCAAAGATTCCTCAAAAAAATTTTCAAAATATTCCGCTAAGGTGCACTTTACAGCCAAAATGTCTGAAAAGACGTGCAATAAATGATGTGTTTTAACACTTTGAAACATTATGACATTGTGAGCACAAACCTATTTTACGTGTCCCAGTCACCTTTAACGAACATGGTGGATCTTAGGCCTGCTCGGGTTCCGAACCCGCAACCTTTCAGTTACGAGATCGTTGCCTTTACCGACTGAGCTACTGCTGTTCGAATAGTATTTATGAACTGGAAGTTTAACTCATCAGTAATCTGGAAATTTTCTCTCTTTTTGACACTACATTTTCTATAGGTTTGGTTTTGGTTTGGTATGTAGTGCTATGGTCTACTTTTTGCAACACGAGGGCTACTGAGACCGGGACCTACAGTTAAAAGCCGATCCCGAACGGCTACGAACATCCATGCCCCAGTGGGATTCGAACCCACGAACTCAGGTACCGAAGGCCAGCACCCTAACCAATCGGCCTTCGTTCGGATCTATTTTCTATAGGATCTGAAAAAAAAGGAATCTATACTACAGAAATAATATGTATTTTCAAGCACAGTACTAAAGGCTTAGTAGAATGCTAACCCAAAAGAAAATTTCATTCTTGAAGAATAAATTGTAAATTGTTAATTTAATTATGCTACTATTGTAATTTCCTTTAATTTTTCAGAACTCTTTTCTTTGATCTACATTTTTTTGTAAACTGTTTGTTATGAATTACATTTTATTTCTTCCTGGTTAATTATAGCTTATAACTTCCAACTTGATAAATGCAAATATATAGAACCCTATAATTATGCCGTCAAAGAAGAGGATTAATTTAAAATATCTGAATTCTTATTAAAGAAACAAGTTTTATTTTAATTCACATTTTTTAGTAGATGTATTTAAGACTTTGATTAAGGGCATATTAAAATGAACTGATTAATAGCTTTTTTTTCATAATTGCAATAAGCTTTTTCATTCCAAAAAAATTCAAATGAGGGACTATTTTGCCTACCAAGAAAATAAAGTGTTGGCTGCTCGTTTAAAAGCTAAAGAGTTTTGAAATTTTGGTTCAAACTTGAATAATTACAAAATGATGGAGAAGAAAAACTTACTGACGCAGTTCAGTTAAATTTCTACAAAAAAAAGCGTATTACAAACTTCTATTTGCTTGAGAAATTTAATCACGACTGATAAATTAAGAAATTTTAACGAGCAAATGTTTCTTTTTTCTCAATTTTTAAAACTTTAATTATGTTTAACATTAAAACGATGTTGAATTTGAGGAGAATTTTAATTAAAATCTGATCAAGTAAAAAAAGGAGTATATTCACCTTTCAAGTAATTATCGAAAAATATTAACTTTAACTGTTAATTAAAAATAAATTTTACTAATTATAAGAATATAAAATTTAATAATAAGACAAAATTTAAGTAAAAAAGTATAAGAATTTAAAAAATAGGTTGTAAGAATATATTATAAGAATAAAAGTATTAAAGCTCCCAAAAAGTGATACAAACTTATTTTAATATTAACTTTAACTGTTCGTTAAATAAAAAATTTGCTAATTATAAGAATATAAAATTTAATAATAAGACAAAATTTAAGTAAAAAAGTATAAGAATTTAAAAAATAGGTTGTAAGAATATATAAAGCTCCCAAAAAGTGATACAAACTTATTGGGATACAAAGTTATATAACTCATTGTGACTCAATAAAATGTTTGGCACTTTATTATGTATTCACTATAGTGAATTACATCACTCGATACGCTTAGGAATGTAATTTAGACTAAAGTGTTGTTTAGTTCAAGTCGTAAATTGTTCTTCCATAAAGCAATGAAACAAGGCAAGTCTAGTCGCAGAATAAAAGGAGATTTATGTATGTGTATTAATCATATATTTTTCAAACCGACGGAGATAATCATAGCAAAATTCATTGTAGATTGCAGCGCGTTTACAGGTTAAATGTTAAATGTAAAAGGAAGTCAACATCGCACTGGACATCGCACTGGAGCTCTCTATTCTGACTTCCCTGGGCCAAGCCCTCTAAGTCAGAAGTACTGTAATTGCATGGTATTGAGAAGTAACGGAAATATTACAACTCGATAATGAGGACCAAAATACTAAATATTAGTTAAGAGAAAGTAAATTAAAAATAAAGCGATAAGGTTTACGAGTTTAGTGAAGGGACAAACACAATAGTATAAAGAGAGATAACAATTCTAAACACATTCACCCTTTAACGGACAGTGGTTTCGGAGCGAAACCACCTGTTAAATTCTTTCTCTGCTTTTGAAAGACATACGATGGACTTTTAGGTTTTCTATGTTTATGCCATTTCCAACTCATAACAGAGAGTATACAAGAGCTCTATTCTTCATTTGAAATATACGTGGTTAAACTTGATTTACTTGGAAAAGTCAGTAATATGATTTTTTCACTTATAAACACTAATAAATATATATCAAAACAACACTTATAAATTGTTTAAGTTTGGTATGGTCTACTGTTTTTCAACACGAGGTTAAATAAGACCGAGTTGGTTCTTGAGCACTACGGTCTACTTTTTGCAACACGAGGGCTAATGAGACCGGGACCTACTGCTTAAAGCCGATTCCGAACGGCTACGAACATCCATGCCATAGTGGGATTCAAACCCACGAACTCCGGTTCCGAAGGCCAGCACCCTAACCATTCGGCCATCGAAATAAGACCGAGACCTACAGCTTAAGGCCGATTCCGAATTGCTACGAACATCCATGCCTGCAGTGGGATTTTAACCCATGAATTCCGGTACCTAAAAGTAGCTCTGTACTATATAACCATCGGTACTGTACTATATGTTCGGTTGTAAATTGGTTAGTTTTTCTTTATCATACCCTTTTAGGTAATACTCATAGTTCCCGCAGCATAATTAAACCTTTAAAAAAGCATTTTCACTCCGTACAAGGAGCTGGATTTTGCACTTTAACCACCCCTCAAATTCCACCCCCCTCAAAAAATGTTAAAAATATGCGTTTACATTTATAAAGTTCATAGATACCATTTATAAAATAATTTCATTAAATCTCAAAGAATTTATAATAGTGACCTTTAAAGGGTTAAAGTTTAAATCTAAACACATTAAGGTTACAAGATAGCATAGATAAGTAAAGAATTTTTTTTTAAATGAAAGTTAAGATAAACTTAGTATATTAAGAGAAGCATTACAGTTAAATTAGTACTTTCAGAAACCATTTCTTCGGATAGATCAAGCTAAAAGTTAGGTCGAATTTGGTTGGTTCCTGGGAGCCAATAGAATCTGGGCAGCATTAGGCATCCTCCCCCCTACATGAGGGAGAATGAAAAGAGAGCAAGATCTTACATTTTGAGCGTAAGAGATTTAGCTTAAGTGAAAGAGAGAAGTGATTGGCTGTTGCGGGCTAACAATTTAAAGACCCCATGCGTACAAGAAACGAAAAGTTTGTTACCACAATGTTAATGGGAAGTATTGCAACATCCATCCCAGAATCGTAGGCATAATTTAGATTCGGGGGAAAAGGGTAGGGGTAATTTTTTAAATTAAAATTGAAACTTTTATTTAAAAATTAAATTTTTTAGTGTTTAAAAGTTTGTAATTGAAAATGTATCTTTATTTCATTACTCAAATGAAGTATAGTAAACTCCGGAATTTCGAAGATGGAGATGTCGAACCTCTGGCTACGACCTCTGATCCATTTTGTTGTTCATATTTACCCTCTTTAGATTTTCATTTATTCCAACTTTTAAAGAAACCATTGAAAAGAAAATTCTTTGCAGAGCAGGATTTGTAAAACACTGAATAGAATACTAGAAGCAACTTGAAAAACAGCAATACCATGTTCAAACTAATACCATGCTGTGATAAGTGGGTCAAGATTTAAGAAGTTATTGAAAATGTATCTTTATTTCAATATTCAAATGAACTATAGTAAACTCCGGAATTTCTAAGGAGGAGATACTGAACCTCTGGCTACGACCTCTGATCCATCATATTGTATATATTTACCCTCCTTAGATTTTCATCGATTCGAATTTTTAAAGAAACTATTGAAAAGAAAATACTTTGCAGAGCAGGATTTGTAAAACACTGAATAGAATACTAGAAGCAACTTGAAAAACATCAATACCATGTTCAAACTAATACCACGCTGTGATAAGTGGGTCAAGATTTAAGAAGTTGTTGAAAATGTATCTTTATTTCAATATTCAAATGAACTATAGTAAACTCCGGAATTTCTAAGGAGGAGATATCGAAACTCTGGATAAGACCTCTGATCCATTATATTGTATATATTTACCCTCCTTAGATTTTCATCTATTCTAACTTTTAAAGAAACTACTTAAAAGAAAATTCTTTGGAGAGCAGGATTTATAGAACACTGTAGGGAATATTAGTAGCAACTTGAAAAACATCAATACCATGTTCAAACTAATAATACCACTCTGTGATAAGTGAGTCAAGATTTAAGAAGACTAAGTAGGAAAATATACAAAAATGTGTAGTTTTTGGAAAGTGTATTGTTTTTTTTTTCATTAATGACAGAATGAAAAGAGTACGAAGTCTTTATACCTCTGCAATTCCTCTTTCCTCGTGATTTCGACTACTATTTTTCATAAGGGTTCACAAATGTGTTGAATAAAAAAACAGTAAAAATCAAATTAAATTTATTCACACCAATATCCTCTAGTAGAAATTTTACACACCGATTACGTACCCCTTCCTTTGTCAATTGCTTCTATACATGTTTTTAACACTTGGCTTACTTCCAGAGTAAAGTCCGGGTGATCACTTTTGACTAAATGCATACAAATTAAGTCACAAAAATATGAAAAAGCTTCACAATAGCTTGAAAAAGTTTTCTTCAGTCGCATCTTATTTATCATCAAACACTACAAAATTCTAGGAATGATTTGTTTGCAGCCATGATTAGTTTTATGACCACAGAGACAAACAAGAGTCTTATTTATGACATTTTAAGAAAAACCTTCTTTCTCCCAAAAGTTTTATTCTAGATTCTCCGCGTATAGTTATGGTGGCTAAATTTATATTTGAACAGATCAGGATTGTCACGGGGCTTTTGTTTTAGATTATGTCCAGACCTTATTTAATAAAATAAAGAAAAACAGATGACCATTGGGCACCTTGATGTACACAATGCAGGAGACATATTTCAATAACACATATCTGTAAGATTTATTTGCGAAAGTTGTGATTTCAACTGCTGATATTTGCTTCATCACCATTTACTACTAGCTATTGCTTCTAGACATGTTTCTAACACTTGGTTTACTTCCATAGTTAAGTCCGGATCACTTTTGACCAAATACATAAAAATTAAGTCACAAAAATATGAGAAATATTCACAATGGCTTGAAAAAGTTTTCTTCAATGACATCTTATTTATCATCAAACACTACAAAATTCTAGGAATGATTTGTATGCAGCCACGATTAGTTTTATGACCGCAGAGACAAACAAGAGTCTTATTTATGACTTTTTATTAAAAACCTTCTTTCTCCCAAAAGTTTTATTCTAGATTCTCCGCGTATAGTTATGGTGGCTAAATTTATATTTGAACACATCATGATTGTCTCGGGGCTTTTGTTTTAGATTATGTCCAGACCTTATTTAATAAAATAAAGAAAACCAAATGACCATTGGGCCCCTTGATGTACACGATGCAGAACACATATTTCAACAACACATATCTGTAAGATTTATTTGCGAAAGTTGTGATTTCAACTGCTGACGTTTGCTTCCTCACCATTTACTACTAGCATTACTTTAAAAGATTAGTCTAGTTTTTAAAATTCGTTAACCCTTAATTTGACAAGATGTTTTTTCAAATATTTTTTAATTTCTGTTATTTTCAAATATTTGTATAGACATTAGGATGTCTGTAAAATAAACAAAAAAAATATATCATTTTCTATTTTTGAGATAATTAATGTCCTCTGTGGCGAACACTGACAATTGTGTTATATAGTAGTTATAAATATACATGTCCGGTGTAGCGGCCAGACTTAGCCAAATTAAGGGTTAAATCTCTTTCTTTAGAAGTCTACTAAATTATTTAGGAACCAATATTTATACTTTAACCAATCACGCAAACGTTGGTCATATTTCTTTTTAAAAAACCTATTATATTTCTAGAATCTTCTTTGATACTGCACGTTATGTAGTACAAAGATAATATCACAGCAAAATGCACATATCTTTCATTTTTCTTGAATTTCGTAATGTATTCACCAGCATCACACTTCTACCTTCATATTTTTTGGATTAGTAAATATATATCAATAAGATATCCCACGGTTGTAAAGATCTCATTGCGTGGTAATCTGACTTCAGCTCGCTGCCATCAGCTACATCTTCGTTTGTTCATTAAGTGTTATGAAATAATATTGGGGCATTTATTTTTATTAAATATCCTCATAATCAAATCTGGGTATACATTGAATTAAATAAAGTGCATGTTACCATTTGATTAAGATAAGTTATTAAAGATGAAATCAGAACATACTAAATGTTGATGTGAATATTTTCATCAATAATACCGATTTAAGATAATTATTGCAGAGAACCTTTGATGAATATTTTCCTCACAGAACTCCGTTGTTGATAGTTTTATTTTGTGAGTTCCATATGAATGGTCATCCTAGGTCCCTCAGGGAGGACAATACAAATAGTTTTAAATATTACCTGTGGATTAAACCAAACTTACTCAGTGAAAGCTAACCACCATACAAAATGAATGACGCCTTTGAATGTTTAAAACAGAATTCTGGTTAGAAAGACCTCACTGAAACATAGAGGATAGGACGTGAATGCCTAAAACGCTTCCTCATAGGCTATCTATACAAACGAAGCAAGGGCAACATAAATTGGTGCATCAAATGACATCTGGATGACGATTGGTCTGAATTTTGGTTTGGTTTGGTTTGAATGGCTACGGTTGATTTTTTGCCACACAAAAGGTATTTAGTTTGGAACCTTTGCTTAAAATGATTCCAAAGAAAGTTTCAGTAATCATAACTTGCATACAAAATGATTCTCAAAATATTTGCTTTTAATCAAAATTTCACTATTTAAATGGATTTTATGAATGCATTTCATAATCCTTACCAGATTTTTTAAAAAGCATTTATATTTTTAAATCTAGTGTTATTTAACTATCGAAAAATTGAAAAACATTTGACACGCAATACGCTAATTAAAAAAATTTCTATTAAGTTTAGGTTTTAGAAAGAAATGTACTTCAGATATTCTAAATATTTTTGGGGGAAATATCGGATAGTTCAAAAGTTATCCTGCACGCAATGTTAAAAAAAATCGTACTTTGAGATAAATTAGTTTAATGCTTTCCCATATTTAAAGTACCCATAATTAATAATTATGTCACGTTAAGCAAAACAAAATGTATTAAATTTTAGAAACCATAATATATATTTATGCTTATATATAATGTTTATACTTACTTTATTAAAAATGAAATATTCATCAAATATTACCAAAAATATCGGTTCAGCAGCAAGTAATCACAAGATTTTATTCTCAACCTTTGACTTTAATAATTTTCTACAAGAAAAATATAAAGCAGGGATAATGATTCTTCAGGTTCATACAATAAATACTCTTTAATGTTCGATCAATTTTTAATTTGTGAACTTTTCGCAAAAAAATCGGTAATTTAGCATGTTGTTCTTAGAAATAAGCATGATATACGGAAATTTCCAACTAAAACCTATGGTTTTGTTTGGATCATAGCAGTACATTTTCTACACGAGTTATCTTCGTATCTTGGGTTTTTCCAGGTGTTCCACTTGTTTGAGAAAATATCCTATTCAAGATTCAAACATTGTATCATGCATCATATGACTCTGCATATAATGCACATCCTGATCCATTATATGACTCTGCGCAGCCATATAATGCACCAGACGGTCCACTCTTGGTCCAAAGTACATATAAATTTAGACTATTGTACATAGTGAAAGGTGGAAGAAAATTTTTCCAGTCTCAGATGTACAAAACTGCCATGTAAACACGTGAATTTTTAGGCTTACAAGCTCAATTTTACTATTATTGTACTAATTTACTTTATACTACAGCAAATAAATTTTAAAAAATACTATATAATATTATTTATATTAAAATTGAAAGGCTGGTTGAAATTATTTCATCTAAAATTTTAGAACTTTATAATACATTGTTAAGCCTAACCAATACCCATTTTCCCCCATCATACAAAAATAATCATTAAACAAAATATTTAAAATAAATTTCGCCTATTTTTGAAAAAATCTTGTTCAGAAACCTTTGCAGTTGATTATTGAAAAATTTTAACGATAAAAGAAATAAAATATTACTTTTTTGAAAGTTTTTAAGACCTTAGTAAAGAAGAATGTACTCCTGACTTGCAAACAAGGCAATCTATGTTGACAGATGCAAAATATCAAACTTCTTAAGCAAAAAAAGTTGTAAACATTTGTTAAATGTTTAAAAATATATTGCAAAGCTAAAATATAATTGTTAAAATATAAAGTTATGATGTGTCTTTTAAGTAAACTATAAAAAATACCCATATTACCCCACCAGACCCTATTAGTTCCATCGTTTTATATTAGTAGACCATTTATTTTTTAAAAATAATTCTTTTTCTTCATATACAGTGAAACGTGATTAATGATTTGTTGATAACATTTATGTAAATGCAATGAATTGTTTTGTGGGAAAATAAATCTCTTCGTCTTTATAACCCAATGAGATTTTTTTGATTGCCCAATCCTCAACAAAATTTCTTATATACATCATGGAATTAAACAATTTAAATGATTTCAAATATTTATACACTGTAACTTCTACGATTTGATGAACATTAAAAATAAACTCTAAAACCGTAATAGTGCAGTGATATACAGGTAAAACAGGAAAATATTTCCTCTTACTTTTACTACGCTTTATATTGATCTAGATATAAAAACTATTCAACTATACATAAAGAGGAATATGGCTAAAACTTGTTTAATCATTTCTTTTGATTTTCATATCTTATAGACATAAACTTTGCATAATCTCTAAAAACTGGAAACAGTAAATAGAAACAAAAAGGGGATTAATATACACTCCGAAGTAAAATTCCTGTAATAATTCTAGCATGCCATTTTAGCATAATTCAATGGAAATTCACAGAAAATTTAGATCAACGAATTCCAATCAAAGCATTCCTAGATCGGGAATGTGTGATTGAATCAGAGATTCGATTCTCCTGAATTCATTTAATTAGACTTTTCTGTTACAGTTAAAATACTTTCAAATTGTTAAATACCAGTACTAAAGATTTCCAGTTTTTGTGATTATTTCTATACACGAGTCAAATGTTTAGTTGCAATTTTCTCGTAAGCGATTTCTTTCAATCAAACTCCTAGATAGAAACCTGTTGAAGGAAATGTGTAAGTCTTCATTCATATTCAGACCGAACTATAGCCGATTGGTTAGGGTGCTGGCCTTCGGTACCGGAGTTCGTGGGTTCGAATCTCCCTGTGGCATGGATGTTCGTAGCCGTTCGGAATCAGCTTTAAGCTGAAGGTCCGGTCTCATTAGCCCTCGTGTTGCAAAAGAGTAGGCCGTAGCACTCCAAACCAAACCAAACCAAATCATTCATATTCAGTGGAGCCCGCTTAAAAAGTTTTCTAAGGCACCAAGAATCAGGCCGTAACTAGGGCGGTGCAAAGTTGGCATTTGCACACAAGTGCATCAGTCTTAAGTGTTCTGCACTATGAGGAAAATGAGGTCCAAAAGAGAACGATTCGCCCCAGGTAGAAATAAGGAAAAGTTTATGCTGACCATCGTGGGAAAGTACAAAAGAAAGTTGGGAAAGGAGTCAAAGTCGGGATTCAAGAGTTGCTGGACATCAAAATCCCGTACCCGCAAGCCGGGCACCGACGCCCAGCCGGTTGATAGCTCCAGCGTGTTCCCCTGTAATTACTCGAGGTAAACTTAATAATACTCATAATTATTACCTTGGGCTCAGAATTTTTTAATTAAGGAATAGCGTATAAAAACAAAAAAGAAAATTGTAATGAATTGTTGGAATTCAAGTAATGAATGTTATATATACAGGGTGAAAAGAAAATTAAAACTGGTCTGATATCATGTTGAACAAGATTTACAAAGGAACTTAGTTGGACATGCAAACTGTGACCGCTAGTGATGTATCACGATGTAGCAGGAAAAAATGATATCGCCAGCGGTGTTAAATTATGATTTTTACTCAGATGGGATTACATCACAGCAAATGCTCAAAATTGTTTCCCTTTGCCACAATCCTTTCACAATCCGATAGATTCACGAACCCGTTAATTGAAAATGTCACGGACACGTGGGCCGCTTCCGCGAGTCTGGAGATAAGATCCATGTCCGATGTTAGGGTGTCCTACACATCTTCATGTGTCACATGTAAAAAGGAGATACACGCGGAGGTCGCCTCTAGACAGATTTTCCTGCAATTTTGCCCTCTAGTGGTCAAGTTTTCATTTTCGCCCAGTTCCTATGTAAATCTTGTTCACATAGATAGACCAGCATGTTAAGTTTGTAAATCATTTTGGGACACCCTGTATTAATCAAGATAATGTGTGGAATTAGTGTGCATAATAAATGTATAAGTTCAAATATAAGATCATTCTTTTTATAGTGTTTTCCCTTTAAGAACGGACACTAGTGTTTGCGTGTAAATACATTACAACATTATTATTAAATCAATGAAAAATTATTTTTTATGTATTTAAGTTTTAAAATGCAGAGACTAATACTAAAGTGTCTACTTCTAGAGACATAAAATTTTACCAATGTTTGCCCATCCTAATATGTTAATATAATTCCGGGTATTCGTTTTAAATTTTGTTTTTGTATCAAATAAATTTGCATTTAGAAATTTAAAATTTTTATAACATTTTTTTAGATAAAAAGTAATGTACTTAAATAACTGTATTTACAGTAAAATTATATAAAGTGTTATTTTTTTTAAATATTGATAAGAAAAACTATTTTTTTTTAAATTAATATTCTAAACATTTTAAATCGACAAACATTTTGTGAGTTCATACCTAATATATCATATATATACACCTATCAATAAGTATTTGGACACCTATGCAAATGATGATATCAGCGATTCTGAGGTACGTCACTGCCTCCGTCGGTATACATCGTGTAGGAAACAGCACCTGCATTAGTCACGTGCAAGATGCCGCGCAGTTCGGAGCTCTCTGATTTCGAGAGAGGTATAATTATCGAGTATCACAAATGTGGCCGATCCTTAAGGAACATATCTGGCGATCTGAAATACCCAAAATCGTCAGTGGCCTATGTGATTAAGAAGTGGAAGGTGAGCGGTGATTGTCGGAATCTGCCCCGAGTCGGCAGACCAACGAAACTGGGAAATAGAGACCGACGAGTACTGTCCAGAGAAATTCGGAAGAACAGCACCCAACCGATGGCCCTCATCCGCGAGGAGTTTCAACAGGATTCCGGAAGTATTATTTCAATGAATACCATCCGTAAGGAAGCATATCTGCTTGGTTTTCATGGTCGTGCTACTACCCATAAGCCTTTGATCACGAAGTCCAACAGCACTGCTCGGTTAATGTGGTGCAAAGCACATCGAAATTGGACCGTAGATCAGTAGAAACCGGTTCTTTGGAGCGGCGAATCAAAGTTCACCCTTTACTGTTCGGATGGCAGGGTCTGGGTCTGGCGTCTTCTGGAGATCGTCCCCTGCCAGAATGCATTGTGACAACAGTCAAGTTCGGCGGAGGTAGAATTATGGTCTGGGGGTGTTTCTCCTGGTATAGACTGGATCCCTTGGTACCCATTCATGGTAAGCTCAAAGCCGATGCTTACTGCACTATTTTGGATGACAATGGACTTCCTACGTTGTGGCAGTTTTACGGGTTGGACCCCTGTTACTTTCAGGATGACAATGCCAGTTGTCATGTTTCGAGGTTAACCAAGGCTTGGTATGGTGCTTATGGAGTTTATCGAATGGATTGGCCTGTCCAGACCTGATCCCTATCGAGAACTTCTGGGACGAATTGGAATGCCGAAGTAAGGGGTGCACTACCCGTCCAAAATCGGTGAAGGAACTTGTATGCCTACTCCACGCCGGGGGGGAGACAATACCACTAGTTGTAATACAAAGACTTGTGGAAAGTATGCCCCGGAGTGTTCACGTTGTAACTGCCTCTGGTGGAGGCTTTACCAACTATTGATTTTGAATAAAGTTAGTTTTTCTTTTCAATCACAGGTTTCCAAATACTTATTGGTAGACAGTGTATAACATGTTTATGTATTTTCTCATTATATTTGGGCAGGGCCGCAGACCAGTTTTTGGTGAGGGACGCTAAAGGACCTAGTCACGGGGCTGCAAAGAAGTTAAAACTTTTTATGCAGGAAAACATTTTTGAACAGGAAAATTTGAAGAATGTATTTTAAAGATATTTTAATCTAGATGTGATTCGTTTTTTCACCTCTAATTTTTTTCTGTTCAGTATATAAGGGTCTTTTACAATTAAAATTAAATTTTAACATTTTAATTTAATCTAGAATTTAAATTTTCTAAACATCTAAAATATTAAGCATAGTTAAGACTAATTCAAATGGTTTATAACATCGAAGAAAATATTATTTACAAAACGAAATTAGAAATAATATTATTTTATTACTTTGTCTAAAATGTTATTTTATTCCAAATAATTCCTGTTTAATTTCTTTATAATAAATTTACTAGCATAAGCCAGGGATTAGTAAACTATTTTTTTGTTCTTCAACTAAAAAATAATGGTTGTTTTTAGCTACGAATTTCTTGAACAAAAATAATAGTTTAAATTTAAAATTCCGATTGTATAATTTTATTTTATGTAAAATATTATTAATTTGTGCTAAATAAAATAAAGTTTTCTTAGCTACGTCGAAATTATAGCCCCCAATTTTTTGCCACATCAGTAAAATATTTAATTTTCTAGAACTGTAAAGCACCTTATGAGAGGTAAAAGAATTTGTTTTTTAGTGATAAAATTTTCATTGCAACAAAAATAGTCGATGATTAAATTTAAAATTATTACATATGTACTTAATATAGTATTTAAGTCAAATATAAAAAAAATTATTTACGTAATATCAATGTTTTAAGAAATTTAAGATAATTCGAAATTTTCTTAGCTAAGAAATTATCGTTAAGTTCTATTTTTTTTTTTTAACTAATTAATGGAAGTAAAGGAATGAAGCTATATTTAATTACACCCTGCACTAACCCTAGGGTAGATAGAATTTGTCTAAACAGGTGAAAAATTTCGAATTTTTAACAAAAAAATAATCGATGATTAAATTTAAAATTATCACATATGTACCTAATCTATTATTTAAGTCAAATATAAAAAAAAATTATTTACGTAATATCTGAGTTCAGTGATAAAACGTAAGAAAAAATGCCGACGATATATAAATAAATTAAAATAAGAAATGTTTCAATGAGATGGTTAAAGGAATAACATTATAATGGTAGAAAAAAATGTTAGTTTTACCTATTTGTTATGTGATAAATTGATAAATTTAATCGCCTGCTCTTAACCAAAAATAGGACTTGAATATTATAGCATTAGCGCTTGTAAAACTCAAAATTAGATTTCGAATGTTTTAAAGACGACAGTATTTTTCGCTTTGATATGAAGCATATTTATACAGATTTATTTCAGAATCGGATTGATAGTTTAGGAAAAGATAAATTTTACTCGCTTTTAATTTTTGCTAACTTAATCTCAAAATCCATATGATGTATATCCATCCCAGGTAAGCTTCATAAATTCGAGGGCATTAAGCTCTCGAAAAGGGGTGTTTTCGATGTTTTAAAGACGACCAAATTTTGATTAATAATTTCATAATCATTTATGTAAATGCATAGGATATAAATAAAATTTAATTCAAGATAAAAACTAGGTATTGTAAGCTTTTTATTTATAGTTAGTGTGAATTGACTCCAAAGTCTAATGATTTCTGACGCAAAGAAATCCAATTATACATGTAAACTACTCATTTATTTAAATTGATTTTTTACATTAATTTTTAGGAAATTTTGTATGCGAATGATGCTATTACGTTTAAAAATCTATGTATGTATAAAAATAAGTATAAAAAATTTGACATTTTTTGACTCATAATCCGAAAATAAAATGAACCTGGAAGGGCACTTTTGCAGCATTGTATAGCTTTAGGATGATGTCTGTATAGTCTTCTGCACGAAAAAAAACAATTAATAAACATATACGATACTTGCGCTTGAGCAGGGAACTGTAAACATTGTCATTGTTATCCATTATCAAAATTTTGTTCAGGATTTTAAAATCTTTGAGCTTTGAAATTTAAAAAGAAAAGACATGGTCGAAACGGTTTATAAATATATATCTATACCAAAAACTTTATTTTTAATATTTTATCTAACAAGATAATTTTCTGTATGTATTGCAACATCGCACGGGAGCTCGTTTTCTGACCTTCTTGCCAGGCCCTCTAGGTTAGAGTTAGAGTGATGCGTGAAAGTAATGAGATAACAGAATTTTTCACCATAATGAGGACTGGAGATACTGTTTTGAAATAATCTAAGTCAGTTAGAAAAATTAAAATTAAAATTAAGATACAAAACTAGGTAAGAAGGTGAAGAGTCCCGAGTACAGCGAAGGGTTTTTGGTTTTGGTTTGGTTTTGGAGTGCTACGGTCTACTTTTTGCAACACAGTGGCTAATGAGACCTGGACCTACTGCTTAAAGCCGATTTCGAACGGATACGAACATCCATGCCATAGTGGGATTCGAACCCACGAACTCCGGTTCCGAAGGCCAGCACCCTAACTATTCGGCCATCGTTCGGCTTGCAGCGAAGGGGAAACATAATACACAACAAATTAGGAAGGTTAAAAATTAAGTTAAAGTTACATAGAATACGATAAGTTAAATAACGCTAATAATACAATTTTTACTTATTTAACATGGTTAAATTAGCTTAGTAGTTGAGAAAATCAACTCAGGGGGAACGGATCTTGGCCACTGCTAGGAGAAAATCTATTGGTTCCTAATTGTATTCCTAATTGTATTGGTTCCTAATTGTTCCGTATTGCCTCTCCTCCTATTATAAAGAACGCTTATAGGGTTCCTTAGCCAAAAGGTCTTATCCCCGGTTGAAAGTTAGAGATTAATCGAGGTAGCACCTGTTAAGTATAAATAAAGTTATGAATTTAGAAAGGAGTAATTTAGATGCCGGTCATTAAAAAGTGGGTAAGGGAAAAGTTTAAGCGCTGGTGTGAAGTCTTGAGACCTGTAAAGACTCAAAAGAAATATTAGTACCCTGAAAAGAAAATATGAGATTAGTAGACACAGTTAGGTACACTAGATGGAATCTTACGAGAGAAATAAACATCAAACACTGTTATGTACAATATCTGCTCCATAATAAAAATACACATAAATATTTTTTTTAATCACATCACACCACAGCACAAAGAAGTTACATCATAAATAAAAGGGAGGGGGAATGAAGTAATAAACACTAAGAAAAATAAATTAAAGTAAAATTTCTATTGTCAGGAAAGCAGTGCGGCGCGAGACCGACGTATCTTAGATGGGCTATTGTGATCATAATCAGGAAGTTCTGCTATTATTTCATTTGGTAGGTTATTTAGACTATTATAAAAATTTTGAGCGGTTTTAACTCAGGATTGTTTAAAAGTTAACATGTTGAAATCGCGTCTTATTATTTCAAGTTATTCCATATTGCAAATGATAAGTAAAGTTAAATGTAACTTTCTTCTATGTATTATTTGTGGTTAGTTTCTTTTTTTTAATTGGCATTCTCATTTCGATAGCCTTCTATACATAGATTAGTGCTGCCATCTATATTTCATTTCAATGATCACTGTTATTAATATTGAAATGCCTATGTTCTGAGTTCTTTATTTATAAATGTAATGATGTAAGTAAAATTGAACTAATCATATAGAAGTTGTATATGTTCAAAAAACTAATATAGTTCTTTTTGAAAGTCTCAAGACTATTAATAAATCAAAATATGAAGAAAATGTTAACTATTTTAGATTTTTTTTATCTGTAAGACTCCTTTTCAATTAGTATTTTGGCTAGTTATACATTTTTTTCTGTTATAGATATTTAGCAATATCTACACCCCAGACAAAAATTTAAAAGGCCACCCCCTATGATATAAATTGGTATTACGAGACTTGAATTACTGATAGATTGAAGCCTATAAAGATTGAATAGCTCTTGCATACAAACAAAAGCAGCATAACACACAAACAATTAAACACAATTAAATTACAAAATAAGTTACAAAATAGAAAATAATATAAAATTTAATAAAGAAAATTATAAAATAATTCTGCTTCAGGTTTCAAGCCATAAATAAAAATATTTGTAAGGAAATATATTTAT
>CM063508.1:139650878-139683378 GCA_032207245.1 Pardosa pseudoannulata
ATATCAGAAACTGTTCATATAAAATTTTTATGCACATAGCTTAAACTGTGAAAAGGTTCTCTGCCTACAGTTGGAAGGTGTATCCATATAGTGTAACGGCGTCAAAGACTTTGCTTCTGAAAAGAGTTAGAGAAATGGACTTCGCTTATGTGGAGACAAAGGCGTTGTTTTTCCTGGCACCACGATATCTAGACTTTTATGTCCTACAGTAGCGAAATAGCAGGACAGACAACCGGGCGCCCAGACTGACAGCCAGAAAGATGATCGTCGAAACCACAAGTTTCAAATTAATGCCGCACCGTTGGATCGTTCGCCGACACGAAATTCCTGAGATTCCCGGGTCTGAGGCCGGTGATTGTCTAGCCCAGACCAATCCAGTTGGTTGAAGGTGTGATGATCGCCAGATGATCCAATGAGAAATTCTTGGTTAAGGCCCCCTCTCTTAGAGGCCCCTCCACTAAAAAAGGAGGCGAGGTGAGATTTTTTAAGTAGTAGTTAGTTAGCTAGCAACCAGCTAATTTGGAGGTCGTCTTGACCAGTCTCTCCATCGGAGAGTTTTCTTAGCGGTAATCCCACTTTGGGATCATTTTTTAGAGTTAACTAGCAGCAGCTAATTCGGAGGTCGCTTTGACCAGTCTCTCCATCGGAGAATTTTTCTTAGCTAAAATCCCACCTTGGGATAAATCTCTTTTGGAGATTGTTAACCATACCCTATGCCTTGGGTTTTTTTTTAATTCGACCCTCTTTAGGATTGATTTTATATTCCTTCAAGAAATTCTGACTTTGTTTTTATCTTTTTCGAAGATACTAATTGCTACTTCAAACACTCTAGTCTAATTGAGTGTACTGTCTACATAATTACTTCCGAGAACTATTCCGCGGAGCTACCGAATTGTTTTTTTCGTCGGTTATCAAACCTTTCTGCAGAGGCATTTATTGTACGTCTCTACTGAGACTTAAGGCTATTGTATCACATATTGTGCATTGTTATTGAATTGTGCATATATAGAAGTGTGTATATAGCTGCTAGGTGTAAATAAATCATTTAATAAACGCCTGCTTCTTCATTGTGTCACCTTAAACAGGTACCGGATACGTTACAATAGTAAAGTATATAAACCTGGATTTTCCAGTAAAATAAGCTCTTAATCCTATTTTCCCCTCCTTTATGTCCACCTTAAAAAGGCTGTTGCAACCAGATCAGGTTTGAACCTCGAATTACTGTAAGTAATCTATTAACTAATCCTTGAAGGAAGGAGAAAATCTTCAAATTTGAATTTAGATATCTCAGTCTCAAATTTTTACCAAAGAGAAATAGACTCTTAAAGAATGTTTCAATTTTTACTAAATAAAAATATAGGAATTTATAAAAATAAAATGAAAAAAATGTAAAAAATATAAATTTTGTAACTTTTGTAAATCTGAATTTTTAAATTTAAAAATATCATAAAGTGCATGATGAAGTAATCTGGAATAAACACCAGGGGCAGCATTTAAAAAAAAATAAACTCTTCCAAGTACTGGCATTTGCCGATGATATAGTTCTTGTCGCTAGAATCAAAAAATATCTATTGAAAGCATTTGAGGCTATCACAGAGAGGTTAAGTCAATGGGGCCCCTTATTAACCAAGAATAAACAAAGAATATGACTGCCTTTAAAAATATCTGACCCTCATCTCATTTCTCAGTTGGGAATCATAAGTTTGATTCAATCACATAATTTGTTTAGAACCAATGTTCCCCAAAAATCAATGATATAATTCCAGAAAAAAAGAGGCGAATAGTTGTTGGCTTTTTAGGCTTTTTACGGAATAAGGCATTTATTTAGATCGGATCGTTTATACAAATATCTGACCCTTATCTCATTTCTCAGTTTGGAATCATAAGTTTGATTCAATCACATAATTTGTTTAGAACCAATGTTCCCCAAAAATCAATGATATAATTCCAAAAAAAAAGAGACGAATAGTTGTTGGCTTTTTAGGCTTTTTACGGAATAAGGCATTTATTTAGATCGGATCGTTTATACAAAAAGACAAATTTACTATTTTACAAGACTCTCATTCGTCCTACCTCAACTAGGGATGCAACTAGGTATATCCGGCCAACATACTGCATCCGGTATATCCGTCACTATAAGGCGACTTCACGCAGCAGGGCACATCTAAACTTATTACAATTCTGGATTCAGTTTCAAATGAAAGAGCAGTTTATTGATTGTCTATTGGCTTTAGTAAACATGAAAATGAATGGGAAGAGCATTATAGTAGTTCGTGACATTGCGACAAATTGCTCTATACCGGATAATTGGCCGTAGCCGATATTACAATTATCTAGCAGAACATCCGGCCAAAAATTATACACCAAGAAATAAGGTAAATATAACAAAAAAAATTGCAAAATGTTAGACAATATACTATATAAAACAATGCGTATAAGTATTTTGAAGCATTGTGTAAAAAAAAAAAAACTATGGAAAAATTAGATTTATATATACATTTTATTACAAAAAAACATAAATCATTCTTTTTTAAGTCTCAACCTCGAAATTGTGTTTTTGCATCTGAGAACACAAAAGGCAAAACTTACTTTTTTGGAGGATAGAAAAATAAAGACAATTTACTCAAAAAAAGTGGGAATATGCTTTCATACACAAACATGAGAACCATTAAAAAAATGCAAAGGACTATTAAAAATGCTTGTATTCAGATTTGATTTTTCTAATTAAATAATGTCGAATTGAGATATTGAGTACTGAACTTAAAATAAAGAAAAAAATTTAAATAAATTATAGTACAATAGTTAACTAATTAAAAAATATAAAAGGTGAGAAAAATGCTACAATTTGGTTTCAAAAAAAGTACGTAAAGATGATTTATTTAAAATAAATTTAAAAAAGAATATGCAATACTGACGGGATATTCGGTTGAAAACTCTGGCCAGATATCTGGTACCGGACATACTGACATCCGTTGCATCTCTAATCTCAATTTATGTCTTTAAATGACAGAATGTTTTTGGAGGAATCCATGAAAGTTTGATTTTGTGATAGGTCTACTTTTCGCAAAAGGGCTAATGAGCACCTAAGAAAGCGATGAATGGAATGTTATGATAAAGTGATTTTTTCTTGCGGAAAGTTGTTAGATTCAAAATAGTAATGGTACCATCAGACATAACCAATCCCATCATATAGGAATGTGATGAAAATGGTATGTGGCTGAAGGTACAGATTGTTAAAGAAGGCATTGTGCTCATTTCCAAATGTTGCCGTCTTAATTGATGCATGTTATCATATAAGACTTTAACATAGTATAACAATCAGAAAGTACCCATCATAGTAACCATTAATAGACTGTCAATATAGTAATCCCATCATATAGACCAAGAACTGAAGAAGTCTGGCTGCAAACAGGGATGCCTGGAATCGACAGGTTCAGAAGGCCTTGGCCTACCCTAAGTTGTCGCGCCATGAATGATGATGATTATGATAAAGTGATTTCTTGTCTTGTTGGAAAAAGTTTTGTTCTATAGTAGTATAGTAATACCATCAACATAGACCATCAATATAGTAATTCCATTATATAGACCAAGAAATGTAGAAGTCTGGCTGCAAGCAGGGATGCCTGGAATCGACAGGTTCAGAAGGCCTTGGCCCACCCAAAGTTATCACGCCATGAATGATGATGATTATGATAAAGTGATTTCTTGTCTTATTAGAAAAAGTTTTATAATATATTAGTATTGTAATTTGAATTATATATCTACAACCAACGGTTGCAGGAAAACAAAGATCGGTTAACCCTTTTAAGAACAGTGGTTTTGCAGCGAAACCATCTGTTAATACTTTTTCCCTGTTTTTAACATATTAATTTCTATTCTTTGTTTTTGACACTTTAAACTATTAATAAGAGTTCGGTTTTCTTCATGATCTCAATGCATATAAAATCATATAAAAATACTTACCCAAAACATTATTGATAAATTGTTTGCTGTTTATTAATTACATTTAAGGGTAATTATTCACTTCTCTCCAAATTTAATTAAAGTTTTAAGAAAGAAATATTTTCCTGCTGTACAAGGGGAGCGTTTCACAGTTAAATCAGCCTCTCTAAATATCACGCCCCCCCGCAAAGAATGTAAAATATTTTTTTTTCATATATTTCAAATCTATAAAGTTCATGGATAAAATTTATAACCTAATTCCATTAAATACCAAAGAATTTATAATCGTAATCATCAAATGGTTAATGATTTTACTGCGCCTCCTTTATTTTATGCAACAAAATTATATACTTTCATTATAAAGATGATGTTAAAAGTTGTATGCTTTAAAATATTAGATTCAAGGTCGTTTGTACATTTAATTAGTTATACACTTTATAACCATGATATTCCTGTACAGTATTTATACGTTATCGATTTTAAAACCTTTTACTAATATTAATAATATGTCAAGTAAACTTTCAGAACCAATGTAAATAAAAAACAGAAATTCAATAGCAAACTATTCAAAAATATTACTAACAGACGTGTCATCATAATACAAAGTAATCAAGCAAATAGATACTGCGGAATAACAGCTGTCGGCTTTTGAAAACATTGTTGTATTTTTTAATCCCTTTAAAAGCTACAAGGCAACATAATATACAGAAAATAAAACTACCGCATTTATTAAAAAGCTTCTGTATAGAATTTTGTAAAGATAATAAATAGATCAAACTTTACTTTTTAATGGAATTCTAACATTTAAGGCTAAGGCTTTAAGTGCGATTTGGGCTACTATGTAAAGTTAGGCAATGTTTAGTAGATATTTTATTAAAAAGATAAAGCTCACTACAGTTAAAATTTCGAAATGAAATTGTAAGTTGTTGCTCTTCTTAATGTTATACATTTAAATTACTTGGTTGAATAAAATAATAAATATTTATTCGATTAGAATTTCAAATTATTTAGAGTTCATAATAATAAAAATTAAGAGTCATTTTTCTCTTTTACTTTTATTACCAGCCCCCAGGGGCACACCTCCTTTAGGTGTGTACGGGGTTCACGATCCCGGGGTACCTGAGTGATCTTTCTCTAGCGTTCTTCCTGGTAGTCCCGAGCTTACCTCTGTAGAGTTTGCTCCTTACCGGGTTGGACCACAGTAAAATCGGACCATGACGGGCCTCTTGTAGGTCAGCGGTGGCTTGGTAGCCATTTATGGGTTACTATCGCGACATGGTCATCAGGAGTTGCTGCTGTATAGTTCCGGCCGGGTTAGCGTAAAACACACTTACTTTTATTACCTTTGTAAGAGTCGCGTCCGTCTTTATCGGTGATCAAGCGAACTTTTGTTCATTTCAACAATTGAAAATGGCAGTATTGTCCCCGTAATGGTTTTCTTGATGTACGGAGGTGTCAAGCGTGTCGTTTTGTCAACGCACCGACAGAGAAGAGGAATTTTGCTTTGATCGAGTCGGATAGGCACCAGAGGCGCTTCAGCTACCCCAAGGACAAGGGTCAAAGGGGGGGGTCAACCTCCCCTAAAACCGAGGTTTCCTGTTTGGTAAAGGAAGAAGCGGGAGGGACTCCCGGCTGAACTTTTGAGATGAGCAGGTTGATCCAGAGAGTGATCTCCTCTCTGGATGATAGGTTGCATCTGCATTTAGTTTATTCGTTTTTTTAAACGTTTTTTTTTTCTTAAATAAATTAACAGTTGTTAAGTTTTAATCATCTAAGGCTGGCTATTTAGTCTCCATGGCTGCTTCATCGCAAAGGACCCATGCGAAATCCTATCCAAAACGACTAGGGTGTGACGGACTACCGGACATAGAAACAGTGAGACCGCTCAGCGTTATAACAACCTTTTAAGTATTCATAACATTCACGTTGAAGAAAATATGCAGAATTATCTTTTGTAAACTTTTTTTGTTTAAGTCTAAGTTGCAAAAAATTATCAAATATTTTATCTCATATAATTTTCATTATTGTTGTCTATTATTTTGTATTTTTTCCCAAAAGGATCCTTTTAATATTAAATCATGTAAAAATTGTTCATCCAAAACATGATGTTCTTCCCTCTGCTATGCAACGAATAAGTACTTTTTTTGCTATTAGTAGCAATATGCTAATGCTTGATACACATTCTGTTCCCACCATTATAGGCAGACTCAACCGCACAAGTGGACTATTTTAGCACAGATATCATACATTCAAGGCTAGCCAGAAAGCAATTTTCCAAGTATTGGGCCTGAATTTACGATTGAAAAGAACCTGAGGACATCGCTACAGAATCACGAGAAACTAATGTAATAAAATGTGTATCCGTGAAGCTCCCACTCGACCGCAGAAGATGCCTATCCTAAGCACAGATATACATTCAGGGCCTGGATGTTAATCTTGACATATTACCAGAAAGCTAGTTTCCTAGTGTAAGTGTGTTTTACGCTGACCCATCCGAAGACATGCAGCAGCAACTAATGATGACCGTGCCGCGACAGTGACTTCATAATGGCTACCAAGTCACCACTGACCTACGAGAGGCCCGTCATGGTCCGATTTTAATGTGGTCCAACCCGATAAGGAGAAAACACTACAGAGGTAAGCTCGTGACTACCAGGAAGAACAAAAGGAAAAAATAGCTCACGTACCCCGGGATCGTCAACCCCGTACACACCTAAAGGAGGTGTGCCCCTGAGGTCAGTTTCCCAGTGTAACAGTGAGTTATACTACTGGACAACACCAGCGAGGGAAACTGACCGAAGGACGAAAGCGATGGCAGTGACCCCCCCCCTTTGACCCCATTGGACAAGAGGGGTTGCTAACGCGGGTCAGTCATCTTTGGCCCTGGCAGCAGTAGTCGTTGAATTTTGTTAGGTAGATTTGAAGGCCCCTTCAGAGAAAAAAGCGAGCCAAGACGAAGCGAACAGATAGCTTCATCAGAGGCAGGGAGTTGCTCCAACATTTTCATCAGTATATGGAGACTCCATATTGATACTTAATTTGTTTTATTTGCTTCGCCAGGTTGTTCTTGATCAAAAATAGAATTGTAAATAAAGAGTCTGCAAAAGGGTAAGCCTTCGCTGGTTTGTATCTGGTATCTTATTTCTTGTGTTATCTCAACAGGCCTGGTATAAGTTATTGGTACGTAATATTGGTTCAATTTTCAAATTATCATCATACAGATGGTTAAGTAAAGGTGAATCTAAACTAGAGAACAAATGTCTTGCAAAAGGATTTAACATAATAAAGATGTATCTGGGGCTCGCAGCATCTTTATCACCTTGCAGTAGGGTACCGAACTGACCAATTGACATCAGCAAATTTATATTACGAAGTATTGCCCCTGAATTTACAGTTGAAAAGAACTTGAGTTGACTAACTAAAGTATATGTTGAACGTTATCTAACTATACAACTTAACATATTCACAAATATATCATCAAATATATCTACAAAAAGGGACAATCACGAGAAATAATTGTAATAAAATGTGTATTTGTGAAGCTCTCACATATTAAGAGGACAATCAGTATAGAGGAAGAGAGTGAATGGGCAATGTTCACTGGAAAGTCAAGTTGACGTTGACTGTCCTCTGAAGTTATATCAGAGTGGAAATGAAATGTAATAACAATTTTGTCCTAGCGGAGACATGAGACATAAAGATGGTAAACAAGGGTTTTGTTGCTGACTCGTTGTCATCGATATACAGAAATTCAGGACCCACGGCGCACCGAAACAAACGTACATGTTGTTCCAGAATGACATCCCGATAGATGTGGCCTGTCATCGTTACACTCTAAACATGCAGGTCAGTTCTGGAACCAAGAATAATTCCTCCCCAAACGAGCCATCCTGCACCACCGTAACGGTGTCGTTCAATGGTGTTCTCTTGGTGGTAACGGGTACCTGGCGCTCTCCATATGAAAGTCCGGCGAGAATCAGAATGTAAACTGAACCTGGACTCGTCGGAAAACATCACACAAGACCACTGTTGCGGTGTCCACAATGCATGCTCTCTAGCCCAGCATAATCGCAGGCGACAGTGAGTTGCGGTAAGGGGAACACATCTGACAGGCCTACGAGCATATAGACCAATGTTCCCTAAGCGTCTGTACACGGTCTGCCTTGAAACTGTCGTACCAGTAGCTGAAGAGAGCTGACGAGACAGGTCTGATGCTGTGCTCCGTCTGTTTCTTTTGGCAGTAACTGCCAAATACCGGTCATCATTCAGCGTAGTAACTCGGGGACGACCTGTGCTGTAACTTCTACTCACATTACCATCATGTTTGAATCGTTGCCAAAGCCTGGATAGGACACTCTGGGCGATTCCAAGTTCCTCGGATACTTCCAGCTGGGTACGTCCACATTCCAGTCGTCAGATAATTCTACCACGTAAAAAATCATCCAAATGCTTCCTTTGTGCCATAACTATGCGGTTATTGCACTGAAAGGTTTTTAAAGCGCTTGTGAACAATTTTACTTCTTTGCTACCATTCCTTATAAACCCCTTTCATACACTCTCGTCATTGTGACGTACTATCCGCGCCATCTGGTGGTTTTCTGCAATTTGCATATTCTTCTTCAAGATGTGTGTTATAATTCTATAGGTGAAATTTTTATTTTAGAGCTCAATTTCTGTGTGATTCTGAATTATACTTAATTTATGGACATGAGTGTATAAGAACAATTTTGTCCTAGCCAAGACATGAGACATAAAGATGGTAAACAAGGGTTCTGTTGCTGACTAACTAAAGTATATGCTGAACGTTGTCTAATTATACAATTTAACATATTCACAAATATATCCTCAAATATATATACAAAAAGGGACAATCACGAAAAATAATTGTAATAAAATGTGTATCCGTGAAGCTTCCTCATATTCAGAAGGCAATCGGTATAGAAGAACCGAGAGTAAATGGGCAATGTTCATTGGAAAATCAAGTGGATGTTGCATATCCTCTGAAGTTATATCAGAGTGGAAATGAAGTATAAGAACAATTTTGTCCTAATCAAGACATGAGACATAAAGATGTTAAACAAGGGTTCTGTTGCTGACTAACTGAAGTATATGCTGAACGTTCTCTAACTATACAACTTAACATATTCACAAATATCAGATGTAGGATATCGAATCAACTAATAGTTCAATGGTTTCAAATATGTTGCGCTACAAATACATGCATAAATAATATATCTCCCCTGAATGGTCCTCATATTTGTTTTCTTACTCATGCAACTGGTCTTATATTCCAGTACCTATCCCGATATAGATGTATCTGGGTTCTAGTATGATAAGCTAAAAAATCTTCCCCCTGTCAACCTATTTCTGGGAGATCTACACGAAGAGAGAGGTGTGGAATGAGAATAAAAAAAGGGATGAAAAGCA
Source organism: Pardosa pseudoannulata (assembly GCA_032207245.1). Taxonomy (NCBI): domain Eukaryota; kingdom Metazoa; phylum Arthropoda; class Arachnida; order Araneae; family Lycosidae; genus Pardosa; species Pardosa pseudoannulata. The sequence goes on from CM063508.1 coordinate 139,660,248, forward strand.
TGTTTTTTTGTTTGTTTGTTTTTGTGGATAATTAGAAGAATTCTCCAGTGAGTTTTCTGTAATGGTTTACATTTGTAAGGATAACCAGCTCAGGCAATATGTTAGTTCGAATAGCAAATGATACCCATAGCTCTCTAACCGACCAAATATCCATATCCATGTTATGAAATGAATACCACTCTTAAATTATTGAATATTTCGATAAAGAGTCCGTCAAAGATAATCGTAGTAACTACTCATTAAAGGAACAATGTTACAATATTTTCTATCGTAACTATTTTCATTAATATTTTATATTATTGACTTCAGTAACTTTACCCAAAAGAATAGAATAATCAATAATAATGTTGGAACAGCTCCATGTTATTGATTGCGCACCTTTCAAACCCCATGTCTCAAAATAAAACTTATTTTACTTTAGGGAAAAGAATTTCTATTTTACTATAACACTACCGATTTCAGATGGCGGCACATTAAAGATATTAGAAGAACACTTTTTGCTGCAATGGACTATTTACACACATAAAAGAAGATTTCAGTTTGGTTACGGTACTTCAGTATATTTTGAAAATTAAACTTAGAGGAGAATGGATAGTGCCAGAAAAGAAACTGAAAACCAATACATTGGCTTTCAGATATCTGATATTGCAAAGTTGAATAATAAAGAAAAACTATATTTTTTATATTAATTCAAGGCTGTATAGTAAATTTCCATATTGATTTACAAAATAATAAAAATAGTACTTTTCAAATTACGACCTTTGCATGTTGCAAAAAACTGCATTAAAAACTAGATTACAAATTTTATGTGCTTCAAAGCAGGCTGGCCTTTATGTTATAAGGAGGAACTTCTTGCCGTTTATGTTTAACCAGAACAGCAATTTTAATTACTTACCATTAGTGAAATACTTACTAAATGCAAATATTTAACTTCAAATTTTTTTTAATTTTGTGAGTGAGCAATACGAAATTAAGTAATTGTTGATTTAACTAAAAATATGATATATGTTTTTTTATTTCTCTCAGTTTCTTTATTTAATTTTAAGTAATTTTAAGCAATAATTTTGAAAAGTAACTGTGTGTGTTACCTCATTTTGTCGTGTTACATTCTTTGAATCCAAGTGCTGAAAAATATCGGATAAATTTTCTCCTGATCTCCCTTCTCGACCATTACTCAAAAAAGAAATTTAACTGAAAAATGTTTTCATAGAAAAAGCTGTGAGTGAACAAAAGCAAATTAATTAACTGGTTATTTAATTGCAAATATGATATTTAATGATTTTTTTATATTTCTCAGCTTCTTTATTGAATTGTTTATTAGGTTATAATTTTGAAAAGTAATTGTTTGTGCTTCCTCATATTGTCGTGTTACATTCTTTAAACTAAAGTGCTGAAGAATATTTGATGAATTTCCTTCTGCTCTATCATGAAAGAAAACATCTACGACCGTTAATCAGGAAAGAAATATAACTGAAAAAATTTTATGGAAAAAGTTGTGATTGAGCAAAATAAAATAGTTTAACTAGTGATTTAACTAGGAGTAAGATATGCAATGCTTTTTTTTACTTCTCAGTTTCTTTATTGAACTGCTTGTTACATTATAACTTTGAGAAGTATTTTTTTTTGTTTCACCATTTTATGGTGATATATTATTTGAAACAGAGTATTGAAGGATAATTGAGAAACTTCCACCCACTCTCTCATGAAAGGAAATATCTACGACCGTCACTCTAAAAAGAAATTTTCACAACATCCTAGGATCCATTTTGAAAAAGTGCCACGTCGAAAATGGAGAGCAGTTATTTACGGTTTAGCCATTATTGGTATATGTGGACGGTGGTCGCAGAAGAATAAAACCATCAACTTTGTATTCATAGTACTGAAGTACATGTGGATTTTGATGAATGTGGCATTTTATCCCATAGTGTTCTACAATTTTACCAAAGAAAAAAACAACAAACGAAATGTTAACTTACTAATTATTAATACAAATTTATTGATGCTCAGGCTTGTGATGCTGAAGTATATAAATACAATCCATGAATTAGTGCAAAGAACTGAAATCAGGTTGCCCAACAAATCATCGAAATCGCACATATACCTAAAAGCTGGGTTTTGTTTATTGCTCACTCTAGGAGTCTGCAATTCTGTTAAACATTACAAATTCTGGAAAGAGGTTAAAAATCAATATAATTTTGATACTTTGTCTCAGAGAGCGAATTTCTACCTGAAAGCGTCGATTTTGGTAACAAACTCGTGTTGGATCGTGCACTTCACGTGTCTACCCATATTAATTATGTTGTTTTGTACTGTAGCAATCCACTGTCATCAAGATTTGTTGAAGCAGGAACGTAAGAGACTTAAAGTGATCCTAAGTTCCACGGTATCCTTTGAAAAGTTATCTGAATCTGCCTCAGTCCTACTCCATACTACCTCTGTCATAAAACGCACGAATGACGCTATGTCTCCGGTCTTATTTCTGCTCGTGTCTTTCTGGTTTTCCAACACCTTCTACAATTTGAACAAGTCTTTCAACTCATCCAATTTGTTCTTGGCTATGACTGCAACCACCACTGTTACCTCGTACTTTACTCAGTTCTCGTACGTTTCTTTTGCAGTACAGAAAACTGAAGAAATTTATAATGATCTTGCGCAGTTTGTCGTGACCCGTCAACTGAAAACCTTCGATAATTCGTATATCAAAGTCAGCTACCAGGTATTGGCTAGTATTGTGGTAGGATTGAAATGTAAAATTTCCACAAACCCTTTCGGTCAATTTAAGATGGACGCGAAAATTCTTCTCTCTGCTTCGAATATTATAATAACCTACTACACAATAATGATGGAACTCTTAAAAACATAACAATTTGTTCAAATTTAAAAGACTTACCTAATGATTTTCCAAAGGTATAATTTTCATTATGGATACTCTTTTTCATGCCATTTTATCTTAAAATCTTAGAGTTACGATCTCTACCAAAAGCCTTAGAGCACTAGTTCAATGTCGAATTTCTCTTCTCATTCTAAGCAAAGAATGTAGTGGTGATTTTTTTTAACTTTCTAAGTTTTTTTCACTTTTTGTTACTCTAAAATCTCTTGTTTGGGTCCAAAGTTTCGAACTACGTCTCATTCTAACATTTTCCCTGTCAGCGTACCATTCTGTTACTCCCCTAGCTGTGTTAGATTCTTTTGAGTTTAATAATAAAAGAGATGGTTGTTAAAATCCTCGGGAAGTAAAGGGTAATAATTGCAGTGTCGATTTTGATCATTGGAACAATCACTCAATGACTTTTCACAATTTCCAAACTAAGGGAAAAGATTTTTTTTCAATTAATATATCTGACTTCCGAGTGAAGATTGACAGATTCTCATTGAGGCTATTAAGTCATTAAATGTCAAAGATTTTGAACGCTAACCTATAGCTTCCACTGACAAGTTGAATGTTTCCCATCTGTCACCGCTTCAGATCACTCAGGATATAACTCCTTTCGAATGTTTTTAGCACTTTTTCTGGGGCTTCACATTTGTCCTTCGAGTAATTTTTTTTATAATTCTGAGTACTTTACGTAAAAAATATGAAAGATAAAGTGCATTAGTTGATCATTATTCTCCAGAGTATACTTTAATCGTGTGTGATTCCAAACGATGGTTTCAATTTCTTAATGGACTGTAATTAAACTGGTGCTATCTTTAGGCATCATTCTTCTTAATTATAAATTCTTCTTAGGTTCTGGGCTCTTCAGAATATCTAAAAACAGAAAAACTGAGAACCAATGTTAAGAATGTTTCTTCAGTGTCACCACTACCGATAACAGTTTTCTAGTGCTTTTAACTCCTTAAATCTCAAATACTTGATCTCTTTAACTGGCTTTTAAAGACTTGGAAGAGATAGCACATCGTGAGAAAGGCAATTATATTTTTTATTCTGACTCGAAAAGCGTCTTAGAATTTCTCTCTTCACCCAGATACAATAGTCACCCTCTAATATTTCAGGTCCTCGACCTCATTGACAGCCTGAAATCTGTGGGTTTTTCCCTTCTCTTCAGTTGGATTCCGTCAAATGGCGGGATTAAAGATAATGAGGATGCTGATAAAGCAGCAAAAACTGCTAGTCACTTCTGTGATATGTCTTTGCCTCTCTGTGATGCGAAAAAATATATAAAAATCTTGTTGTATAAAAAATGGCAGAATTCTCGGGACGAAGAGACTGATAATAAATTGCGTACAATTAAACCAAAAATTGAAAATTGGAGTACTTTGCCATCTAGAAAACATGATGTTATTCTTACTCGCCTCCGGATTGGTCATACCTGTTGTACCCATTTTCATTTGTTACTCGGAGAATCTGCTCCAGTTTGCGATCACTGCAATACAGTAATCTCTGTAAAGCATATCCTAATTGATTGTCCTAGGTTTAAAAAATATCGTTTTCATCATTTTAACTCTTCATCTATTAATATTAAAGATATTTTAGACAATTCATCTCATCCTAAACTCTTTCAGTTTTTAAAAGACATTGGTTTTTACCCTCACATCTGAATTTTATGCTTCATTGCTGTTTTCCTTTACGTTTGGTTTTATGTCTCTTTTCTACACTGGTTTTGCCTGTTTTAAATAGTTTGCTTTTCTTATCTGTCATCATTTTATAGCAATTTACACATCATCTTTGTAGCATTGTTTTAAGTTTGAACTATTTGTTTGGCACAATATCTCCCATGAGGACTCAGTGCCATAAAATCCCATTCAACCAACCAACCAACTTTAACCGGCTTCTTAAAACGTTGACTCGTTGTGAGGCAGCTCTTATTACCTGAGCTTGTCACAAATACAAATATGCATGTTCCATACTTCAAAATAGTGCCCAAGCTTTTGTAACATTCTCGTTCGTTATAATTAGAGTTTTATTCTTGTTTATTTATTCCATAATATTTGCTCTGCCATTAATAATGTGCTTTATTATTTTATTATTTGTTTATGGATTTTTTATCCATCGTTTTTTATCACTTTTTTATTAATATTTTTAAAAAGCTAATGAACACATAAATAAAATCATTTTTATTTTAATATGCAACTTCTAGTATTATAATATAAATGAGCATTTTCCTGGTATAAACGCAATTATGAATTCTCTTTCAAGAATGCGACATGTACAGAAAGTAAGAGTAGACAATTTTTAAAAATAGAGAAGGCAATACATTTTGAAAAGTTCATAAATTCATGTTTGTTCATCAAACAGTATTTTTCCTTGTAAATGTTTATAATCCTTGTAAATGTAAAACAAAAAAAAAAACTCTTTGCTAGATTGTTTACCCATTGTATAATGGCGCTTTCGACCTCATTGCCATTTCTTAAATCTAAAAGGAAATTTTTTTTTCTCGGAATCTTAGTTAACATGTCATTATCAAGTTTGGTGTAATTTCATTTGTTAGATAGAGCCATATAAAGTTTGGTGCCATTTCAGTTGTTCAATCGAGCAACAGGTGTCTCTGAACAAAGTAGGTTTTTCAAAAGAAAATCACCTTTGTATTATAAAATCATTAGATCTGACAGATTTTTAGAAGCAAAGAACTGGATTTGTGTTTTAATGAAGCAAAGACGTTTTACATTTGAAAGGAAATTCTTATTCCATTTTTCATAGTATCTTTCCATATTTTATGCTTATAACTTCTGTCCTTAAATATTTTATTTTATTTACAATTAATATTCAAGAAAACTGTTCTTTAACCATCCCGTATTTTAATAAATATGAGGTTTCATTTAAATCTTCAAATTTTAAGTAACTTTCTTTACCAAATTCAGCTTTAATAGCTAGCATTCACTGCTTCTTAAAATATTTTATAAGATATTAAATTAATAAAATACATTTGTAAAGGTTAGATAAAAAGGGTTTCTTACATTAATTTACATTAGAAGTTTTTGCTATTTGTGAAGTTATTGAAAATTACTGTAACGGACAAGATTACTTAAGTCATGTTGAATAGATTGAAATAGTGAAAAGGAAATTGGGATTATGTTTGGTGCTGCCATCTATGTTCGAAATACAAATTAAATATCCTTTTTATATCTTTATTTTTTGGTGAATACTTAATATCCCTATCAACTGAGTGATCTTGTTCTAATAAGTAACATTAAATATTTTTGTTAATCATGAATGGAAAAATATCTTTAATGCAGTAATTAATTTGTTCAAATTATTTGTCTGGAATGCAAGCTCTTACACAAAAGCAACAACTGCGTCAAGAGCTGAAATCACTGTCAAAAAATTCCGTCTGGATTATTCTTCACGAGAGGGCATCGAAAAGTAATAATTAAAATTTTACAATGCTCTCTCGTAATGATGTACTTTAACCACATTGACTCTTAATTATAATTTTACTGTGTCCTAACACAAAGACTTTATCCTGTCTAAAGAACTGACTTCGGAATCACTCTGCTTATTTTCAAATTTTATAAAAACTAATAATTTTATTAGTGAGCTCACTTAGTTTCTAGCTTTGTAGAGTTAATTTAAAAAATTGCGTTTTACTTTCACCTTCTATAAAATAATACATTATAAAAAACTGTTTGCACTAATAATATATTAGAAGAATTAATATTTCACTCAGGGCCTGATTATCGCACGGGCACTTGGCACGTGCCCTGGGCACGAAAATTTAGTCGAGTGCTTGAAACACATATTAAGTGGGGGGAAATTGCAAACATACGCTACCATCTTTAAGTTTCAATAAATTATTGTACGAGGTAATTGTGTTTGTCATGAACTCTATTGTTTCTTATTTACTTTAATTTTACTGTTATTTAACTGATAATTAATTCTCTCAACGAACCTGGTGTCTTTTTGTCCTATGGGTTATTGCATAAAAGACCTAAGGGTCCTATATTTCCTATGGGTTATTGCATATTATTAGCAATGTACCACTATAAACCATTAAATCATCTCATCAATTCAAATCATTTTTAATTCTATTATTAATATTTATTTTCTCCACCACACAGCTTGTGAATGTGACAAGGTAAAAATAAAAAAGTGGGTCACTCTAGGTCTTTAAAAGTTCTTAATTTTTAGCATGGCTAAACAGAGATAATAATGATTAAGTAAAATGAAAATTTGGTTTTTTCGATTTGGAATATTACTTTAATGCTAATTTCTTAAATATGTTTGCTAATTCAATGTTATAATTTTTATATGACTGTAATTATGATATGAATAGTAGCTATGAATTTGTATGGGGGTGAAGGGCACAAAAATTGGATTGTGCCCTGGGCACAAAAGTTTCTTTGTTGGGCCCTAATTTCGCTTGTATACAATAACTAATGTCTTGTAATTATAATCTCAGATAAAAAAAAGTTTATTTGGTACATAATAACTTAAATTATTCCTTCCCTGAACTCATGAGTTATATTTATTTTTTGTAATTGTTTAAATAATTGAATTATTTTTAAAAATTTAAGTTCCTAAAAACTTTATTTCTTCCTTAATTACCGTGCATTTTTATTATTTCATACCAAGAACATTAATTCTAATCTCAAGAGCTAGACCCAGACAGATCAGAATAACCCTTCCTGTACGATTATCCTGTCGAATAAACTTTAGTATTGGCTGTAAAAGACATTATTATAATTATAAAATAACAGAAAGTCCATACGACTGATAAAATCCATTTTACTCTGTTTAAAGCTTCGATCTTACACGCTTGGAGCACACGCTATTTGCTTTTAAATCGATCTAAAAAGTTAAAGCTCAGCTGACTCATTCCTCCTGTCCTCTTGCTGGGAGACGAGCATCACTTCTAAAAACCTTGGCTATGTCCTCTTTGCCTATAATTGAAGCTGTAAAGACATGCAAAAGGAAATCAGATTGAAAATTTCTACCACCAAATATTATATGCTTTCAATCAATTAAATAAATTAACTGACAGATGGCGACACTTTGTAAATAGAATAATATCTTTAAAGCTGTTAAAATATTATTAAGATGTCGAAAAATGAATAAAAACTAACTTCTTTAGCAATTTTTTAAAAAATCTTTATGACTCATTTTCACTGGTATTTTCAACAAAAATAAGTTATTGAGATCCTATTTTTTATTAAAATTATATAACGCTCATTATTAAAAAAATTAATCCTAATCTTTATAGATTTACCCTCTGTATTAGAAGAGCCAAATATTAGGGGTAGTCTCTCACGAAAATATCAGAAAAACAGTTGGCATTCAGACTATAGTTTCTTTCCCAAATATACATAATATAATAATATAGTACCTTTAATTACAAAATTATGTTAAAAATTTAATGCAAGATCTAATAAAACTAACTTTGCTTCTCATTCTTAATTATATTTTACAATTCAATGAGATAGAAGTATTGAATTTTTAGTCCAATTTCGGCTAGAAAGTTAACTGTTTCTTAAATTGAAACATAAAATGGGATATTATTCCTTTGTAACACAATTTTGCCTTTTAAACCGTATAATCCATTGAGTTTTACTAGTAATTGTTTGCAGCATCAAAAAGATATGATTCACAAATAACATAATTTTTTTTGGAAAATCTTTTATCATTAGGAGACTGTCGTGGAGTTACTTAAAAAGACTTAGTAAAATAAAAATATATTTTGAATATTTTGAGAACTCTATTAAAGATTTGGATTGAATTTTTGTTTATTTATTGGAATATTAATATACTGACATGTTTGTATGTAAAAGCAGAAATGGTTGTGACCCAGAAATTCCCAAGTTAAAAATTTTGTAAAAGTCTGTTAAATTTCAGACACATGGGTGAATTTTAAAAAGACGTATTAAAAGATATTCCAATTATTTAAAATACATATAAAATAATTTTTTATCATAATTTATGAAAATTCAATAACATTGTGAAATATAGTTGCACTGAGTATTATTTTTAAAAAAAATTTAAACGGAGGAAAACATCCCTTTGTGGTATATCTTTTAGCTTTGAATTTCGTTTTTCAAGAATATTTACTTAAGGAATGTCTTGTCGAACGATGGCCGAATGGTTAGGGTGCTGGTCTTCGGTACCGGAGTTCATGGGTTAGAATCCCACTGTGGCATGGATGTTCGTAGCCGTTCGGAATCGGCTTTAAGCAGTAGGTCCCGGTCTCATTAGCCCTCGTGTTGCAAAAAGTAGACCGTAGTACTCCAAACCAAACTAAGTGATGTCTTATAATATCAAGTGATATTAAATTATGATATTAAATGATAACATTAAGTGATGTCTTATTTCACCTAAAGAAAAAATAGAAGAAGTTTTTGACATGTGTGATACCTCGATTTATTAAATTTATTTTAGGTAAATTATGGTCAATAACAATAAAACTTTATTGTTTGTTAAAATACTCTCATTCAATTATTATAAATGTTTAATTTTTAAATGATGTTGTATGTTGACCCTTTAAAGGTCATTATTACAAATTCTTTGGGATTTAATGAAATTAAATAGTATCTATGAACTTTATAAATGTAAATGCATAATTTCTTTTACATTTTTGAGGGGGGTAAAATTTGAGGGGAGGTTAAAATGCAAAATCCAGCCCCTTGTACGGAGTAAAAATGCTTTTTTAAAGGTTTAATTATGCTGCGGGAACAATGATTATTATCTAAAAGGGTATGATAGAGATAAACTAACCAATTTACTGCCGAATGAGGGTTAAAATGCAAAATCCAGCCCCTTGTACGAAGTAAAAATGCTTTTTTAAAGGTTTAATTATGCTGCGGGAACAATGATTATTATCTAAAAGGGTATGATAAAGATAAACTAACCAATTTACTGCCGAATGATGGCCATATGGTACAGCGCTGCTTTTAGGTAGCGGAATTCATGGGCTAAAATCCCATCGCAGGTATGGATGATCGTAGCCATTCGGAATCGGCCTTAAGCTGTAGTTCTCGGTCTTATTCACCATCGTGTTGAAAGACAGTACACCGTACCAAACATAAACAATTTAAAAGTGTTGTTTGGATAGACATTTGGGTTTAAAAAATCATATAAAAGAAAAAATCATATTACTGACTTTTACAGGTAAAGTAAGTTTAACCCCTTATATTTCAAATGAAGTATAGAGCTCTTGTATACTCTCTGTTGTGAGTTGGAAATATCATAAATATAAAAGCCTAAAAGTCCATCCTATGTCTTTCAAAAGCAGAGAAAGAATTTAACAGGTGGTTGGTTCCGCTCCGAAACCATCGTCCATTAAAGGGTTAAAGGCCCCAACCTACCAAAATTCGGCTATGCAATCTGGTAGTATCATTCAATAAATGGATAATATGGTTTTATCATTGTAATTTCTGAATCCATTCTTCTTGCCTTGAATTCCATCTAGCGTCATATTCGATTACTTTATTTGAAATATGTCTCATGTGACTCGCATCAAATTGCCATATTTCTTTTTCCGTTTCAATTTCTAATGCTGCTATTTCCGGCATAAAAATATTCTTCGAGTCCCTAAAAAGGCAGCTGCATTTTATTTCAGCTTTGAAATATAGGTGACAAGCCCACACCTGTGATGGCTTCGTAACGAAGCATGACAACAAATAACGAAAGTCATAGAGACAAAATGACTCATCTATATTAGCGTACTAATTAAAAAAAAGAAGGATGCCTCAGATATATTCTTCCTGATTAAAACAATAATAATAATAAATGATATAATAAAACAATAATAATAGATAAAAATAAATAAATGACGTCATGCAGGCAATATTTGAATTGTTTCTGCATGTTGCCTAACCCCAATGTAAAAATATTTTTTTCTTGCATAAGGTACCAGGAACTTTATTTATGTACATTTATTACAGAAACTTTTTCTTCAAATGTATATATGTAAATGTATGTTTCAAATGTGTGCTTATATATTTTCCCAGCCACAAAATGTTTTAATTAAACGAGTGTCCTCGACTAAGACTTCTTTCAACACATTTCCCAAAGCTTTCGCTGTAATAAAAGTAAATTTTTTATATTTTTTGTTCACTCACCACATTTTCCAGCTGTAGCTGAAAAATGGCTGACTTTTCCCATCTTATCTAAGTTTCCTTTTCCTGTTATAACTCCAACTAAGCAAGTTTCTCTAGGAAATATTTCGTCTCTGTCTCGCTGTGGTTTCCACCCCTGTTTCAGCACGTATTTCGATGTATATTCCCTAATCTGCCGTTGAGTGTTGAAGATGTCTTTTTAGCAGCTCCTTAATAAAAATTTAAGTTGTTTTCATAATTGTGTGTTCTCTTTCAATGGATCCACAACTGCTGTATACCTAATAAGTTATTTGCATTGGATTCTTACTGCCCAAGCAAGTAAAAAAAATAGGGACTATAATTCGATGTGACCGGCTGTTTAAATCACCATGGTTAAGTATATACACATATACCTATATAGGTGGAGAAATGGAAGACTTATATAGATTTATTTCTGTAGTTATATTTATGTGGATGAGTGTAGAATAGTTTACGATCATTTCTCCGGATACACTTCTAAAGGCTAAAATTTCAAAATAAAAAGTTCCCTTCTTGACGTAAAAGACGATAAATACAGTTACTAGAAGTTTCAGCAGTTATAGGATGTATCATACTCACGTCCTCATCACTCTGGTTCTTCGATGTCTTCGATGTCTTGGTCTTGCTCCTGGGGTACTCTGAATTGATGAAGCGTTCCGCCAGTGAAGTTAGTCCTCTCCAAGTCCAAGGTCCTCTGCTGAAGCAGCTTTTGTCGCTTCTCCTCCATCAGCCCCGTCCTGTTCTGGTGGACATAATCTCCGACGTTGGGGAGTCCAGGTACAACGCAGGCCGCCAACGCAGATCTAAAAGCGTTCATGTCCGTGGCCTCATACCATTCGTTTGTGCGGACGTCGAAGCACTCGACGTGGAATATCGTGCTGACGCCGTTGAATCCCCCAATAACAAATATCATGTCGTCCATTACCTAGAAAGTATGTTTCTGCGTTACATAATCTGTCTTCAGTGGTAAGAAAGCTTGGAACAAGAAAAAGGACTAAAAACTATCGGGGAAAAAAAGAGAGAGCTTGTAAGTGATATTAATCCAAGAAAAAGTTTTCTCTGAAAGCCTAATTTAGACAATTCTTTCATTATGGAGATTTAAATGAAAAGTGTGTCCTATTTATCTCATATGAGTAAGAAAAATCTGTTGGAACATTAGCTCGAACATTTTAGGCATTCCTTACATCTTTTAGATTTCATGTTAACGACTGTGACTACTCAAATAACTTCACGGTGTTTGAAATGCAATTGTAACAGAATTTAAATTAATTAAGACAACATTAATATAATATATAACATTTCTATTTTTTCCTTTTAAGGATCTCTTTTGCAAACAACAAAATGAACTATATTCCATTATTTTATCCTTTTCCATATGGAAGTCTGTAATATACATCGTATTTAGATGTCTGTAATATGAAAGCAATTAGCTTCAAATTTCTTAGACTCACCTATCACTAATTTATGTAAATAAATTGAATTAATTTCATATAAATGCTCAACAAGCAAAATAGCCTGACATCTAACAAAATGCTTTTTACTGCAGTATAAATTTCAGATTTCTTAGCATATATTATTGAAATAAAATGTTTTAGAAGTATTAAGGATATCTTCTACAGGAACTTGTTCTTGCATCATATCCCAATCTGATATGATTAAAGCACAGACAGGTAAGTAGGCGATTAGACTGGGATTTCAGCTAAATCTTAGATGTTAAAAAGCAATAACGTTACTGGTGTAACTAAAATATGGATAACTGTATTTGAATATGTTTAAAGAAAGTTTCTTTGAGATCACAGTATAAAAGGAAATAAGTTAATGTCTTCCAACTATGATGCTTTAAAAAATCATCCGTAAACCATTTCAAAATAGATCTATTGAAAATTGTTTGCATAACTTAGTTTATTTATTTCAAGTACTTTTCGAGTCATTCGTGACTGATTTGCTAGGTTTGAAAAAAAGCTATTTTGAAAAAAATAGGATTAATGAATGTCGGATACCTCTGCAGTACCAATTTTCAGGAAAATTTAATCTCTATATATAGTGGATAATTCACCAATGGGGTTTAGAACTCTGTTAAAGTCAGGTGGTATCATATTATATACCGTTTCGCAAAACAAGGTGATATTTGCGCTGGGCTTCCGAAGACTTTATATATCGCTTTCAATCATAGACGTTTTTGTCGATTCCAATTTTTTTTCAAAAGTGTCCTAAAAAAATTTAATAGCTAATTTTTGCAAAATAGCAAAAGGAATTCCAATCATAACGGTATATTTAATAAAACATAATTAGCATCAATAGTTTTTTCATAAGTTCAGTAAAAGTAAATAATGTGCATTTTATATCAAAAAAATGTATTGAACATACTTTAATAAACATAATAATTAAAAGATAAATAAGCTAGTAGATCACTACATAATTTCTTAAATCATGGAATTACACTCGACAAGACTATCCTCATTTCATTATCCACATCCATTTATGCACTATAGTTTAATTTTATTACCGCATGTGCTAAACTTACCTTGATGATACACTTAATGTTGCCCTCTATGAATTTAGAATTAAAATCATAATAATGTTATTAAAATTAAGCAATGTCTCGACGAACTGTTGTGAGGAAACTGAGGCTCCAAAGGATATCGAAGAATACACTTACAAAAGTAGGGGATAATTTGGTAGAGAAGAACGAGAACCTGCTATCAAGTTTTTGAATCGAACCAATTATTTATTTGAAGCAACTCTAACACATTAAGACTATTCTCGTTAATATATCGTATAAAAAATCCCGCGGCTTCGAGTATTTCATAAACAAACTAGATGTGGATAAAGCTCAACCATTCACAGAATGTAGCTCCCCCACTTCTGACGTCATTACAGCGTAAAAGTCGACTGCAATATGGTATCTCGACCGCAATATGGTAGCACCCCTAGTCTTTTTTATTCACTCGCAGATGGACCAACTTGTAAAGGTCCCTCCACACTATGGTCCACTGCAAGCCATTACCACCGTCTAGAAGGGGTATGGCTTATCGAGGTTGACGATGGCAGGCGATAAAATGGTCTTGGAGGAGGATGGCTTAGGAAACGGTTTTTCTCCTAAGATCAAAGACAACCAGCAGCCGCTACCAAAGTTCACCGTAGATTCAATGGATGTACACACACGATCTGCTCATTTAGTGGCCCAGTGTGTGGATGCAACCCGTAAATCATCCTCCAGGGTCGCCATCAAAACTAGTAAGGGAGTAATGAACAATTGGCCATAGTGTGGAGGCGACATTAGAGGTAATTAGGTTAATGCTGCTTCTACCATTTTTAAGCAATGCTGTGCTAACCATTTTAAGCAATTTCAAACCTTCGAGGTGATGCGATTGAAGCCAATAACAATAGAGATAAAATCTTTCCATGCAAGGAGTTCAAATTTTCAACAAACTTTTTAAGAGTTGGTTTATCTTAATCCGTCAGGGTGTACGTGACTGGTTGTAAGACAAGTTATATTAAAAGACCAAAGAAAGTACATTTCAATTTCCCCGTGATTACTGATATTAACTAATTTCAATGCTAGGATGTAGAAAATGTCTGTGACACTTATTATTGAAGTAAGTAAATGTGATCTGCTTTACATTCTAAGTATCAACAGATTTTAATGAGGTGCAAGTTCATTCACCATTTCGAAACTCTTCCGATGATATATAGATTCAGAAGTCCCGCTGATAGACCAAGCAAATGGAGATGGAAGATTCTTTTACAAGAATGCTCTTACCTCAATAGCGAAGTTGCTCCTCGGGTTGTACATGTCGGGCACCTCCGACCATTTGTTCTCCTCCGGGTTATACCTCTCTCCGTTCGACAGCCTCGATATCCCGTTGAATCCCCCCAAAGCGTAAATGTGACCATGGTGGCAAATGATGGACACCCCCGACCGGCGCTGACGCATGCTGACCACATTCGTCCACTGCTCGGTAACCGGGTTGTAGAACTCGCACGAAGCCAAGCATTCGGCCCCGTTGAAACCACCCACGATGTAGATCCGGCCGTCATAAGTTGTCGCGCACGCGTCGCTGCGCTGCACATTCATCGGAGTCACGAATGTCCACTGAAAAAAAAGAGACAATATAAAGAGGAACTAGAGAGATAATTCTCCCGAGGGAAGAAAAGAATGGGTGCAGTTTGGATCTCTACTAGGAGCCCTTTTATATACTAGGGTGTGATGAAAGCTTCGTAGTGGTTGTAGGCTGTTCAGGGTTCCTGGGCCGAAGGCCATATCCCGAATTGGTGAGAGATATGAATTCATGAACTAGAGTCTTTCCATTACATATACACACAATTAAATGACTATGCAGGTCTTTAACAATTAGGTAGACACATATTAGGTTAGGATAAAAATTGGCCCAAAAATAATTAAAATAATAAATAAATAAGCTTAATAAAATAAAAGAAAATACTAGGAGAAAGTTTAAGGATAGCAAAGTAAAAGAAAGTTTAGGGATAGAAAAGGATATTTTTGATTTTATAACATTTTATAATTTTTTTTTTCAGGTTTAAAAAAGAAGCACGAAGTTCTAGCACAAATGACATAAAAATGCACATTGCAAACAGAAAGGAAAAATGCAATAGTGCGGCAAGATAGATCATCAAAGCGATCAGAGAGGAGCTCAGATCAGGTTCTGTGGTGCCATCTATTGGATGGCCTTGCATTCGGACAAGTGTAAAGGGAGAAAATTTAATGAAGGGACTTGGCAAAAAATTAATAAGTTAAGGAATCATAGCGACTCTCGGCCGCTTCCTATGCTTGACCTTTCGATGATCATAGTCCGGTAATTCGGCTATGATCGGGTTAGGGAAGCAGTTAAGCTTAGCATAGAATTTGGAAGAAATACTAGTGCAGATGTTCTTAAAAGAATCAATTCACAAGTCCCTCCGAACAATTTCATTGGTTAGATACCTGGTGTGATGAAAGCATCACAGTCAAATGTTGCATAGCAATCAGTATACAAGCGAATCCAGCAACAGCCGTCTAGTCAATGGCTCTCCAGTGGATTCCAGTAATTAGCTGCCAAACTGTATCCAACCGGGATTCAGAAGATTTGACAGAAGAGGGAAAATTAACCGATGACAAGAGGGTTGAATTCCCTACTCGCAGCGGTTAGCGAGGCACTGAAGGATGTAGTAGTTCTTCCCTATGTGTGGTAAGATCAAATCCTTACCAGTTGTCGCAACCAGTTCCGTTAATCTTTAGACTATATTCCTCATTCCATGACTCAAAAAGATTCACAATGAAAGTTCTTTCGCTATTTAACTTGTAACTTTATTTCCTCTAACTGTAATTATGAAAATTTTATTCATTATTCGTTTGAAGAAATATTTCTCGATATGTGTTGCCAAATTCAGCGTTTTGGTATAATAATTCTTTTTCATTCTCACTTGAAATAGAGTGTAAGATTCTATCAGGCCATATTGAGAATTTAGAGTTCTTATGGTTTTATATTACTCTTTGATAAATAATTTTACCAGAAACTGTTAGTTTCTACTCTTTATTATCTGTATCTCTCCACTAATGTTCTCACCGCTATACTATCCAAGTAAAATTGGGTGATCATGTGATTTTTTTTCTATGCGGTAAGTAACTTGCACATCAAAGTTTGAAAAATAAAGGTAAATGGGTGAAACTATGGCGTCTTGTGTGAGTGAAGATACTGAATAAAAGAATAAGATGGTTGCTTCAATAACGTTTAATGGATGTAACACTTCGGACCTCTTCGATTCCAGTTTCCATGGCATATATTGACTACTTTTCTATGGACAAGTTTTACGATGTTAATAAGTGTCTCTGTAAAGTCAAATCCAGAAACATGTAAATGAACCTGACATTTGCGATGTTTCTAAATATATAAATTATAAATATGTCACAAATAGATATAGTTTTATAGGAACTGAAAATGTAGTATATTTTCACTAATTTAAATGGTTGAAAAATGATAATAAAAAGCTTAAAGCAGCTGTATAACTATGAAGTTGCCCCAAACTGCTCTTTGTAACCTTGTTAAAACGTTGCAATGTAAAACTTAATTAAATTTTTCTTTTAAAAAAATGTATTTTTGTTTTTATAACAACCTTGTTAAAACGCTGAAATGAAAGGCTTGATTTAACTTTTTCAGTTTTTATAAAATAGAAAGGTTGCAACAAATGTTTACGTAATGTTGTTATAAAGTTTATATAAGGTCAATTTCTTGTCTCCGATAACCTTGTGAGTAGGTTGCGTTCTTGTCTTTGATAAGGTTGAATCAAAGTTGTAAAAACCTTATATTGCAGTCTGGGTATCGATACTGTTTTATTCTTTAATACGTCCGTTATCATCCTCGAAATCATGCTTCCATTATTGTATGCCTTTTTCTAATTTCTTTGGTACTGTTAACCATTAAATTGTATCCCATGAAACAGTGTTAAAAATTTTCCTATCCCTCATGATCCCTTCATTTCATGATGCGTTATACTACAACAAATAACTTTATGTTAAATAAGTGTAATACCTGATTGGTGTGATAATCATATCGTTCTACGGTATTCTGCCTGTGGTGGCCATCATAGCCTCCCATGGCGTATATTAAGTAGTTCAGAGTGGCAACACTAACATAACACCTAGAAAAAAAAATATGGAAAACTTTATTGCACTCAATACAAAAAAATTATTTTATATTAACTGCTACCTAAATAATTCTTTTATTACACCTCTGTGAAATAAAAGAAATAACTTGAGAAATTAACTAGTTCATAATTTTAATTAGAAGCTATTTTTGAAATAGGCATAATTAGCAATAAGTAGATTTATATACGACGACAAATTGAAAATTAATATTAACTTTATTATAAAACTTGGCAGCTCTCTAAATATAGGAACTTAAAATCTGCCCACGAATCAGAGAACCCTCATCAGATCTGCGCATTTTTGTAAAAAGCGAGTTTATTTAGGTAACAAGTAAGTCTATTTCCTATATTGGCTTTTCTTATAAATTCGGAATTCTTTGGGAGATATACTAAATGTAACATTCAATATTGATTTATAGTCCTTTCCATAACTATCAGGATATCAAAAACGGCAAAAGAGTATATAAAAGAACAAAGAAAAACAAATAATATAAGAATTAAATGTCGTTTATGATATATTTATGTAAAAAGTTAGAAATTTCCTCTATAAAACATAAAATAACTTAAAATGCATTAGTTACTGTTCAAAAGTACTTTAAATGAAAATGCTCTATGTGTATACATATAATACGTGTTTCGTATATAATACGATGGATTTTACTTATACAATATCTTTCAGATCTGATAATATTTAGTTATTATAAGCATTCATGGAAAATATGCAAAGACAAAAGAAATAATAACATTGAAAATATTCATTTTTCTTATACAAATAATTGTCTGTAATCGTTCATTTAAGTATACAATGGATAATCTTTGAGTTTCAAATCATATTAATTGTAGCTAACTTATTTTATTTGATATAAAGTAAATAACTGATAAATTCCTAACAGATAAGATAGCAAATGCATCTGGAATGAATTAGATGTTTATAAAATGCAAAAATATTTGCTGTGAAAAATATTATTAGAAATAATTACATTTATGATTAGATAGTTACTAATTCATTAGAGGATGATAGAAATTAAACAAAAAAGACTTTTTTATTTCTTATTCTTAGTTATATTTTATATTTCAATGACAACATATTCTGTGAAAAATATTTTTAATAATAATTACATTTATGATTAAATAGTTGCTAATTCATTAGAGGATGATAGAAAGTTTAAAAAAAACTTTTTTTACTTCTTATTCTTAGTTATATTTTACATTTCAATGACAACATTTTCTGCGAAAAATATTATTAGAAATAATTACATTTATGATTAGATAGTTGCTAATTTATTAGAGGATGATGGAAAGTTTAAAAAAACTATTTTACTTCTTATTCTTAGTTATATATTACATTTCAATGGCAACATTTGCTGTGAAAAATATTATTAGTAATAATTACATTTTTTATTAGATAGTTGATAATTCATTAGAAGATGAGGGAAATTTTAATAAAAACTTTTTTCCTTCTTATTCTTAGTTATATTTTACATTTCAATGACAACATTTTCTGTGAAAAATATTATTAGTAATAATTACATTTAGGATTACATAGTTGCTAATTCATTAAAGGATGAGGAAAATTTTAATAAAAACTTTTTTATTTCTTATTCTTAGTTATATTTTACATTTCAATGACAACATTTTCTGTGAAAAATATTATTAGTAATAATTACATTTAGGATTACATAGTTGCTAATTCATTAAAGGATGAGGAAAATTTTAATAAAAACTTTTTTATTTCTTATTCTTAATTATATTTTACATTTCAATGACAACATTTGCTGTGAAAAATATTATTAGTAATAATTACATTTAGGATTAGATAGTTGCTAATTCATTAGAGTATGAGAGAAATTTTAGTAAAAACTTTTCTTATTCTTAGTTATATTTTACATTTCAATGACAACATTTGCTGTGAAAAATATAATTAGTAATAATTACATTTAAGATTAAATAGTTGCTAATTCATTAGAGGATGAGGGAAGTTTTAATAAAAACTTTTTTACTTCTTATTTTTAGATATATTTTACATTTCATTGACAACATTTTCTGTGAAAAATATTATTAGTAATAATTACATTTATGAATAGATAGTTGCTAATTCATTAGAGGATGATAGAAATTTTAAAAACACTTTTTTACTTCTTATTTTTAGTTATATTTTACATTTCAATGACAACATTTTCTGTGAAAAATATTATTAGTAATAATTACATTTATGATTAGATAGTTGCTAATTCATTAGAGTAAGATGGAAATTAAAAAAAAAATATTTTACTTCTTATTCTTAGTTATATTTTACATTTCAATGACAACATTTTCTGTGAAAAAAATTATTAGTAATAATTACATTTATGATTAGATAGTTGCTAATTCATTAAAGGATGAAGGAAATTTTAATAAAAACTTTTTTATTTCTTATTCTTAGATATATTTTACATTTCAATGACAATATTTGCTGTGAAAAATATTATTAGTAATAATTACATTTATGATTAGATAGTTGCTAATTCATTAGAGGACGTGGAAAATTTTTAAAAAACTATTTTACTTCTTATTCTTAGTTATATTTTATATTTGAAAGACAACATTTTATTTGAAAAATATTATTAGTAATAATTGCATTTATGATTAGATAGTTCCTAATTTATTAGAGGATGATGGAAAGTTTAAAAAAAAAAAACTATTTTACTTCTTGTTCTTAGTTATATTTTATATTTCAATGACAACATTTTCTGTGAAAAATAATATTAATAATAATTACATTAATGATTAGATAGTTTCTAAGTGATTAGAGAATGATGCAAGTTTAAAAAAACTACTATTTTACTTCTTATTCTTAGTTATATTTTATATTTCAATAAGAACATTTTCTGTGAAAAATATTATTAATAATAATTACATTTATGATTAGATAGTTACTAATTCATTAGAGAATGATAGAAATTTAAAAAAAAACTTTTTTACTTATTATTCTTAGTTATATTTTATATTTGAATGACAACATTTTATTTGAAAAATATTATTAGTAATAATTACATTTATGATTAGATAGTTGCTAATTCATTAGAGGATGATGGAAATCTTTAAAAAAAAACTTTTTTACTTCTTATTCTTAATGTTTATATTTCAATTACAACATTTTCGGCGAAAAATATTATTAGTAACAAATACATTTGTGATTAGACAGTTGCTAATTCATTAGAGTATGATGGAAATTTAAAAAAAAACTTTTTTATTTCTTATTCTTAGTTATATTTTATATTTCAATGACAACATTTTATTTGAAAAATATTATTAGTAATAATTACATTTATGATTATGTAGTTGTTGATTCATTAGAGGATGATAGAAATTTTAAAAAAAACTTTTTTTACTTCTTATTCTTAGTTATATTTTATATTTCATTGAATTGGAAAAATCAGATTTTCGTTATATTTCATCCAAGTGAAAGTTCACTGTCACCAAAAGAAGGTTAAATTTCACAGATAAATATCACATTCTGGTTTAACCCTTTCGTGGGCCATTTATTTCTCACTCCACATTTCCAAACTTTCAAAACAGAGCTGCTAATTTTATTCAATCGATCAAACAATTGATGACAGCGCAAAACCGAAGCAGGAATCAGTCTTCCCGTCGTTTCAATAACAAGACCAGTATATTAGAATGGGTTTTGCGCTTCCCACAGGTGAATTTTGTAAGATCGTGTAGGTGGGAAGTAATCTACCCATGGCCCACAAAAGGGTTAAATAGTTTACATTGGGTTAGTTCAGATTACATCGATGATATTTTGTCAAAAATGGAGAACTTCCTCACCTCTTTGAATGCATGGGAGCTATATCTGTCCACTTTTTCGTGACGGCATTGAAACACCGACAGCTGTTAAAGTACTCGTTTCCATCGAATCCACCGATGACGTAAATATCGTACCCTATAACAGCCAACTTATGATAGGCTCGGGGTCCGGCAGGATCAGTCTCGTCTACCTTCAAAATACATATCAAATCACTGAAAACTCTGTTCACCTGGTAAAGACTATATTACTGGTGGTAAATACTTAAGGTATGAATGTCATGTTTATGAGAAATATCTTATATCTTACTCTCTTATTGTAATCTTAAGTATTACACATGTTATTTTAATATCTATTCCTATTAATTCATAACGTTCATATCTTTTTTTAAAAGCCCGTATCCATATAACTTTGCATAAAGACAAAATTATAGAACCGGCATGTGAGGTTCACAAATCCAATCGACAAAGAAACATTACGAAATAGCATAATAGAGACTTATACATTTGATGGTGAGCAATCTCTTTTATTTTCTTGTTAAACATCATTATGAATCAATTAAAGCCCAATATAGGGGCTTCTTGCCATCTTCAATAGATGACTGAACCATTTACAACTCAAACTCTAGCATCGTACTGGTATTCCCACGGTTGGTACAACCTTCTAAGGTTGGTATAACCTTCAAAACTTCCGACTGGTGACACTGCTATTATCCCTTTATTACACATGTAAAACCACAAACCGAGGACAATTAGAGAAAGAATTCATCTCTCGCGTTATCTCTATGCCAAAATTAACTTTTATTTTGTCTGTTAAAAGAAAAAGATGAATTTAGCTTGCTCCCTACCATTAAATTTAGTGGAGAAAAATATATAAAAAATTTTTTTGAATGAACTCATCACTCACAAACTAAAAAACTAACAACTTTGTATTTATGTATCGTATAAAAAAAAAAGTTATTTACAGCATTATTTTCTTAGATTTAGCATCCGCTAACAATTCGGTAAACTCCATTCTAGTTCGAACTGCTTGCGGTTTCTTTTTCGATACACGGTAAAGGTATATTCCCTAGTTGTTCCAGTCCCAACGAAGGGCGTAAATATGACTTTCAGTTTGCTACAAACGTCCTCACGAAATTGTTGTTACAAGAAAGCACAGAAAAATTCTCAACGCAGCTACTAAATTAGTAGCTTTAGATTCTCTAGCACTGAGTGATGAGTACCTTCTGAAAATTCTTTATAGAATTTTAAGGTTACTGAAATCTATTCTATATACATAAATATAAATCGCCACACATATATTTTTAAATCATTTTAATCTCTTGTTTTTTAACCCTACTCTTTACTTTAAATAGAATTATGAAATTTTGGAAATAATTTTTCAACTTTTCTTTATTTTTATGCGAAGGTGAATCGTCCTCTTTCGGATCCCGTTTACATAACAGGGCACTTTTAACAAGCATTTTGTGCACAGTGTGGAGCCCCTATGACTGATATGTCCGGGGCAAATGTCTCCTTTACCACGCCCTAGTTCTGACCTTGGCAAACAGCTTCAAGAGCCTTAATATACTAAATATGCAAATTTCTTCACCCGTTAGCATTTAATACCAAATTCAATAACTTTGAACTAACTAACGAAATATAATTTTGTGCGGTGTGTGTTGCTAATGTGTTTTTCCAAGTCCAGTTCCCAGGG
>CM063508.1:139688378-139690878 GCA_032207245.1 Pardosa pseudoannulata
TACTATACTAGCTGAAAAATAAAAGGGAAAATTCGTACGAATCGTTTGATTTAATATAATTTTGTTTCTATTTCATAGGCTAGAAAAGTCAAATAAATTCTTTCAAATTACAATACGCAATTTATTAGTTTTTCTTTATTATAGAGAACCTGAAAACTGGTTCATTTAAACATAAAATCTTTAACGTTTACAAATACCAACAACTATCCATGATTTAAAGGGTCTCAGGATTATTACCTTAAAAATTTAACCTTAAAAATTTCCGATGCTTCAAATTTTGAAATACTGAACTGTTTGAATTATTTTGAATTATTGCAAATGTTTTTGAACATTTAGATATTGTTATCTTTGAGATACCTGAAATAGAACGAAAGTTATAGCGAATCTAGGAGTTCAATTATCTGTTCCATCTGTTACGTTCATATAAAATATAAACTTAATAAATTTTGAATTTTCAATATTAAAATTTAGGCTATGTTCATATCTTTTAATCCCCAGCGTTGTTTGAGTATAAATAATCTATGTGTTGATTTTGAATAATGAGTATTATAAAGATGCATTGTTGCCAATTATATTGTTACCAATTATAGAAATTCTGTTATGAAGGTAAAATATTTTCTAATATATTATACGTAAGACTTTCTCTAAATTTGTAAAACTAATGCAGTGGGGCCGAACTATATCCGAATGGTAGAGCGCTGCTCTTCGGAACCGGAGTTCGTGGGTTCGAATCCCGCTGCTGGTATGGATGTTTGTAGCCGTTCGGAATCGGCTTTAAACTGTAGGTTCCGGTCTCATTAGCTCTCGTGTGCAAAACAGTAGACCGTAGCGCTTCCAACCAAACCAAACCAAACCTAATGCAGTAGGTGAAAGTCCGTTTGTTTGTTTGTGCTTTATACAAATTCACATGATTTTATTGCAGAGTTACTAAATTTCGGACAGACACCTGTACCTGTTAAAACATCTACCAACCAGTACAAGTTGTAAAAGCAACAGATTAAGTTTGTAATTCCTATTTTCGTCGAAAGATTCGTCGTGTGACAGCGAAATTTGTTTTTCCTTATTGTAAGTTAAACTAAACCAAAATAAGCTGGTTGAAAATTTTTAGTTTCACACGAGAAATTATCGCATTCTTCATCCATAAATGGCATCATTAACTGAAGCCGTTGGTTTTTCAAGGCGGAAAGATTGATAAGTTATAAGATCTTTAAATGGTCATTGTGATATTAACGTTGCTGGCCGACGACAGATTGCAGTTAATGAATATTATTGCTTTATTTTATCACGTGTAAAAATAAGATAGCTTATTCGCAACTTAGCAACCAGTAATTTACCTGAAAATAAAATTCTTATCATTATTAAATTTTAATTTTTTTTTATTACGAAATAAATTAATTAAAGAAAATATCGTATTTAAAAGCCCTGTATATATGAGAATTGTATGAAATCTACTACTTAAATAGAAATTTAGTTGGCACACTAAGGGTGCAGCCTTATTGAGGTCTAAGCAGGTCACAGTTGATTTCAGCATTATAATGACGTCAGAAGACGCCAGAGATGGGAATTTGGTACCATAAATTCCCCTCTTTGCCACGTCATAATGACGGCTTCTGGCATCATTATAACGCAGATATCGCCTGTAACATCTCAAATGACCTTAGTTCTTCGTAAATATCGAGAAAAGTATAATACCCTTATTCTGGAAAAGCTTTCATATTTACTTACAACTTAACACTTGCCTGGTTTGTGCTTTTAGTTTTGTTTTGTGAAAAGCATCATGGAGTTTGAATGTGGCTATAATAAACAAATCACGATGCATTTTCCTCAGCAGAATGCTAACAGAGTGCAAGGAAAAGTCGTCAAATATTGCCAAAAATAGCACTTTTATACTTCAGAATTTATTTGAAATTAAAATGGCCCTCAAACGTGTTTGCAAATGACCACGCGAAGTCACTAATTATGTATACCCAAACCAAAGAATGGGCGAAGAGGCTAGTATATATGAGACAAAAATACCTTTTGAAAGGGAATCTTGAAGATTTCGTTTTTTTTATTGCGGAAAAGTTCGTTTTTTCCTTTTTCAATTTATCAGCAGTCTTGGATTTCCTTAATATATTATAACGTTGAGGTCCACGCTACAGCGTTTGGCTAACATTCACTTTCATACCACTGGTCACGCAAATGATGGATAATCATGAGTTTAATCTACTGTATTGCTGTATTGATTTTTTAAAGGAAACTTTTGACTATATATAATTTAGGTGCTTCTGATTTTTTTAAAGTATTGCTGACTAATTAATTTTATTTTGTGTTTTACCTTTTTATTTGGTGGCCAAGATTTCAATCATGTTCAGCAATTGTTTGAAAGAGTTAAATTTTAAGAAACACGTTCCTCTTGTACCATAGTTATAAGATTCCAACAGTACTTGAAAGCCTCAGGAAAAGATTCCAAGACCGAAATCTGGAATAGTGACCCTCTCTCGTCAATGTCTAATTACTT
>CM063508.1:139695878-139788378 GCA_032207245.1 Pardosa pseudoannulata
GCGAGTTCGAAACAGAAGTATTTCCGGGCGAATTCCCTTATACTGATACAATTTTTAAAATTCATTCTGTACAGAAGAAAATCGCAGCATCTCTTCAGCATGTCCAAGACGTTCAGCTGATCTGAGCCTATCAACAATTCAGCCACGTTTTCCTCCGTCACATCTACGTAACCACAATATGCGAATTCTACAATCTCTTTCAGGACATCTGCATTGACACCAGGTATGCAGAACGTTTTCCTAGGCTCGGCATTGATCTTGGACGAGAAAAGGGCCTTAAAGTATGGGCTGCAGAGGCTCATTACAATCCTGTAACCGATTTACAGAGTTAGAGTAAACAAGCACGGTAGTTTTACTAAAAACAGTTAAGTATTATTGTTTGGCTTTTAGATCTGCAATATGAGGCAAGTAGTAAAGATTAGTT
This sequence comes from Pardosa pseudoannulata, assembly GCA_032207245.1. NCBI lineage: Eukaryota > Metazoa > Arthropoda > Arachnida > Araneae > Lycosidae > Pardosa > Pardosa pseudoannulata. Next base: position 139,696,303 of record CM063508.1, read on the forward strand.
CTTTATTCACTGACTTTGACAAAGTGATAGATCTTTCTTATAGCCTGAGAAATAAAATGCAAAGTTCAGATTACATTTGCGGAACCCATGACAGTTCCACAAAATAAAGGAAAACCCATTAAACTAATCAGTAGTACATGAAAATGGAATTTTGTTGACGAGAACAAAAACATGAAAAATTTCTTAATAAACACAACAGTCTCGTAAGTTTAGTTAACTCTAAAATACATCCAGATTATTTATTCTGATTTTTTTTAAATGTACAGCTAGAACATGACTAAGCTTAAATATGGGTTTTAAATTATTCATCTTATTTAATATATCTAATGTCAGCAGCCGAGTGAGAAAGAGAATAAGTATTGATTTTAATTGCACAAAATCTAAAAGAGGGCATACAACGCCAAGCAAATGGTTAAAAATAATCATAAAATGTAATGAATTTTCCATGTATAACTAGAAGAAAATGAGATTAAATTGAGAGCATCATAATACTGACATTGGTAAAAATATTTACATAAGAGTAAAAATGTTTAAAGTGTAAAATATATGGAATAGGGAAAGATATCAGTACAAAATATTATAAACAATGAAGAACCCAAATAACCCTTTAAAAACAAACATTTGGATGGGGGACCCAAATCACCTGAGTATAAAAGAATTTTCTTAATTACAAGATGCTAATTATTAAAATTCAGACAGTCAATTAAGATATGAAAAACGGTGTAGTTTTTCTTATAGTTGTTGCATCAAGATGTTTCATCAGTCAATAAATGACAGTATGAAAACCGAGTATGGCTGATATGGACACGGGTTAAAATCACATTCTCGCAATCATCTATAATGTAGAATTGGCCATGTACGATTAAAAGCTTTAATGGTACGAAGTTTGTTAGTTGTCCTATTGATTCTACGATTCTTGCAAACAAATATAAATGTGATTGGAGACCAATTTTAAAATATCTTTTTAAGGAACAGGCTGCTCGAAGGGAACAGAAACCGTCTTCGCAGCGCTGTCTAAAAACTCATTTCCAACAATTCCGACATGACTGGGAAACGAATAAAATATGATATCATACTCTTTACGTGAGAGAGTGTTTAACAACTCAAGGATTTAAATTATCAAGGGATGAGCATTATTTGGACATTTTAGTTGCAGTAAGCAGAAATCGGATTATCACTCATGCAAACAGCAAGATGATGGTGCATTTCCTTGTTCTTTCAAAAGTGAACACAACTGCTCTGACCAGGATAAAAAATAATACTGATGTTCTTCTTGCACTAATCAACAATGTGATTAACGACAATTTTAAGTTGCCTTTCAATCACATGCATATCCAAGCTTTGACAAGAAATCTGCAGATCGTCAACATAAGGACTGTTTTTTACATAGGAGGATAGAATAGTTAAGATGTTAGGAAAAATTATATTAAAAAGGGTTACACTGAGAATATTAATTTTTGTGACACCTTCGGCTTGTATAAAAGATCTGAAGTTACTAGAAGAATAGTTCTTAAGAGATAGGATGGTAATACAAAGCTATTTTTGTTTTGAACTAAATTTTCAATTTTCTGCTGCCATATACCCGTTATTTCATCAAAATATTCCTAGAATTTCGAAAGTTATAGGCATTTACTTTCGCTCCAGACATTTAAAAACCCTATAGTATACTAAAAACTCTTTAAAATGTATATTTATATGATTTTCATTCTCTCATTGCATTTGACGAGTTTCCTTTAATGAGCAACATTTTTGCCATTATTATTATTTTTTCCTAACGCAGCTGGCAATACAGGCACTATTTGTCTTTATGCCAATAAGGCAATTTGTCGCAACGTCACGAATTACTATAATGCCCTTCCCATTCATTTTCATGTTTACAACAGCCAATAGACAAAAAATAAACTGTCCTTCCGTTTGAAACTAAAGCCAGAATTGTCATAATTTGAGAATTTGCCCTACTGCGTGAAATCGCCTTATACAAGGTTGTAAAGCTGTTATCCTTTTAGCACTACCCGAGGAGTACGTGTAATTTAAGGTATACTAAGGATGCGAGTAACATTAACCCTGCTGGGTCCTCGTAATTTAGTAGCAGGGGCCTAGCAGAAAACCCGCCAGGCTTGTCCTGCCACCCCAAGAGGTAGCGTTTGAGAAATTGGAGTGACCACGTTTATGACCACGAGTATACTGTACGTGCCCCAGTCACCTTTAACGAACACAGCGGATCTTAGGCCAGGTATTATTATTATCGTTTAATGTTTAGCTTTACCTGTGGACTGCAAACGATCCGCCATCTTCTGTGAGCAGAACAGCATCGCAGAGCAAGTTTGATTGACGCATATCTGACCATGCTTTTCGAGATTCTGAAATGACCTTTGCAATCGACTCTTCGCTTAGGGTGTAAACAGCTGTATCCATACAATAGCAGTGAGCTTTACAGATGAAACCATGGGAGAAGTAGTGTTATTTCTGAGGGAAAAGACAACGAATCTTTATACGCCTGAATTGTGATGACATATCACATTCACTCAACAGATGCGAATTTTATTCATAAATTTTCTTACCTCAGGCAAAAACAAAATTTATGTACCAACCATATGAGTCAATCTCGTGGACATTTTACTTTCTTTTTTAGCAGAAAAAGCAACTGTCCCGAGAATGTTTCTTAACCTGTTAAAAAAAAATAGTTATCTCACAAAAATATAAATTAAAGGAAAAATAACTGTGTTATACTCATACACCATCTCCAGCAGCTGCAGTACACCTATAAATTGTTAAGTAATGTGTTTAAGTACCTGATAAGTAATTATAAGTTATTTAAACACATTTAACTACAGAAACGTTTTTAAAGAACCTACCATCAGCCGAGCATACCATCATACTATCATTCCTCATATGTATATGTTACAGCCAAAGCCCGAAGTTCGGCTAGTTCCCGAATTGGCAAGCCAAATCGCACATTGGCCGAGGCTTGTGGCCAGCATCCGATGTACTGGAAATGAATAGCGTATATGCGACATTGGCCGGCCACTTCCCGAAGAGCCCGGAACTCCCTAGCCAATGTTCGATGTGCTGAAGCAAGGTCTCTGTGATCCACGAAGCGTCCTTGCAGTTGTCATGAACATCGAGGGCGCTTTTTACAAGCTAGGATTAGAGCATGGTGTTCTCGAACAATTGTACTCAAGAAGTGAGTTTTCCGTTTTTCAAGAGAAACTACTTACATTGTCATCCGTGGGCACAGAGGAAAAATCATTACGAACCGTTGCCTCTTCACAATCGTTGACCGTCGGCCAAGGCTACACTCAATGCAGTTTCACTACCAACTGCTCAACAAATCGCTGCAGATGTAAAAATAACAAACTGCTGTGCAATTTGAAATGTCATAAAAGTTCATCTTGTTGTAACAAGTGATGATACTGATAATTTTCTGTAATAAACTAATTCAGTAGATAATGTTATTATCTTTTTGTTTGTTTATTTGTTTTCTCCAAGGGATAGAGAATTTTCATAAGAGACCAGGAGGTTTCTGGTACTGTGAGATCCTTCCTCACTAAAACTTCTCCCTTTGGACTACAGTCCACCTAGGGCCACCGTACCTCCTTGGCCTTTGTTCCGAAGGGCGATACTAAACGCCTAAGAGGGGCGGATTCGTCGGAAAACTCCTCTGCGGCAGTTATAATGTGATTATCATTAGCATTACGGTATACAAACACCCAAAATTTGCTTATGACCTTTTTCTTCTGCCTTTTGCCGATCGCCCCATGCCAGTTCCCGAATTGGCTAGCCAAACCCCAAAATCAAGGAAAGATCGGGCATTGGCTGGTCATTGATAGGCGATATTGGCTATTTCGCGATTTGGCCGGCCAATTCGAAACCGGCCGAACTTCGGGCTTTGGCGTAACATATATAACAGAATTACAGATTTCTTAATTTTGAAAGTTTTGTGTAACTAAACAAGTAATGTAATATAAGAGGACAGAGGACACATCGTCTTTAAGTAACTTTAAGTGGAAGATTTTTTTCTTACTTTTCGCCTTATTATATCTTTTTCTAATTACTATCGTAAATACATAAAATATTCAGCCTTTATTCTCTATTTTTATTTATTTAGTTTTGTTGAATTTACTTTGTTTTAAAAAGAAACTTTTTATATAAATTGAAAAGTGAGAGCTTGTTTTGAAAATTTAAGAAAAAACATTTTGATACATTATGCACTGACTTAGAACAACGCAACGTGAATTTCATTAATATCTTTCGCTTTTTTGTAAACAATAATTATTAGATATAATTCTTTATCTCTTTGAATTTTTAAAAACATCAGAATTATTTACCAGGGGATTAAATATTCAAAAAAAGCTAAAATAATATTTTTAAATTCCATTTCAAATACTATAAATACTAAATGAAAAGACAATAATGAAAAAGAGTAGGTATAGTTTCATTGTTGGTCTATAATGTATTTACTGGGAAATTTTGAAATCAATATGTGCGATTTTGTTGATTTACAGTACTCGCAAGTTGAAAAAACACCATTTTCAGTAAAATTCATTTAAAGTTTTATAGTTTCAAGACCTTCAAAATGATGGGTCAACTGGATTCGCTGGGCTGGGCCCTCTAATCCAGAGATTTCTAACAGTAAGTACAAAAATGTCAATGAGCAGAGAATATATCAGCTAAAGGATGAAAGAAAGGAATAATGTGGTGGATTCATGAGTTCTTAACACAAAAAACTAGAGAATAGAAAGCTTAGGGACAGAAAAGCACAAATATTTTTGAGGCCAGTGACATCCGTACTCTGCGACGACAAGAGATAGAAGGAGAAGTTTTGTCATTTCCGGACTATCCAAATGGCTACGAGAGAACCAATGAAAATGATGGTATTCGTCCAATCAAATTTCTCGGATTTATGATGTTGGGTTTTGTAACAATGACTTACACTACTAAACAACGCCAGCGGGGGAGACTGACCGAAGGAAGAAAGCGATGTCAGTGACCCCTCTTCGACCCCATTGGACAAGAGGGGTTGCTAACGAGGGTCAGTCGTCTTTGGCCTTGGCAACAGTAGTTAGTCACGTGTCGTCAGCAGGAAAATACAACAGCTCAATCTATACTCTTGGCGAAAATAAACATTTACATTCAACATGAATTTGACCCGTGCTTCCATATTTTTGACTAACCTCTATACTTTCTAAAATAGATTGAAGGAATGAAAAATTATATTACTTTTAAATGAAGTTAAGGAATATACCGTCAGAAAACTTCCATAATGTGATAGTTCAATCATGACGAAGTAAATGTATAGCCAAAAGCCCTCATTACGGCCCGAGAAAATTTTCAGGAATTTTAACTGTGTACAGCCCCGCTCTTGTCCCATGAGTTTTCCCTCTGTTCCCTGAATTAAAAGTCGAACTTTCCGGGCGTCACTTCCAAAACAAAAGTTGAGGTTGAACAGGCTATGCGACAATTCCTTGCATCGCAAGAGCATCCAGTTTTGGTTTGGTTTGGAGCTCTATGGTCTACTTTTTGCAACACCAGGACTAATGAGACCGGGACCTACTGCTTAAAGCCGATTCCGAACGGCTACGAACATCCATGCCACAGTGGAATACATCCACTTTTACCCAAACGGTTTCTTCAAACTGATTGCACTCTACGACAAATGCTTCAATGTCGGTGGCGACTATGTCGAAACAAAATAATGTATGATGTATAGTTCTTAATGCCATGTTTTGTTTTTTTTTCGTTTTTTGTCAATATAGTTTCCGAGTGAAAAAAAAAATGACGAAACTTACTTTCGGAATATTTCTCGTAGTATACCCTACCGAGTTAAAACTGCATAATTTAATGTTTAAAAAAATTTTAAAACCTCTTGTTAAATATCTTACTTAATACACTCTTATGTAATAGTATTAATAATTACACGAAAAAAAATAAACAAATGTAGTACTGTACTTTTTTCAGTGTAAAAACTATCAGACTGTTAGGTACATAAAACTAAAATCAAATCCTCCAATGGTTTTAATAAACATACATCAATTTTGTAACAAAAAGGTATTTCTTCGTTTTTTTTTTTTTTATTATTATTATTTTATTTCAAAATTGGAACATTTTAGGGAATTCGTAATTTATTATTCATTTGAATAACCCGATCGATAAAGAATCACCTACAAAACTGCAGTGCAGGTACGCAAAAAAGAGAAGTCCAGCTTAATTATTCGCCAATATAAATTTTCAAAACCTCATTGGATATTATCTACAAAACATTAGAAACCCTTTCACCTTCTGCGGAGTAACTCCAAAGCATAAGTTTCAATTCGTGTATGCAAAAGAGAAGACTCCCGTTCAATGATTCTCAAAAATAAATTCTCAAAGCCGTTTTGTATATCTACAAAACATTGAAATCCATGTAACCTTCCACGATGTGACTCCCTAACATAAATTTCAGTACAAGTATGCAAAAGAGAGAGTTCCAGTTTAATGGTTTTTCAGTGCAAATTTTCAAAGCCTTTTTGTATAAAATGTACAAAGCGTTAGTAACCCTGTAATCTTCTGCAGTATAACTCTGTAAAAATACATCGATAGAGGACTACAATTTAATAATTCCCCAATATAAATGTCATCAAGATATTAGAAACCCTATCACCTTCGGCAATGTAACTCCGCAGCATAAATTTGATTCACATTTCATGATGGCTTGCATTTTCATAAGGATGAAACATATCTGATAGCTAACAGCTACATACTCTACTTTAATTGAAAATTTAAAAAAAAATCATCTAATCCTTTGTAATGCGTTTTTGTTTTACAAAATTAATCTTACCTGTATTAATTTTGAATAATTTTTCCTTATGCCAATGAGATGATGTATGTTTGTTTTGGAAATGATTGTCAAATGTAATTTAAATTATGGTTATAAATTTGATTATAAGTAGACACGGGCATAATAATATTTATTTCCACGTGTGAATAATTTTAATTATACTACTCACATTAAAATCTCGTTAATTGCTACATTAAAATTCCTATCATAAAAGTGGTGGAAAAAATTAAAATGTAGAGGAGTGGCAATACTGTGACGTCACCACAAAGGAGACTTGTGGACAAACAGGATATTTAATGAAAAACTAAAGATATTTTCTTTAGCTACAAGCATATCTCACCTCCGCCGTTCATAGTATGTGGCCGTCCGGTTCCCTTTAAGTGTGAAGTGAAATATATAGATGCTGATTTGGACAGTAGACTGACCTTTAAGAAAACAATAAGGCGATTTCACGCAGAAGGGCATATCTCAACTTATGACAATTCTGGCTTTAGTTTCAGACGGAAGGGCAGTTTATTATTTGTCTATTGGCTATTATAAACATGAAAATGAACGTGAAGAGCACTATAGCAGTTCGTGACGTTTCGGCAAATTGCTCTATTGGAAAAGCCTTGGTGGGGCTTTTCTTTTCAAGGGTAACGGAAGTCACCAGATTTGTCTCTCGCGTTTTGCCAATGGGCATTTGAGGTCTCTCTCCTTAGAGCAGGGACAAAAACTTTTTAAGACTTGCACCAAGCGTAAGTTTGCCCAGGTTTCGCCTGAGCATATTTTAATTTGCATCGGTTTTAAATTGGACGAGGTGTTTTCCAAACCCTTACTGTTTTTAGATATAAGCTTTTGGACTTATGGAGTTGGTTTAATTTTAGTCATGCCAAATCCAACTAGTGATCAGTAACAACAAAAAATTGGAAAATTTTTAAAGCCTGGGATTCTAGTGGATGGCGCCACCATCGTAGACATTAACAAAATGAAATGGCGATAAAAAAAAAATATGTCTGTCAAGCACCAATCAAAAGTGACTTTTCTATTCAAAGGATGATGAGTCTAAAAAAAGTTTATCAGAAAGGTAATCAAAAGAATGATAAAACAAGAATCCAAAACTGAAAGCTCGTATGCACTTTATGGTAAGAGACTACGATGATAGTTCGGCAGAACTTACAAGCAACTTTAGTTCTGTAACTTTCAGTATTTTATATCCCCTACAGTAAACCGTTTTCATTTACTAGGCGTTTGAGACAGCGGAGTTTCTTCAAAACGGTTCACGCACTAAGTAACGGATATATGAATCATAGTAAACAATATTCTAAAGATAATCCATTTTCACTTCATTGTGGTCATATTTAAATTATTTTTCACTAATTTTTGTAGGACATTCCGCATTAATTTTATTTGATCCTTTTACTTTAAATTGATAATACCTCGTGTCAATGGGTTTTAAAGTTATTGTGACCACTACCACTTCGGTGACAGCCATATGTGGCTGTTGTCAAATCAACAGTACCACTGTTTAGTCACTGTCAAGTTTAAATACCACTACCTTTTAAAAACTTTTAGAATCTTTAAACCATGTTTCAAAAGTTACTTTTTCCCAATTTTATAATAATACATAGACCTCTTGTTGTTGCTCCTACGCCTGGCATAAGAATTCCAATAGACCCCCCCCACACACACACACCTGTCGCAATATGTGATTGGTCCATGGCTATCAAGACCAGTTCTCTTTTAACATTAAAGATCTCACATTTGCAATATTTGAAGCAAGGTCGTAGGCAGGGTTTAGTGTCTGAGGGGGGTGGGCTCAAACTGCAATGGAGTAAATAGGTATTTCACTATTATTTTAACAAAAAACCTAATTTTATTTTAAATATAACAACGATATAACGATTAGCATTTAGTAATAATAGTTAAAATTATATAAAGTTTAATAATTATTATTATTTCTAATGTGGAGGCACTTGCTTTTACAGCATTCGCCACTATTAAGCGGCAGATATTTGTTGGCTGTTTTATTTATTATGAGAACAATAGATAGGCAGCCAACATTACACCCTAGGACAACACAAAGTGGCTCTTCGTCATTTAGAAGCAGGGACCAGCAGAAGACTCCCAGATTTGACCTGCCACCTGCAAAGGTATAGTTTCAGAACTGCAGTACATTGCAACCACGAATATATTTTACATACCCCAGCTGCCATTAATGAACACAACGTATCTTTGGCCGCCTCGAACTCGCAACCCTTCAGTTACGAGATGGATATATTTTGCCCACTGGGCTACCGAAGCTCAGTTTGATAATATATATTTAAATGTCTATGCGCATTATTGAGTAATGTTTTCGTAAATATATAAAAAATTTTTGGAACAAAAATAGCAAAATTTAAAAAGTGGATAAAACTTTAAAAATTAAAATTTTTAATTAAAAGTTAAATTTTGATTAAGTCAACAGTTTAAAAAAAGTATATTTAAAACTGCACTTTTATATTAATATTAAAATGCAATACATTAAATTCCAGAATCCTGGATGTGGGTTGTCAGTCAAGACCTCTCTGGCTACGGTCCTGATTTGAAAAATTCAGTTTTTCCCCTTAAAATCTAGAAAAAACTAAAAAATTCCCCTTAAAAATTCTTTCAAATATTTAAAAATATTTGGAATACTTTTTCAACTTTAAGTTAGACATCGTCATTTTGTACCTTTCTTTGTGACAATACTACTTATTGTGACTTTGTATATGAACAAAAATCACAGCTTTCACAAAGTTTTCTATGAACTGAATAGGAAAATTAACACAACACAACCTCTTATCCATTCTTTCTTTAAAAGTGTCATATTACATGAAAATGAAACTATGGAAAAGTCGATAATTTATACTTTGTAAAGCCCAGTTCCTTTAACAAAAGTTTTTATAAGATTAAAATTTAAAAAAAAAAAATTTTTGAGCAGATAAAATTTCTAATAGTAAAATTAAATCTTTTAAAATATGTGTGAATAACCTTTGTATTGACTGAAAGATTAAACCTAGTTTATATCAACCACAACTTTTTTTTTCTAATTTTTTCAATCAAATTACAATTTATCTATTTATAAAAATCTTTCTGCCATAGATTAACATGGACATAAATGAATCCAGTATTACATATAGCCAGAGGCCTTTAACTATGAACTCTCAAATCTTGACAACCATACAAAACAGTATATGGTCGACTTAAAATTATCTCCCATATCAAAAGTAACAGAAAATTTGCTTACATATTATCAGTGTTTGTCATAATCAGTCATCCAAGAGAAAAGTGCTTGGATAATTTTGTTTTCTCAGGCCATAACAGCATAAACACATGGTCTAGTATAATACTGTACAACAGGGACTGATTATTGCACAGGCACTTGGGGCACGTGCCCTGGGCACGAAAATTTAGTCGAGTGCTTGAAACACATATTAAGTGGGGAAAAATTGCAAACTTATGCTACCATTAAGTTTTAATAAATTATTGTACGAGGTAATTTTGTTTGTCATGAACTATATTGTTTCCTATTTACTTTAATTTTACTGTTATTTACCTGATAATTAATTCCCTCAACAAACCTTGTGCTCTTCTTTTACCCTATGGGTTATTGCATATTTATAACAGAAATTATTAGCAACATACCACTATAAACCATTAAATCATCTCATTTAAATTATTTTTAATTCTATTATTATTTATTTTCTGCACCCCAGAGCTTGTGAGTATGACAAGATAAAAATAAAAAAAGTGGGTCACTCTAGATCTTTAAAAGTCTTTAATTTTTAGCATGGCTAAACAGAGATAATAATGATTACGTAAAATGAAAATTTGGTGTTTTTGATTTTGAATATTACTTTAATGCTAATTTCTTAAATATGTTAGCTAATTCAATGTTATAATTTTTATATTACAGTAATTATGATAATAACTTGTCACTATAAATTTGCAATGGGGGTGGAAGGCACAAAAATTGGATTGTGTCCTGGGCACAAATGTATCTTAGGCCCTGGCTGTACACAAAATATTATAATAAGTATGGGTATACACATGTGTTATTATATATGTTTGAATACATTATATTACAACTAAAATTAAACTAATAAATTTAAAATAGCGTTTTCTCTTAAAAATTAGCTTAATGATAAGTTGCTATGAATGCACTAAAAGTTGAAAACTTCATACACAAAAGAAATTATAAAATTATTATATTTGTTTAATCAAAAACAAAAGGAACACAAATACTCTAAGAAAAGCTGGTACAAAATATTCAAAAATAACTGCCAATTTTAGAAATATATGTATGTAAAGTTTTTTTAAGATTTTGCTCCAATATAAGTAACTTCTTTTCCAGTCTTCTTTAAAGTTTCTAACAAAGAATCAGAAGGCAGGGACGATGTAACTGTTACTTTCTTGCTCCCCAAATCAATAGAAAAATCATCAACACCAGATCCTAGAAATAATAGAGTCTATAAGTAAATATTTAACTGTGTCTTAATTATTGGCAAGCTAGATTAATAAATAAGAAATATAACTCTAAATGACATGCATTTTAGATCTTATATACACAGAAGAAATCATGGATAATACAGTAGAACCTCGGTTAAATGATCCCCTGTGGGACCAACATCATATGATCGTAGTAACAAAAGGTTTGTAATGAATTGAAAAAAAAAAAAAAAAAAAAAAATGAGCAAAGAAATGATGCAACAGTACATACCTACAGAACACTTCTATTTATTTGAATTTCCATTACTGAATCTTTGAAAAAAAGGCTTTGATTGATGCCTGTTTCAAGTTCATTTGGGAATTTTTCATTATCACTCATTCCATATCCGTTAGATTTTGAAGGAAATCTTTAGAATTAAATTGTCCTTCAAAATATTGAAACAAGGCATTGATTGCATTGAAGGTTTCTTTTTCATTCACTTTTTCAAAAGCTTGAACGATTTCTTCTCCGTCATCGGAATCGCAGATTTCTTCATTTCTGGTAATACAGGCAATAAAATAAAATCATCCTCATTCAAATTTTCTCTGCAGCACTGTAAAGCTTCATCTATGGCAACAAACTCATCAAAAGATGATTGAAAATTTAGTTCTCCTCTTTTCGTCATGCCCCCTCCCCTCCTTTAAGCAAACACAAAGAGAGGAGTACAGGTTTCTTGAAGTTGCATCACAGTACAATAATTTTGAAATAGCCCACTTGTTCATGAGTTCTGCAGACTAAAATTAACGATCGTTCTAATGAAAAAATACACTTGGGGTCATTGTAATGACTGAAAATTAACATTATTCCTATTGTAAAATAATTGGGACTTTTTAAGATGGTCGTTTTAACGAAGGGGTCATATCGTGGGGGCGTTAAAAAGAGGTTCTACTGTATAAATTAAAAAGTAAATTATGTATAGAGATTAAAAGTTTTCCAAGGAAGCAAAAAATTAAAATGTTTTAAGGGAGAAAAAAAATATAAAATTGAAAACATATTTAATTAAAAATATTTTAACCTAAATTTTAGTAATTCAATATTTTACCTCTTAATGAGTTTCTTTAGTTCTGTTATTTTATAATTAAAAATAAATTTAACATATTGAAAGGAAAGGAAAAAACAACAGGAGAAAAAAAATAGAGAGTTGAAAAAATGTATTATAAAAATATTTTTATCTAAATTTTGCTAATAATTCAATTTTTTTACCTCTAAATGAGTTCTCGTATATATTGTTATTTTACTTCATCTAGAAGGAATTCAACTTCAGTCAGAATTAGAGCCTTAAGTGTTTAGTGAAACTTGTAACAGCAAAATAGTTTTATATTGATATCATTAGACAACTTTAGAAATGTGTGGATACTGTATTTAAAAAAAAAACGACAATCAAAACCAATGTTTTTCCAAATTTTAGTGTTAATGGTTTCCTGTTAATAGTTTATTGCATAAATTTAATAACTTATAATTAATAATTTAATAAGAAGTATAAGTTTTGAGAAATGAGGCTGAAAGGAAAATAAATATAAATTAATATATTAATTTATAGAAGCTTTTTTTATTACCTTTCAGTTTACCCAATACTCTGCTAACAGCACCAGAACAACCCTCACAGGTCATTTCAACTGTGAATTCATGAATCTGAAAAATAAAAACTTAAATATTATTTAATTAGTTTAGTTTATTAATTTGAAGCTAATATTAAATTACTTCATCAAGGTTGGGAAAAAATCATGAGTTTTTTAAAAAATCAAAAAAATCCGATTTATTTGATTTAAATCAGATTTTTTCGATTTAAATCCGATTTATTTGATTTTTTTTTTGAATTACACACTGATTACCAAAAATTAAATACATAAATTTTAGTCTAAATACATTTCATTATTTTGTAATTGGATGGTGCAAACTAAATAAGATGTAAATTTAAAGAACAAATAAAATATTCATTTAATGCAAACTATTTATTAAAAAAAACAAAAAAAATCCCAATTTCAATATTTTTTAAGCAACGGATTATGGATTTAACTGTTTCAATAAAAACACTAGTTTCGATGTCGTATCTACTCCTAATTGGTTACAAAGGCTAGAATGAAAAATACCAAAAGAAGAAAACTGTCTTTCCATTCTGGCAGATAATGTGACGGCTGTTGTTATTTGGTAGACAAACTCGATTTCAAGTTCTGTAATATTCTCTTTACCCCCATTACATAAAATGAACTAGTCATAACTAGTCATTGTACCTACCCCTACTACATACTTTCTGATAACAACCCCTAAATTCTTAGAAAACATACTATCTATTCACATTTATTTACTTATTGGTATTTCTGTGCTGACCGATTCCCAATTCTCCTGTCTTTTGAATGTAGGTTTTAAGAGAAGTGAAAAAAATGATTTAAATCAATGATTTTTTTTTTAAATCAACTGATTCAAATCATGCCAACCCTGCTTCTACCACCATCAGAAGTCTGTTTAAAAGAAAAAATTAAACTATTAATATCAAAAATTAAAATCCTGTTTACAATAAACACGCCCAATCAAATTTATAAGAGAGTTACTTCAGTTTAAAAGTATTTAATAAAGGAGGAAATATGAAATATTTTATTAATTTTTTAAAAAAAAATTATTTTTAAATTAACTGTGGGATATAATGAAATAAATGTATTCCTCAATAAAATAGTTCTGAATTTAATCTTAACATTGATAATAAAAATCAGTTTTTAACAAAATACTTTTTAAAATTGAATTTTAAAAGAGTACTTATAAAATCAATAGCAGGAGTAAGTTAAAATATATTTTATTTAAGAATTCAGAAGAGTATCCTCCTCATCTAATTAATTTTCACAGATTTCATAAAACAAAGCACAGCTGCATTAATTTTTTAATTAGGTCATCTGTTTAATAAAATTTTTTCCAATTGATAATGGAAAATGTTTATAAAGAACATGACATTTAACTCTTAAAAGAAAATTAAATATTGATTACTTTAGCAGCACAACAGGCTTAACAAAAAAAGACAAATTTTGTAAAAATAAGTTAAGTAATCACACTGACAATGTTAGCAACCATTTAATGTTTAACACAATAGTAATAAAAATAGGTTAAAATAAACTTTATGATCACTTAATCAATCTTGTATGTAGAAAAATACAAAATAATTGTGACAAGAGAAAATTTATCTATTCATTTTATATGCTATTATTTAAAATAAATTGTCTGTTAACTTCACAATGAATACGTAAATATCGAATTTTACATTTAATATTTAAATTAATACAACATTAACCATTGAAATTCTACTTTTACTTCTACAATTGCATTTCAAATTCCATACAGCAAACGAAAGTTGTCCTTCAGTGTTTTCATAACAATAAACACGAACATAGACTACTAATCTGTCTTAAATATTTATTTATTTATTATAAAACATTATATTTTAGTATTTAAATTTATTTCAATTATTATCTTAAAGTTCATGAAAATACTGAATATAAGTACTATATGCACGAATCAATATAATCAAGCAACATTATCATACCTGAGACATACTGATTATAAAATTTTCGTAAAAATTTCCTTTAAAATCTATATTAGAAAAGTACAACTCCTTACGTTCACCGTAACGGGTGTAAACAAACTGACAAGTTGTGCTGATTGACACTTATGATATTAAAAACCATCCTACTCACCGGTCATTTACATCACATCGATTGCGATGCGATTCTTGCATTCATCGCGTGTGTGGCTTGGAAATAGCTGTAACATTCCAATTATTTAAATTATCATGATTTTTAGTGATAAGAGCAGAAATGTATTAATCTGTTTAACTCTGTCTTACCATACTCTTTTTTTCTCTATATATAATGTTTTTAATATAATAATCTAAAATGTTAAAAAATTTCCCTTTCCAAACTGTACGCTTAATCAAATGCTTACATCTATTTTAAAAGCTCTTTATGTACGTGTAGCCTTATTTTACAAGTCTACTGTATATTTCAGAGATATTTTTTATGCGATTCTTCCCTTGCTGTATTGAGGATAAATGTGTTTCAATAAACGATAAGCTTTTGTAGTTTGTTCGGAAGTAAACAACCGGAAGTAAGTTTCAGCTGTTTGAATGGTGTATGTGTTACGTGAGAACAACGAAAATAAACATTACCTTCGTTTTTCCTTTTGCTTAAAATTTGTAGTTTCATTTGTGTAATTTTATTGTCCTTACAAATGTAGTATAATAGATAGTTTTGTGGTAGCGGTTTTCAAGGTTGAATATTATATCAAGTATCAAGAATAGGAACATCTTTCTGCCCATAGCATAAAGCTTTTAAATAAATTTCTGGCTGAAGGAGGTATAAAAAGTAATTTATACAGTAAAATAGACGTAGAAATAGCAGATACTATAAAATACTCGTTTTCTAATTGTGATTACGTTTGAATATTTTTTTTGTTGAATATTACGTAATTTATGTTTCATGTATTGCACGAGATTTATCGTAAAGAAATAAACTTAATAAGTCTGGTAAAAATAGTAGTGTTTAATTTATTAATTCATTTCCATAACTTTTCAAGTAGCTAAATTACTTTGGTAATCCCATTTTATTCTAAAATGCGTTTTAAATTACGCTTTTTAAAAAACGTCATAATGACTAGGGACTGTTCTTAGTCAATTTTATTCAATTTAGATGCATTTTTGATTAGTAGTATAAAGTGTTTAATATAACAAAGTGTATCTCTATTTAAAAAAAAAAAAATTAGTACGGATGAAGAACTACCACAGACCTTTATATAAATACTTGTAAATTGTGGTATTAAATTTTAAAATCGTATGAGTATACTAAATTTGTTCTAATCATACTTTTGCAAACAGCTTTTCCTTCTTTAGTAGATAGATTATCTATGCACTGCTTTTATTTAAAATAGTATTTTTCATTTATGTATGTAATAGCACTTCGTACTCATTATTTCAAAACAAAAAACTATTTTTTAATCTACAAGAAAGTACCATTTGATCTATAGTTTGGTCTACGTTGAAGGTACATGTAATCTTTCAGTATTAACTTAACTAAAAACTATACAACAACCGTATTTTACTCAATTGTATTATGTAGGATTAATTTTTTTCTAGAGCTAGATAGACTTGGAGCTAATGACTGTTCAGTATATAGCTCAATATACTGTCTGCTTTTACAATCTAGAGTTTTCATGCATTGAGAATGTTGTTCACTCGGATCAATAAAACAGTAGTCTGCCTACTTTATCTATTTCTTCCTTATTTACATTGGCTTTGCATTTAATGCTATATAATTTCCTGTGCTAAATTGTTACTCAATTCCATTGTAATGTTTTATACTATTACTTTATATTCATTTAAATTACTTGCTCTCCTCTATCATTTTATAGTCATTTTTGCTTATTTTTATGTTTGCATAGAAATTATCTTTTAATTTTATAAATTTAATTTTCAGATGGCGAAACCTAAAATTCTAGTAGCAATTGATTTTGATAATACTTTAGTTGATTGTAATGTTGATGTAAAAATCAAGATGTTAGCTGGGTCAAATGAAATTCCCAATCATATAGAAATGATGTCAAAAGAATCCAATGGATGGATTCCATATATGAGTGAAATTTTTAAGTTTTTGTATAAAAATAGTGTTACTGAAGACGACTTTAAGAACTATCTAACTGAAATACCATTAGTTGAAGGAATGAAAGAACTTCTCCTACAAATGTATGAAAGTGGAGAATGTGAAATAATTATTTTATCCGATGCAAATTCTTTTTTCATTAACTATATTTTGCAGTACCACAATTTAAATACAAGCATTTCAAAAGTTTTTACAAATCCTGCAGAATTTGATAAAGGAGGTTGTCTTCAAATTCAAAAGTTCCAAGAGAAAAATGACTGTTCAAGATGCCCCGATAATCTATGTAAAGGTTTCATTTTAGAAAATTACATTGCTCAAAAATTGACTGAAGGTCAACAATTTTATAGAATTTTATACATTGGTGATGGTTCTAATGATGTTTGTCCAGCTCTAAAACTGACTGCTAATGATTATGTTTTTGCAAGATCTGGGTTTCGTCTTCTTAGAGCTTTGGGCAAAATGCCAGCTAAAATTGTTAAACCCATAATTGTGCCATGGGAGAATGGACATGATATAAAAAGTGCATTAATGACATAACATATGTATAATTAAAGATTTTATATTGCAGTGTTTCTTTTATGTATTTCAAAATAAAAATGTTTCTAAGGTTTTCTTTTCCTTTTTTTCAATGTAGAATTTTTTACAAACATATGCTAACGTATTTACGTTGTAATACCAGTCACTTTACTGTAGATGCACAATAATAATAATGTTCAAATGCATCAGTCTTGCAATATATGGGGGACTAAACAGTTTATATTTCATTTAGGAAAAACTTCCTTTTAAAATAAAGTTCTATTATATTCTCAGAACTTTCAGTCCTAAAAATTTCGGCATTTTGATATATACAGGAGTATATAAATCTAATTAAATTAACTGAATTTATGAATAAATAGGATATAAGTAATTCTAAAATTTCCAGAAAATATTTTGTTTTTCATCATATATAATTAAAATTTATAACCACTAATATTTTAGTAAATTTTTAAAAATAACTTTTTCTCTTTAATAATTATATTGAGTTGTTCAACTTGAGCTTGGCTCTCTCCTCATCTCATTATTAAAAAAATATATATATAATTTTTCTGTACCACTTGAACCAATTTCTCTATTAGTATACTACTAGTTTTTACTTCATACCTCCCATTATTGAAATTCTCTTTTAATTTTTATCATTCTTATATTTATTGTTTTGCACCTTGCCGAAACTCGAGCACTCTTTCCCAATTTTCTACTTTTTATTGCCATCTTAGAACCAAATAAATTCATAAGTGTTGTTTTGCCAAACTCCCATGTATCACAGAACTAGAGGGCTTGGCCCAGGCAATTCTGTAACAACTGCATCCTGTGATTCTGTGAATTATATTGAGGTTTTCTTTTAGTGTGTGTGTTTACCTCGCTGAATATCTGCTATCCAGAACTTTGCCTAATATTCCTATTAATATGACTATCAAATCAGACATATGGAAATTCTTAGAAGCAAATTGCTCTAGCTCAGAAACTAGATTTTAAAATTTAATAAATTATCAACTTTTAAAATTTTTTAATTAAAAACAAAATTGGTTGGGGTATGCTTAAAAAAATTAAAAATATACAGTGTGATAAAGTAGCACAAAAACCTGTCTCCAGGCAAGTGTACAGGTAGGCCTTATTTTAACTTGCAAGAGAAGGGTTGAATAAGTCCAAAGAGGCTCTCTCCCACTTCTGAGAATTTATAGGGTTGGAATCTTAAAACTATACTTAATTATAGAAGGCTAGACATTTTTTTTTTTTTTTAAATTTTGGTCACTGGAGTCAAGTGCAGTACCTATTTTAGCTTAGACTAGGCCTCTATATAGCATTGGATTTAATTATTTTAAATAAGCTGGATAACTGTTGCCAGTTGTTTATTTAAAAAAAATCACTAGTCTTAAAACATAAGTGATCTAAGTAGCCAATTCTTTATTTTGAAATATTATACTTATGTGCAGTATAATTATTTTTTACCTACTTAGGTTTACCTTTTATAATACTAGTTTATATAGGTTATATTATTAGTAAGGATGATTATACTACAAACACGTCATATACTGTAAATATAATAATTTAAAACAATAAAGATTAAATTAAAGAAAACATTCCTATAAGTTTCTATTAGTTTTATTTTTTTGCAAAGTTTCATAGCTTAATTTTCTTGTTTCTAAAGAAATTTACTGGGTTGACCTCTTTTGTATTCTGTTACTTCATTATGAAAAGAGCCTTTGGTATCTCTCTTAATATATCAGTGATAATAATTTTGAGTGAAAATTAAACAGCTATTTGATCTTTAAGCACTACTTACAATTAAAAATATTTTGTGTGAAGAAATTAAATATTAGGCTAACATTTGTTACTCTTTAGAAGCAGGCATAATGAGGGATAAAGCCATTGATCAAATGAGCTTAAAAAGGGATTGCCCAGCTATAAGAATAAGAAAGGTTGCATACTAAGTTTCTGAGATCCTTTATAGTTTTGGTTTAAAAAGATGACTTTTTTAAATTTGTGATTAAAGAATATAAATCAAACTTATTGCTTTAAACTCTATTTTCATACCTATTTTAAAATTAAATACAAGAACATAAATTTAGCCTACATAAAACTGAATACAAGAAAAATATAAACTTGCTATGACTATAAAAACCTAATTTTATCCACTTATGAATATCCAAAAGTTATTTTACTCAGAATTAAAAGCGACTTTAAACACCAAAATCATTTTGGAAAAAATTGATTATAAGGGTGTATTAGTAAAATTTGTTTAACATATACTTCTTTCATGATAGTACATATACGAAAAAAAAAAGTTTTTAATTTGTTTAGCATTAACAAGACTTAGTTTTTGTTATTTAAACTTTGATATATTTTAAACATTTTTAAAATATATGCATTTGTAACTTATTTTGAAATGATGTATTGAAAGAGTTATAAATGTATTTAAAAAGTTTAAGTGCCAGATATCCCTATCTGGCAGATAAGGAAGCACTGCATAGCCAGCAGGGTCCGACTAAGATACTTTTGTGCCCAGGGCACAATCCAATTTTTGTGCCCTCCATCCCCATATAAATTTATAGTGACAAATTATCATAATTACAGTCATAAAAATTATAACATTGAATTAGCAAACAGATTTAAGAAATTAGCATTGAAGTAATATTCAAAATCAAAAACACCAAATTTTCATTTTATGTAATCGTTATTATCCCTGTTTAGCCATGCTAAAAATTAAGGACTTTTAAAAGACCTAGAGTGACCTACTTTTTTTATTTTTTACCTTGTCACACTCACAAGCTCTATGGTGCAGAAAATAAATAATCTATATATATAAAAATGAATTTGTGTGTGTCTGTCTGTCTGTACTCAATAGACTCAAAAACTATCCATCCAATCGCCGTGAAAATTTGGGAAATGTTTAGGTATATCCCTGGGAAGGTTTTTGTAAATTTTCAACGTTCGAAATTCATTCCTTCCCCCTTTTTCGAGCATTTCATGTCATTATTCCAAGCATTATTTTCCCCGGTTAAACGCAAACGATTAAGTTTTTAATTTATCGCATCATATCTAAGGGAAAGAAGCAATGTTTCTAGCAATGTGACGTCATCCCAAGTAATTGTTTTAAACGCAGTTTTCCACGGTTAAAAGCAGGAGATTAAAATGTTCAATTCATCACATAATAAATAGGCGAAAATGATATTTTTCTATCATTATGACGTCATTCATTTAAATATTTCATTTATTCATTTCTTATTTTATATTATTTAAAATCGTCTGCTTAGTATCTATTCGATTTGAACTGAAATTTGAGATATAAAGTGATTCACTTTCATTTCTATGTGACGCAAATTATAGCATTTTTATATGAGAACTAATTTTAAATTTAATTCTTGGTTCATTTTTATGTTACAATGAAATGCATATCAACAATATTCTAAGTACAAAAAGCACAAATTTCAGTGACTCTCATGGCCAAATAAAACCTATCATTTTATATAGTTATCTTCATATTCATATGGTTGTCGATATGAATGTGTGTTTCTGTTTCATACAAAACTATGTGGTTTGTCATAAATTTCCTTAATTTTGGAAAACATTTATTACTACCAACAAAATTAGCACTGTTGCTGTCAAAACCTGTGCTTCCTATTCTATCACGTAATATGACAAGATCTGTTAACTTTGCTAATCAACTTACAGTAGTAATACAGTAATGCAATTTAGGGTTAAGCTTATATTTTACAATAAAAAAAGTTTGAGCAAATTTAATATGACAAATTCGATTATAAAAACTGAATAATGTTATAATACGCTTATGATAGAAATATATAAACATGCCAATTACTCGAACTGAACTGTGACGAATTTAGAGAGTTATGCACGAAAAAAAATCTTTGTTTAAAAGTAATATATTAAGCTCACCGTAGCAAAGCACGGGCACATTTGCTAGTAATAGAATAAAAATAATTTAAATTCATGAGATGATTTAATGGTTTATAGAGGTACGTTGCTAATAATCTGTCTTATAAATATGCAATAACCCATAGGATAAAAAGAGCACCACGTTCATAGAGAGAATTAATTATCAGGTAAATAACAGTAAAATTAAAGTAAATAGGAAACAATAGAGTTCATCAAAACACAATTACCCCGTACAATAATTTATTAAAACTTAATGATGGTAGCATATGTTTTCAATTTTTGCCCATTTAATATGTATTTCAAGCACTCGATTAAATTTTCGTGCTCAAGGCATGTGCCCGTGCGATAATCAAGCCCTGATAGCCAGTATCTAGTAAAATCACTATCCATTTCATCCCTTATGAATATTTACTGAGGCTAACAAACTCTAATTGTATTTTTTTTTTTATATAATCATTGACAAAACTAATCGCATCATAATTTTCAGTTATCATACTTTGGAGAAATTATTATTATTATTTTTGGCTTAATGATTCATTAAACATATCTCAAATCAATAAGAAAACCCTAAATTGTGAAGTTGAAAAATTCTGTCAATACCTTTTTGATCAACATTTTCATTTCATTACCAGTCCATAAGCTTTTCATACCAGCTATTTTATAGCTAAATCTTAATTTCACAAGTTCACTAAAGAATAAAAGTTTCCAGCTAAACTAACTTCACTATTCTGATAAGCTTTAAACAAATACTATTAATTATAGAAATACCTCCCCCCAAAAAAAGAAATTACTTTTTTTTTTTTTTTAATCTACTATTGCAGTATAAAGTTGAACATGTTACAAAATTTGATCTATTTCATGTATTAAATATTAAAACATTCTTGTGAGAAGGTGAAAAACTGCAAAAGAGACTAAATTCAGGCAGAATTTGTTTCAATTTTAATTGAATAAAAGAAGTAAATTGTAATATTTACAAAAAAAAAAGAGGGGGAATGAACGGAGTTTTTATCATAGCAAATATACATATTAAGCAGTTACACTGTATTAATTCTTTAAAAGTATCAGTTATATTAGGGAGAGAACTTCATGCAGTTATATATGAATTAACAATTAAAGCACCAGCTCACTATTATTATTATACTATTAAGTATTGAAACTGGTAGTCAAAATTTAATAATCAACTATCCTGAATGTGTCACAAATATGTATGATACAGTAAAGGTTTTATATGATCAAGGTAAATATTTGATCATATTTGCAATTCTTCCATTATCGCTGGATCATGAAATCCTTACTAGATCAAAGGAATGGTTCATCTGGCTTTCCTCTAATCTAGAAAAGGCCCCTCCACACTGCGATCCACTGCAAGCTATCACCACCATCTGGAGGGGGTATGGCTTATTGTGGTCGGTGGCGGCAGATGATAAAATAGCCTTGGTGAACAATGGCTTCGGAGGCAGTTTTTCTCCAAAGATCAAAGACAGCCAGATGCGCAGTAGATCCTATGGACGAATCCATGAGCTCGGCTCATTTAGTGGCCCAGTGTGTGGATGCAATCCGTGAATCATCGTTCAAGGCCATAGTGTGGAGGCTACATAAGGATCTACAGTCATGGTAAAATGGCCCTAGAGATTACACATTATTCAAGTTGAATTGTTTACAGATAAAATATCACTAGTTTTTAAAATATTTATACATCTTGGTAATTTCAATTAAGAATAAATTATGAAGCATTACAATATTCAAATATCATTTCCTTGCTATATAATTTCTTTCATTCTAGTAAATAATAATGGAACTAAATTTACATTTTTTTTTTTTTAAAGTTTATACAATGGTAACACTAGTCACTTTACTTGAGCTTCATATTGCCCTACTACCATTGATCAAACTGAAACAGTAATGCTATGTTTAAAAATCTCATTAAAAACAAGTCTATGAAAGAATGAAATCACCTTTAGGGTAGCTTCAGTGGGGGTACCCTAAGCAGTGCACTGTGACCACAGGTCTATTGTACACAATCCCAAGAGTACCTAAGAAAAGAGGCCTGTCTAAATGTGTGTGGCCTGTGTGTATCAGTAGACATCTGACGGAATATCCTGTCACTCAAACAGGTGACAACCAAAATGCTCAACCTATGAGTCCACAAAAACTCACAATCGCACAGAATTTAAAAAAAAAAAATCTAAAACATGTACAAAATTTTTTTATACATATATATCATACATCTTTCTGCTACAGTTCAGTCATACAATGTCTTCACAGCAATGCCTGATTTATGATTGTGCATACACCTAAGCCTCGATTTTCAAAATATTTATCATGTATCATAAATGGAAATCACACTTTTACGAGTTAAACAAAGCATAAAAATTGCAATATTTCTGGATGTTGAAACATTATTATTAATATTTGACTGTACAGGATAAAAAGTCCATGTCCTTATTAAAATTAAATCTTTAAGAATTTTAATCAATGTTGTCATCACTTACTTTAGCAGTAGAATCTGATATAACATAAAAATTCAATGTAATGGTGTTACTGATAATTTTGTACAAAATGAAAAAAAACTTCAAATGGTTGAGCATTAATATATGCTGATAGTTTCTTTTTCATGAGTGTTATTTGATTTATATCAATAGGAATGAGCATATTAACTACTTTAATACAATTCAACACTTTTTTGTTTATGAAATCTAGATTTTTGGAAAACGTCCTATCATTAGTATTTTCAATTATGAAGTATATTATACATCACAATGTTAATAAATTTACATTAAAAAGAAAAGTATTGTTAAAAGCCATTATAAAACCAATCAGGGCCCCAATTTAGAAACTCCTAGTTCATTACTTTTGTGACATTTGATCTGCAGAAAATTCAATATTTAGTTAGTCCTTTTAAAGAGCTAAACAAAGATTATACATGTAAATTTTAGAAGTGTCTATAATAAAATTGCTATATAAAGTTCATACAGTCTTGAAATAGGAAACAATCAGTAAAGAATTTTACATAACTACAATCCAAAAGGAAATGAAGCTTAAATATAAGCACATCTATTGAAAGAAAGTATTTTTTTTTAACCTCAAAACTGATGGTAAATATTAAGGAATCAGTCAGAATTTTAAATTAGTTCTTTGATTTGGTATTCAAAGGAAACACAATAATCAAAAAGAAATATTAGTGAAAGCAAACACCTTAGCAATGTCATCACTTGTTAAGTTTTTACTACAATTTAAGACCCATTCAGTACCAGTACCAACCTCTACAACTTCAGTGCTCTTCTGGAAATGTACAAGAATATTTGTCTCCTGTCATTTTTGACATTTAATTACTGATCATCACAACTTAGTGAAGAAAAGTATTATATATTTGGAAAAAGTGGTTTTATTTTCTTACATAAGAATTATATAGGGAAATTATCAAAAAATAAATTTAATGAATACCCTCATTTTTAATATTGATATCTATGTGATTAAAATCTGGAAACAAAGCATTTTTGTAACTATTTACATGAATACTAACTGGTCTATCTGGATGTTAATACCATATCTCTAATATGTAGCCAACTAGATGATGGTTAGAATTTGGTATCTTGATCTCACACAAAAAAATTATAGATATACATTAGATTTTAGCCCAAATTTGTCAACTAAAAGAGGCACTTAAGAACATTTTATTATATAACACAGGAATGGTAAATAAAAACTATGTGAACTGAATAATGATTTTTGGAAAATTTTGAAATAACCCCTATAGGATATGACATTCAGTTTGTAAAAAGTTCTAATAAGATAAGTTTGTTAATTCCAGTATAAAAACTTTTATAAATAAGAATATTTATATAAATAAGAATTTTATTATATAACACAGGAACGGTAAATAAAAACTATGTCAACTGACTAATGATTTTTAGAAAATTTTGAAATACCCCCTATAGGATATGATATTCAGTTTGTAAAAAGTTCTAATAAGATAAGTTTGTTAATAAACAACCACTGTAAAAACTTTTATAAATAAAAATTTTATTATATAACACAGGAATGGTAAATAAAAACTGTCAACTGACTAATGATTTTTGGAAAATTTTGAAATAACCAATATAGGATGACATTCAGTTTGTAAAAAGTTTTAATAAGATAAGTTTGTTAATAAACAACCACTGTAAAAACTTTTATAAATAAGAATAAATATGGCCTCACATCATGGTAGAACAGCCAATTTTTTTATTTTGTTAAAAAAATTTCTCTTCAAAAAACTCTAAAGCTATCTTTAATTTACAATTAAATATTATAATATTAGATCATTTTTATATTATATAGTAAATAGTAGATGTGTAATAGTGAATACTTTCTTAATGTTTATAAAAAAATAAAAAATAATAAAATAAGAGAATTTTGATAAATAAAGAAATACAGATACTTATTTAGAAAAAACTAAACTAAATCATAATTGAAACTGCCATTGAGGTTAGTGATAGATTTACTTAGATTATGAATGAGTAGCATAGTTTATAGCTAAAAATTATACTTTTAAGCATCATTAAACTTTAACAACCAAAAATACATTTTTTATACTTTCTCTTTTTAAGTTTGAAATCCCAAAAAGCTTTCATAATTTCATTAAACAAAATAATCAACAGAGGATAGTAAACATAATAAACCTTTATTTAAACATAACAGGAAATGCTTACATACTTTTATGAAACAAAACACTTCAACTGAAGGTGTTCAACAGTAAAATATACTTTATATAATAATAAGAAATAAATTAAAAGAAAAGTGTAGAAAAGATAAATATAAGTGTATAATATGAAGCTACTATACTTAAAGACTAAACATTACTCAAATGCATTCTACTAAGCATTCTTTGATTAGAAATTTTCTGGATTTTCAATAAGACTTGTCTTAGATGTTTAATAAAAGTATCAATATCATTCTTCTGAACACCAATAGCAGAACAAGCTGTCAAATATGTTACAAATGGTTCATCTGTATGTGAACCCCAATTTTTAAATTCAAAACCATTGATTACTTTTATATCACCTGAAGTGACAAGTCTCGTTCCCATCACAAACTTAGAAAATAGCATTGATCCTATTTCAGATAATTCAGAATTATCTTGAGATTCTATTTGACTCAGCGTTAATGCAATGGATAAGCAATTTCCAGGAACATTTAG
This sequence comes from Pardosa pseudoannulata, assembly GCA_032207245.1. Taxonomy (NCBI): domain Eukaryota; kingdom Metazoa; phylum Arthropoda; class Arachnida; order Araneae; family Lycosidae; genus Pardosa; species Pardosa pseudoannulata. Next base: position 139,722,855 of record CM063508.1, read on the forward strand.
TAATTTTTCTCCAAATTCCGAAGCTACTTTCTGTAAAGACTCTTTTAAATAAACAAACATATTTTTTCTCTGATCTAGTAAATTTTTATAACCTTTCTTACCAATGTTTAATAAAGTAATAAATACATCTGTTGATGGGGTACCAGATCCTCTTCCAGGATACATCTTTCCAACATTATTGACAAGGTCCACATCAAATCCTGAAATAATTGAACCACCAACAGGTACCATAAAATTTTTATCAGTACTAGACACAAATAAATCTACTCTTTGTTTTGATGCTTTTTCAATAGCTTCAAGGTAAGTTGGACATTGAATTCCATAGGCGTTATTTATAAGATGAGGAATGTTATGCTCCTTGCATATTTTACCAATTTCAATAACATTATCTGGGTACTTTGGGGCAAAGCTAGATGTAGTACTTAATATACACACTATATTTTCAGGGCCTAAGTCTTTTATTTTGCTTACAATGTCTTCCAAGCTTCCTATAAGTCCTTCCTCCTTAACTTCATTTTTAACAATTACTGGCGTTAATCCAGCTGTTAAGATACATTTAAAGCAGGATTTTTGATCAATTCTAGGCCATAGGACATACTTTGCTTCTGGTCGCATTTTATGCATTGCCCGTAGACATAACAGCATTCCCATACCAGTTGCTAACGGTACAACAATACATTTCTTTGCACTTGGGACACCAATGGATTTCAGTACACTTAAGACCATATCATTGCAAATCTGACCGATAAGACTTGAACCAGCAGCTTTTGGTTGAATCTCAGTAATGTCCCCTGATCTACCAATACCATGCCCCATATAATAATGACGACGAGCAACAATCTTTGATGCAAACCGAGATTCACGTTCTCCAACACCACAACTTCCTAAAAAATTATTACTGTCCATCATAGACAGTTCATAAAGAAACACTTCAATTTCTTCTTCATTCCAACCATCCTCTGGGCACGACTTCGAATTTAATAAATTTAATATTTTTCTCCGTCTACTTTCAAAAGATTGAAGCGCTTGATCAGAGTAATGTTTCACAATATTTTTGCATGCATTTATTACACTTGTATCCATCTTAATTGAAAACAAGTCTCAAATGGAGAAGATATTAAAAATTAGGTACAAACAAAATTTACATATTCTATCCCCTTGAGTCACAGGCAAAACAGATGTATTTTACTGTGGAAAATCAGTTTCTTTTTGCTTAATCTATCTAGTATCATCATATATCGGACGAAAAACACAGTTTAAAGTAAACAATTATTCGTGATCTATTATTAGCAGACGTCATGCACCGGTATTGAAACCGGGTAGAATCACAGTTACTGAAGATGCAAAACAAGAAATAGTTTTTATTACTCATAATTTGTTATATAATTTTAAAATGAGTAATGATTGTATTTAGTTCATACGCTTTGATATTATATTATTCATCATATACATACTTTATTATCCTTTTTTAACAAAAAATTACAGTTTTTTATGCTAAGGAAGGAAGACTACATCTCAGCTTTTACATGTCCGTTTTATTTGTAAATACAGAAAATATTTATAAGATTCAGTTATTACTTGTCTTGTAAAATGTCGTCTAAAGTTCCATTCGATTTACATCCTATTGAAGAAGAAAGACGTGACTTTCCCAGTACATCTTATATTCAGGACGATTATAATTATATGTTGAAAGAGCCCAATTTAATATCTATACCTCCTGATAGAATTCCGGAAAATTTAGATTCTGGTAAATTAAAATTTTATTAGTAAATATGTCTTTAAAATGTTTTTTTGTGGTAGAAATGTCATATTTTATATTTAGTCACTATATATATATGGTTGAAAGGTAATTTCCTGGATAAATACGTTGATTTAAAATGCAAACTGGAAATTATAAATATACTGCTGACTGCTTATAGTAAGTTTTTTGTAAAGACCTATAATATGCAATTGTGCATTTACATCATAAAATTCACAGTAGTTAGTGAACACAGACTTTTTATAACTACGTATTTCCAAAATAGAATAAATCACAAAATTATTAAAGTCTTTCACAAGTTTGCCAGGCTTACAAGATTATTAAAATTTGCTAAGTAAATTTCGCTTCTAAATATAAAGTGTAAATTGCATTACAAAATTTATAGCACATATGCATATTTTAAATTCATAATTGATATATGTAGCTGTGTTTTAATTGCTAAAACATTTTAATAAAAGTATAATTTGTCTTATAGAGAGTCCTCAGAAAATTGCTGGTATTGCTCTTGAAATTACAAGGTATGATATTTGCTTTTCAAAAAGAAATTACACATAAATCTTTTAAATGTTTATGGGACATCTAATTTATTATTCATACATATTTGCTGCTCATTTAGGAGAAATATTGTAAAAAGTAAATAAAGTATAAAATGTTATGGGTAAAAACTTACTCTTGCAAATATTCAAAACCTAAATTTTCTACCCTAAACATTTATTAGATTAATTATAGCTGTTCAATTATTTTTTTATTTTCAAAATTATTCAGTTTGGGTTCTGACGTACACTCAAGAGCCAAAATATTATGACCACCTGTCAATAACGAGTTGGCCCACCTTTGCATGGATGCCACAAGTCCATGGTAAATGGCTGGAGACAGATTGTACCAGATGTTTAAGCAGTGGTTACACAAATTTCAAGATATTGCAAATTGGTGGTCTTTGAGCTGTCATCCCATGACATCCCAAATTTGTTCTATCGGATTGAGATCTGATGAGTTAGGTGGCCTGGATATTAATTGGAATTCAGCATCATGTTTCTAGAATCACTCCAACACAATTTTAGCCCTGTAACACGGGACATTGTCCTGTTGGAACATTCTATTTCCAGCTGGAAAAATAGAAGCCATGTAAGGGTGTAACTGGTCTGCAATGATGTTCAGTTACCCTGTAGCATTCATGGTCATTCTACCACAACCACGGGTCCCAGAAATGCCAAAGAGAAAGTATCCCAAAGTATAATACCGCCACCACCAGCCTGTTTATGACCTACTGTACATTGAAGGAGTAATTATTCGCCTGGGAGACAGTATATCTTGACCCAGCCATCGGCATGATGAATAACAAACTATGATTCATCTGACCAGGCAACTCTCTCCCACTGATCCATGGACCAGTCGCGATGTTCCTGGGCCCAGCATAGGCGCAGTTGGCAATGACGCTTGGTCAGCAAAGGCACACAAGTGGAACGTTTGCTATGTAGTCCCATATCCAATAGTGTCCACTGAACAATGTGCTCTGATACTATTCTTCTTGGCCCTGCATTGTATTGGGTTGTCAGCTGAGCCACTTTCTGGCTCCAGTTTTGCTTCACCTTGTGAAACAGGCTCCAACAACCTTTTTCTTTGATAGCGTGTGGACGTCCAACACCATGTTGTCTACTGCTGGTTTTACCGTCATTCATCCACTTTGCATAAGTACTAATGACTGTAGATCACGAACAAACCATGAGTCTTGCAGTTTCGGAAATACTTGTTCTGAGCCTTCGAGCCATTACAATCTGCCCTCTATCCTAATGGCTTAGATCCACATCTTTTTCATCACACACAGATGTAAGTGAAAGAATGATTCTTTAGACTGTCCAGCAGTTAAATACCACTTCCACCTGATCATGTGCCTTCCACGTCATCTAGGTGAGTTCATTGCAAAATGTAGGGGGTGGTCATAATGTTTTGCCTCTTGAGTGTATATTCTAATGAATAAAATTAAGTCATTTAAATTGTTGTTTGCCCAAAATTGTTATGTTTGTATATAAACTGTAGTGCTATTAATTGCCAATAGTTACTATAGAATTATCCCTTAATGTCAATTTTCTAATGAAAATTTTGCTCTTATATATATTAAGCCATAGTTAAATTTATGTTGTGATGTGATATTTTTGAGCTTTTTAATTTTTAATACACAAATATTTAGCATTTCATTTTTTGCCCTGACATCTTTATCATTAAAAAATATGTACATGTTTGGCATTACCAGAAAATAATTCCTATTATAGCAATGAGCAAAATTTTTGCTATGTTAAAAGTTTCAAGCAATATTCATTATTTCATAAAATTTTCTTCTTCCTTTTGTCTTTTGGCCAAATAAAAGAATGCTTCCTTTCTGTACCAGAATCAGTGGGTTCAAATCTTATTGCTGGCATGTTCTAAGCTATTCAGAATCAGTTTTATTAATAATATTAGCCATTCAACGCCAGTCTTATTAACATTCTTTTAGCAAAGAGTGTAGAATGTAGCACTTTTGTCTTTTATTTGTTATCAGCAAGTAATATACAAGATATTCTTAATCTGATTAGCTTCTAGACTATCTATTTTTCAGACTATTCTCCATGTTTGCTTGAAATTTTGATTTTATGGTAGAAAATGTAAAAAATTAATATTGAAAGTTAATTTGATTTTTGGAGATTTAATTGCTTTATATTAAAATTAAAGCTAAGCATCTACATTTTGTGTTTGTACCACTATTTTGAGAATTGATATTCATTTCCTTATCACCTTTTAAGAACTTGTTTATCTTTATAAATTGAATATTTTCTATCTGCTGATAGAAGAAAAAATTTGAATTTTATTATGAAAAATTTCCTGTTAAGTATTTATTGTGATGAAAAAAATTTTGGTAACAAAAATACTAAAGCCACAATTTTGAGATAAGAGGAAAGTCTGCCTTTTATATATGAGTATGTAACCAGTAAAAATTTCTCTTTACCAATCACATGGGATATAGTCCATATCTTTTAGTTGTTAGAATTTACTTGGCAACACAACTTCTTTCATATCATGGAATGCAACTAACTGGAACACTTAAGACCAAGCAGATATGTATCAAAAATCACTTGTATCTTAAAGTCAGAGCACTCATAAACACATCTTACACCGGCAATAGACAAATTGGCATCTGATAATTTGTAAAAGTACCATACTGAGCAGAGAGAAATCATGTGGAAACTTTCATATAAGGATAAGACATAAGTATGTGGTTCTTTAACAGTTCTGTAAAAATAACCATAGTGTTAAAAAGGCAAAGTGTTATAAAGATCCTTAGTTTTTCTTGGGAAAAGATGCTGGTTTAGGAAAGGGAAAGAAAGGGTCATACATAATTTATTAATTCAGTCTTTAGTTTTGCAAAATGTGAAAGAAATGCAATCTCACAGAGTCATGTCTTTGATTTTAATTTGAGTGGCTAAGTTAAGGTTAAAAAAGATAGGCTGTAAATTGTAAGAATTCTGACGAACTGTAGGGGCAATAATTTTTTATATATTGCACACACACTTATATATTCTGCTTATTATAACTCTGCAACTATGTATATAATGTGTAAGGTTATAAAATTAATAAAATATGTTCTTGTAACTATCAGTTTTCCAAGAATAATGTTGTATTTTTTAAGTCTTTGTATTTTTATATAAGTTTTATTAATTTTTTTTTCTAATTTTTGCTTTATTCTTACAGTACAGTTCTTGGAAATTTAATATCTCATCCTTGTATTGTATTGCGTAGACAATGCCAGGTAATATTTACTAAAATTTTGAAATGTTTCTTATTGTTCTACTTAGTGACTTATGTTAATTTTGTCATTTTGAGTTTAATAATTAAATCCTATTTTAATAATATCATGAAATGTGTTTGTTTTGATAAAATAAAAATATGAATGTCCAGATTTGGTAATTGAGCTTAAAAATTATTTTGAAATTCTAATAAAAGTCTCATATATTTTTAAAATATTAACTGTAAACTTAATCATAATGGAACCCAATTTTTAACTATCAACAAAAAAATTCTACAAAACATAACAAGTAGAAGAAAAAGTTCATATTTGTTGAACGAACAAAAATTGGTGCTATTCATAAAGTGTTTTGAGTCATTATAATTGTTTTTGTGATATTTGAATTGCTTCATAAAACATAATTATATTTGTAGGTTAATGGAAAATCATTAAGATATCATCTGAGCCCTTTTACTCTCATTCCAGTGTTAATCAGATTGCAGAACAGACAGGTTAGTAAATAAATGCATTTATTTCTTTTATTAATCTAACATTAAAACATGGTGTATTATTCTCTTTCAAGAATTTAATTGTGACCTATAAATAATAAACTTAAATCAAAACTTTTTAGCAAAGTAGAATTAATTATTTTGGTTTTTATACATGTATTTATTTCTAGATGCAGTTAAAATATAATAAAGTGAGTTTTTTATTAATAACATTTTTAAAACTTATATATATATATAACTGGCAGTTATGTCTCTTGTATTTTTATCAAAAGATTTTGTTTAACCCTCAAGAATTGACTTGATCTGAATTTTTACTGTTTTACAGTAACCTCGTTGTTCTCAGTTTTATTAAGATTACCCTAAATTTATTTCATCATGTATATCTTCATACAACTCTATGTATGGATGGGAATATTATAAACTGGATTGATTATGTATAATGTAGCACTGTTATAAAATGTATATGGCTTTTTCATTTATCAGATGCTTTACAAAGCTGAAATATGTGAATTTCTTAATTCATTCCTTTTGATATTCCATGTAAATCTAACATGTTAAACTCAAAAATTAATATGGACAAGATAAAGGGAGTATGATATTTTGTGGGTCTTAAAATATAAAAACTTCAACTTTTTATAGAAGTGCAGTTTTTCAAGTAGTATTTTATACAAAAAATAATAAGTATAAGAACATAATAGCCAAAAAAATAAATGTTTTCTTCTTAAAGCCTTAGTATCTCTTTTCTTAAATCATAATTCCTACTTCAGAAGAAATTGTGTTAAAACTGAGTTAATTTCCAACATAGTACAGTGAAACTTCTCTGAGCGGCCAACCTTCTAAATGGCCAATTTTTCACAGCACGGATTTTTTTACTCATAGACCTAATGGTAAAATAACCTGTATCATTGGCCACCCGACCCCCTCTAAACGGCCACCAAGTGGTATTGCATTGCCCATTTCATTTTTCGGGAAATTGTACTCACTCAATCCTTTAGTTTTGAGCGGAAAAACTCAAGGTTAGTTTTATGGTCAGATATAAGACCCAGGAATAATTTGCAAAGTCTATTCCCACGGTCCCCCCCCCCTTTCTTAGAAACATTACATCTGTTATGTCTTTTCTATTCTCTGCACACCATTCAGATATGGAATCCCTATTGCACCACCCGTAGAAACTGAGGGAGGAACTGGGCAATCAGGCTTTGCAGGTATCCTTGGGCCTTTGTTTGGAATTCCAATAGGTATAGTAAAGGAAGAATTGCACCTCTGTCAGCAAAAATGTCACCCATGCCAGTTTCATTTAATTAGTTTGTCAGTGATCAGAGTTGCAACTACATTGTAAAACATTTTCCTAAATCTCGAGCAGTGCATTTAAGTTCTGTTTGAATATGAAAATGGCAAATCGGTAAGAAAGTTAATTGAATTATCTATCTGCGGAAGAACACAAATCAACAAAGTCATAAAAAAATTTGATTTTGAAGGAATATGAAGACTTTAATTTCCTGCTTCTAAAGTAAAAAATGAACTTAAACGATGGTTATTATAGAGAAAAGTAAAAACTTAAAACACATAAATTGTAGCCTTTTTAAAAAAATGTTAAAGAGCATGAAATAAAGTACTATTTTCTCTTTATATAAGTTTTCAATTTCATTTTAAATAAGGAATATATGTCAGACTAGTTTATATTATGCATTATAGCAATTATCTTATAATAAACCCTTCAGATCGGCCACGCCCTCTGAGCAGCCAAATATTCTCGGAACGGTGGGGTGGCCGCTCAGAGAGGTTTCACTGTATATGAAATTATTTGTACATGGTGAGTGTGCATGTAAGACATAACAAACCTGGAACTGGAGAAAGGAAGATGACTAACAGCAATGCAAGAAATTTTAAAATTCAGTTATTAAATTCATATCAATATTTTTGCTATATATCATTATAGTAAATAAGGTGCAAAAATATTCATTGTGGACTGCATATAGCCTGTAAGCTGTCAGTTTGACATTCTTGCTGTAAATCATAGTAAATTAAATTATATTGATTAACTGTTTCAGGGTTTGAAATGCTTATGGAAAGGAGCAGGTGGTATCTTCATACTGAGAGGTTGTTCAGTAGCTGTAGAAACATTTATTGCAGAATTAACACCATTTCCTAGGTAATAATTATGTGCATTGTTAAATTTCATTAGTTATGATATTTTTTATTCCTTGTCAATTTACACTTTATAAATCTTATGTAATCACTATTGATGAAGTGTTATTTTATATTTTATTAATTGAATGAAAAATTAAATTCATAAAATACTTCTTGTAAATAGAGGTATGCATTTTTATTTGTGTATTAAATTAAATATCAAATTATAATTAACAGAGCTGTTATACCAATCTCAAATTGTTTCTATATAAGAAAAGGGAAGGGAAAGAAAACAAGTTTTGGGTCAAATTTTTAGCTCATGCTTTCTGTTGTTTTATATATATATATATATATTTAAATTTTCAGTTATAAATATATTTTTTAGAGACTTAATAAAAGAAAAGATTTTTAATCTACTCTCCTTATATAATATAGCTATTTGAAAACTATTTTGTTTGTACTTGTTTTAATTAAAAGATTTAATTATTAATTGAAATGACAAACTAATTAATAAAAAACAATTTTAAATACAATATTATGTATTTAAAAAACATGCTTTGTATACTTTTAAATATTTTTCAGTCTGTTTTCTGTAATTATTTTTAAATGCAGAAATTATAAAAGTATACTTTGAAAGAGCTCTATTTTTTAATTAATTTTAATATGTTTTAATTATTTAAATTCTGTTTTTATCCAGCATATATATAATGAAAGTTTTGATGTCAGTAACTTATTTCATATAGGGAAGTATCTTCAACTTCTTCTATTAAACAGCTCACTCAACACATCCTCTTAAAATTGTAAGTATTTTATTTTCTTTATCTTTTTTATATTACATATTCATTTTCTCTTTAAATATGAATATAAATCTAGGCTATAATTTTTGTTTTGCTATTTTTTTTTAATTTCTTATAACCAGTTAAGTATAAGATGAAGATCTTACCATAGATTTTTTTTTAATGTTTTAATTATTTATTTAATGTACTTTCCCAGTTTGGAAATAGTAAGGGCTTTCAAATTGATAAACAATAGTAAATACTATGTTCATCAATTTGAATTAGTTATACTTATTGTTGTTTTTTAAAAGATTAATATTGCACCTTATCCTTTTCAATTATTAATTTTGATATTAATGTAAGGTAACTTTCTTTTACTGAAAAAAATAGTCAATAGTTTTAATTTAGATCAATAATTTACAAATGACCTTATAAAAGTAGCTTTTAAAATGTCATTAAATGTTTTATGCTTTAATTTGCTGTCATTCAAGGAGCTTTTATTACAGTTAGCATTTTAACAATTAAAGTTTTGCCTTGGACAAAAAAAGTAAAATATATTCAAAATTATCCTAAAGATTTGCTGCTGTTAGAGGATATTAATTTCATTATGTTTGCATTTGTCTTTTTTTTTAACTTGTCTATTACAGTTATTCTGTTTTTACAATATTTTTCTCAAACTTTGCAACTCTTTTGAAGTTGTTTTTATTCTATTAAGTCAAGGATTTATTACAAAAGATCTGAAGAATATTTTTTCTTTAAATTACTGATATATTTTTTAAAATTTTATTTGCGAATTCAGACTATGTACTGTTTTTTCAATTTGTTGTAGATAATTAAGCATGCCTCGTGTATTTTTTCCTGTGAAGCTGTATTTTCTTTTCTCTCTTTTTTTTTTCCATTATTCATTTTACTCATTTTTTTCTGTTTTATTAGCATTACATATGGAGTTTTAACTCCTTTCTATTGTGCCAGTCTTGCTGAAACTGTGCAGGTAAATAAAATAACTATTTTATGTGTATATAATTGTTATAAAATTTTTGTACTACATTGTTCATGCAGGCTTGCAATTCCGTCACTTTTCTCACCTTTAGTCACTTTTTTTACAATTGATCACTTTTAGTCACTTTTTTAAATAAACAGTCACTTTTTTAAGTAAACAGTCACTTTTTTCATGGTGTATCACAACAAAAGTCTGTTGTTAAAAAAAGAAAATCTGAATTAATAACAAAATGTTTTAATAAATGACCAAAAATGTGATGCTCTAATCTTATTTTTCTTATTAAAATGTAATTAGTCATATGGTTTCCAGAATTTAGTGATTTTAAAAAGTCTTAAAGAAGTTCCTGAAATGTACATTTAATACATTAAAGTAATTTACGTCAAAGCACACATTTCTCTTTTTCTTCACAATTTTTGTTTAGATGCTGTAATCTAGCTATGTACATATTTCAAAACACCATTAATGTATGCAGAAAATTGTGATTATAAAATTAATGTATTGTATGTATTCAAATCTAATTTATAGATTTTCTTGAATAAAAAGCAATGTTGAGTTGTGTTAAACAAAATTTTTAACCATTTTTTTATTTGACGCTAAAATCATATCTTGCATGAATCGTTTGATTTAGAGTTAAAATAAATAGAAAAATCTTACTAATGGCATCTGTAATCAAGAGTAGAAAACAATCGCTCTTTTTTTTTTTTTTTTTTTTTCTTTTTTTTTTTTTCTTTTCAATGTCTAGTCACTTTTTAGTCACTTATTTTGTATTATTTGTCACTTTTCTCACCTTTTTGAAAGTACCTCAGCAGTTGCAAGCCTGTTCATGTAATTGAAGAATCCCAAATGAAAATAGTTATTTCATTTATTAATAATGAGATAAGTTAACAGTTGGATCTTTTTTGTAAATTAAATCTATCCATTGTTAGATTCAATTGCCCACTTATCTCCCCTGTTCTAATATTTCTCAGAGGTATCTAGTGATGTATGTAATAGGATGCATGTGTATTATTAAAGCATAGCATAGAGAAAATATCTTTTAAAATTTTTTTTTTAATTTTGTACTGGGATCTTATTTTGATAGACCTGTTCCAAATAACTTATTTAGATAAAATGGTCCAAAATATAGTATTTTAAAATAAAAACAAATCCATTGCATAAAATCTTTTCAGTTTCACTTTAATATATTGCAGACTGAAATTTTTATAATTTATTTTTCTCTTTGGTAAAACAAAATGTAATGAAATTTTTAAACAGGGATCTATTAAATCACTAATGGCTAATGTTCTGTTTGGCATAGTCTGGATCAGAGGGATAATACACTTACTAATGGCTAAGGAGTATTTGCTTAAGTCATATTTTGGCCTAAGCAACATCTCTTATAATTTGGCAAACATTTCCCAGGAAATGTAAACAAATTAATCAAATCCACATAATTTTACCAATTGGTACCAAATTTGATAAACAGTTACATCAAATGATAAGAAACATTGTGGAATTTGTTTTTTTCAATCTTGAAATATTGAGGAAACACTAGCAGAGAACTATATAATTATTCCATGTTCATTTCTATTGTTAAGTTGGCATCAAACAAATGGTTATTTACTCATTGTTAACATTATTATCCTCTGATATTTGATAATAGACCCATTCATAGACATTAATCAGAGAAACATTGTTTGTTCTAAACAATTATCAAAACCTGAATACACTAAGTCATTGTAAATTAATTAATCATTTTATAGTTTAATATATAGCAATAGCTTAATATATAGCTTAGTATATATCAATTTTATAGATAGGAGCTGAATTCTGTAAAGCAGTGATTGTCAAACTTTTTTCCTCTCAGCACAGTTACCCTTATAGCTATTTGAATTTTTTATAAAAGTGTAAATTTCATGCTTATTTTTCTTTAATCTGGTGATTAAATCTGTTTGGATGAATTTTTAATTATTTGCAACAGACCCAGTTTGAGAACTCTGGCTTTAGAAAAGCAGTAGGGTTAAGGATTGTATGAAAAATGTAGTTTATCAAATCAAATGTGCTTTGTTTTTAAGTTACATATATGGATTTAGATAGTGCCACACAGATAATGGCAGATTTAAATTTCATTTGGCAGATTTTCTGCTAAGGGGTCTTCTAGTATTTTTTTTTTAGTACCTTTAGTTACACCATAAAAGAAAAACTATTTCCTAAATATTTATCAATAGTATGAGAGTAATTTAATCAAGAATCCAATGTTAAAAAAAAAAAATCATTATTTTGCGATATTTGTACATTAGCAATAGTTTTTTTAACTTGTTTTGACATTAATATTAATGTATAATGAATATAATTTTTCCTGTTAAAGATGCTTATTTCATTAAGTGAATATATATTTCTCCTCATGTTTTCAGAGTGATATTGCTAGTGAAAAGCCTGGAGTGTTGGATTGTTTAAGAGAAGGAATCTGTCGTTTATTCAGATGGGGAACTCCCCATTCTACTCGTTTATTGCCTATATGGCAGTTGGTAGGTCCAACTGCTTTATATGGTGTTTCAGTGTATATAATTTCATCCCTCGTCCAGTCAGTTGCTCGCTGGTTCATTTCAATGAAGCACCGTAATCAGCTATTAAATAGGGTAATTTTTTTTTCTTATATTTTTAATGCAAAAGTTATGATAACTATTTTAGATGTGTTTAGATTTGTTTCACAACTTTTATTTGTTTTATAAATGTCAGGCTTGTAATTATTTATTACAATTGAGTAGTCATTTATTAAGATCTTAAATTAACACTAATGCTTGAATAATCATTGGTATTCATTTAAGATTTTGATGTTTTTAAAAAGTACTCATCAGGCTAAGGTAAGAGAGGTGGTTTAAAAAAACTCTCTCACTTATCACTTGTTTTCAGTGTGTTTCTGTCTCTTAAAAGTATATATTCACCTACTTGTAAATTTTGATTGTTGGTATAAGATATGAATTATTTGAATTAATCCTTAAATTTTGTACAAATAAAATAAATAATAAATAAATTATGGTTTTTATTGAATTTTTAATTATTATAATGTCTTAAACTAATAAAAATTGTTGATTTAAAAATACTTTAATAATAATTTATGCATTATTTAAAAAGACAATGTCCTTATGGAAAATGTTTTCAGTAATTTATGTCATTTTCCTGAAAATATATTTCCATAAATGCTCCCCTTCCCCTTCTCAAAAAGAAACAAACCTATATACATATTTATAGAGAAACTAAAAGACAATGCAAGATTCTTTAATTGGGTTTCAAAAATTGTCAATACCCTCCTTTCAACCATCTTTTTATGCACATATTTTGCTCTAATCTTTAAAATAGCAAGCAGTAAAGGAAAAAGAAACTATATTAGAAATATTTTAAAGTAAAATGTAAACATACTATCAACTGAGCACTTTTCATTAAGTTCTGATGGGGAAGCTCTTTATGTGCATTAGTGTTTTTGGTTCTTATTTAATTGATAGCCTTATTTTACTAAAAGGGTATTACTGTAGCTGAATTAACAAAGGACAAATCTCATAACCAGAGAATTGTGAGTTCAAGGTTCAAGCTGGCCAAAGATCTGCCATGTTCATTAATGGCTGTTAGGGCATGTGAAATAGGCTTGTCATAATGTCCTCCAAGTTCAAAGAATACCTCTAGAGGTGACAGCCAAGCATAAGGATACTTTGCTTGGTACCTGCTTCTAAAGTACAAGGACACAATGGGGGCAATGTTACTCACATTCAAAGCATTCCTTGAGCCATGCTTGCTTCCCTGGTGTCGCTATTGAGTTAAGTTTCACAGCCATGTTTGGCATAAAATATCTTTCTGTATTGAAAAAAAATTACTAAAATTTTTGAAGTCTGCTAAGTCTAGTTGCTCACTGTTATGTACATTTCTTCTATTTATATCCATAATAGTTTATGATTTAAAGTGTGATGAAGCTTACTTCATATAAACTTTTATTAATGAAATTTTCTATCTTCAGGATTGCCCGGTGAAAGAAAATGTTGCAGTCAGTTACTTAAATAATATATCTACCATTCATTTAGGAGCTTTAGTTGCAAATATTCTGCTTTTCCCTGCAGAAACTGTTTTACATAGGTAACTGCTTCATTTTTGCTTATTTATTTATTTATGATTCAAATATTTAATGCATAGAATATAGCCATTCACTTAGCAATTGTTCTTAAGGTACATTTTCTAAAAGTTTTCATTGTAGTACAATATTATTTTTAAAGTCATAGCTTAAATGTAAAATAAATTTGTGGAAACATATTAAGTGTAATTAAATTCTACTCACTGTATGGTGAATTTACATTTTCTGTCTGTAAGGTATTTGCAAGAAATTTTTAAATCTTGAGTCACATAATTTACATTAATTTATTTTCATATACCTAAAATAGTTCCATTCTTTGCTTAACTAGATCAAATATACAAGAGGAATCATAATTTTAAGGGTGCTATTGTTTAATATTTCTGATAGTTTTTCAATGTATATTTGTTTTAAAATTGTTAAATATGAATCAAATTTTCATTGTACATTATTACAAGGGTTAGATTTATTACAACAGTGCTTCAGTGGTGTAATAATCATTCATTTTGAAACATTTAATTTTAAGCTTATGGTTTGTTTACTGCTGTGTACAAACTTTAGATATTTAAGTACTCTTACAATGCAATAGTATAGTGTGAGAGTAATTTAATCAGGAGCCCAATGTTGAAAAAACTTTTCCTTTCGTTTTTGACCACGTCCATGTCATATGGATGTAGAGTACAGGGGTAAAAAAATGGCTCAACCTTCTTGATCTGTGTTCCTAATAGACCCTTAAGGTCTTTGACCTTGTATTCTCACTCTCAGACCTTGACCTGCCCCTTTCCTTTCTTTTTTCCCAGCACTAATAATTTGAGTGAAAAGTCACCAGCTAAAACTGCACCAAGTTATTCTATTCAATACGTTGACCAATTAGCTGCAGGCCAAACAGTGAAATTATGATAACAAAGCATTCAGCTACAAGATATCTCTCAATGGGTGGTGCAGCTGAAATATTTGTTTAAAGTCCTAATGTGGTTGCATAAAAACATTGCTCACATCATAACAACCCCACTACCAACTTGTCTCTGTCCAACTGTGCAATGGGAGCCAGGGTTTCTTTTCAAAATTGCCATATTCACACATACCCTGTCAATGTGATGGACCAGAAAATGTGTTTTGTCGAACCATGCAACTTCCTTACATTCTTCTAATGTCCAATTTCTATGTCAACAGTGAGCAAATGTCAAGTTCAATAAAACCCTCGTGCTTATTTTTTAAATCTGTTATCAATATTTTTGTGGATCAGGGTTAATGTTTATATACTATAGCAGGTTTTCTATTCAAATTTGTAAGAATGGAATGCAACTTTTGCAAAAATTTAGGCTGCATGAATGCAAAAATCCCTAAGAGAAGTGAAAATTGTACAAATTTAGAGGGAGGCAATTTTGATTATTTTTTGATAACACAGATCCATTAAAGGTCCAAGTAAAAGGAAAGAAGTTCTTTTGAAAAAGAGCTTTCCATGTATGAAGAGAATCAAAATTAGTCCTAAAAATAAATTTTCCATCTATTTCTGAAGAGAACTAGAAGAAAGTCCAGAAGGAAAAGAAAAATAGAAGGAATTTTCTATCCTTCTATTTCTGAAAAGAAAATGAAAAATTTTATTATGATTTCATTACAAGGGCTACATTTAAAAAGGCCAATAAAAATCTTTCAAATGCAAACAAATTTTTTTAAGAGAAAAAGAGAAAGAATTTACAAGTAATTTTATATGGGATTGTATATTATTCTCTACTCTACCTAGTTTCACATATGGATGTTATAGATGCTTTATACAATTATATTAATTATTTTTATTTTTAATGCAGGTTGTATCTTCAAGGTACTAGGACTATAGTTGATAATTTGGATTCTGGAGCATCAGTCCTACCTGTTATATCTAAGTATGAAGGTGTTACAGATTGTTTCCATACAATAGTTTCTGAAGAAGGTGCTGCTGGTCTTTATAAAGGCTTTGGAGCTCTGTTATTAGAATTTTCTTTACAGATGTTAATATTAAAGATAGCTAAAGTTACATTTCAAGAAGTTGACCAGCTGATTAGGCCATCTAACAAAAAATAAATGCAAATTTTCTGTAGATATGAAAGAAGTGATTACAAGGAAGGACTTACAGTCGAAATATTTTGTTTGCATGCATGAATTAAATTCAAGGAAAATGTTTTATAGGAATTTTTAGGCTGTTTATGTTTGTTTAGATGTCCTTTCTTTTCATTAATAAAATGTAATCTTATGTGAAAAGAATTGTACATATATATATATATAGAAATGTATATTTATTTATAGGATAATAATTTAAGAATTATTATATAATAATTTAAGAGTTATTTGTGAAATAGAATAGACTAAAATTAAAATGACAAATTACAACCCCAATTTTTTTTTTATTCAAAATAAAATATTTTCTTTATACTATGCACATTTATTTCTGATAATGCTTAACTCTGTGTTAGAATTTTTTTTAAATTATATCGATATTTTACAAATTTTTAAATATTAAATAGTCTTTATGAACTGTTTGTAAATTAAACTGTTAAAGGAAATTACTCTTTTTTATTTATTTTTTTATGAGTTAATAGTTTTGTACTGATGATTTGTTTAGTTTTTGTGCCATAAATACAGAAGAAAATAAGGCCTTATTGCTGCGACTCTTGTGCAAAATTCATTTAACAATAGAAGCTAAATATGTGCAGTATATTATAGGGTGTTTTATGTAGGTACATTTTTAGCCTTTGCACTTATAAGCATCATTACAATATTAAAACAAAATTTGCAAAATAAATGCTGTAACTCAGAATCTTTTTAACTTAGCATGAAAAGATAGACTGAGATACTTAAAATATCTTATTTCATGACATCATTAAATGAACTTCATATTGCTTATTAAATGTATTTATGTATAAAAACTTTATGATTATTACAAAATCAATATATAAAATAGAAGTGCGTATATATAAATAAGAAATTAATTTTTAGTTACTGAAAAATACATCAAAACTTAATTTTTCTTTTCTGATAACATTTAACACTCTATGAACAAAATCATTTTAACTGAAGTCTCTTTATTTTTACCCCTGAAATATTATATATTGAATGAATTATGGTTTTGTATTGGCGATTTATGTAGTTTTTTTGCCATAAATATAGAAAAAATAAGATCTTATTGCTGTGACTTATGTGCAATAATTAATTTAACAATAGAGGCTGTATCTGGGCAGTATATTATATTAGAGTGTGTTTTATCTAGGTATATTTGTAGCCTTCTCACTTATAAGCATCATTAAAATATTTAAACAAAATTTGCAAAATAAATGCAGTAACTCATAATCTTTTTAATTTAACATGAAAAGACAGACTGAGATACTTAAAATATCTTATTTCATAACATCATTATAAATGAACTTCAAGTTGCTTATTAAATGTATTTATGTATAAAAACTTTTTAGTGATCACAAAAGCAATATATAAAATAACAGTATATGTATATAAAAAAAATCAGTTAAATAAAAAATTAATTTTTAGTTAATGAAAAGCATAATTTAGCTTTTCTTTTCTGATAACATTTAGCACTCTATGAGCAAGTCTCTTTATTTTTAGCTTTGAAATATTATATATATTGCCTTAGCAATTAAAATTTTTAAAAATGTTTTAAAAAATAGATTAAATTTTCACTCAGGAATTTTATCAGTTTTATTTTATCTTAATTTTATCCTAGTTTTAATTTCTAAAACATCACTACATTTCTATTACGAAAGCAGGAATTTCTAAATCTTAAGTAGGCTGTGTATTATTTTTCTTCATGTAAGAAATTCAATAATGTAGTTCAGAGTGTGTAAAAACATTACAGCCAAATATATGATTTTATGGTATTAAAAACCATGTTTCAGGTGTTTGCCTAAACATGTTTCCTCTCAAATATATAAATATTAAAACATTTTAATAAATTGGACTTTTTATTTTTATTGAAGTTTATCAGATTAATCATTATAATATAAGATATAAATTTAGTTGCAATTTTTAATTTTTTTTGTTGTCAGATTAATTTTTTTGCAGTTTAACTATTAAAGCACCATCATTAGAAAAAAAACAATAAGATAAATCAGTTGTAAATTTTCTCTACTTAATATATGTATCTTCAGTAAAATATAGAATTCTAATTTAATTACAATAATATAAATAGGTTATAAGAAACCATTACTAGTTGGAGTGTTTCTGAAATCCTTTAAAACAATTTATGACAGATAAAAAAAAAACTATACTCAATTTTATAGGCCTATTTTTGATTTTCTACTTTCAGGTTGAAAGTATAACTTTTTTGAACATATGAAAAATATTTTTTTAGTTTTTAGTATATTTACAAAATTGTGTATCAAATATAATAGAAACATGTTGTTTATCTTATCAGCTCATAACTTTGCATATTTGATTAAATGTAAATTTTTTTCTTTTATATAAGTTATAGATTTTTAAAAGTTGCTAATTTTATTAATGTTACACAACTGCATGGCTTATTCAACTTCAATGTAAATAATTATGATATAAAATATATTGCTTTATAAATTGTTTGATTTTGTACTAATTCTTTATTTTACAATATGTGTGCTCATTATCTTGCATAGTTTATACATTTTGTATAAACATTTTTATACATTTTGAATAGTAATTTTAAAACATTTCATTGATACCACTAACCCTTTCATTCTAAGCAAAACCATTCTAAAACTACATAATACCCTGCTAAGCAGTTTTTCAATATCTTTATGACAGTTAAATATAATCAGCAATTAAATCCCTTCAGATATTTATTGCTTTCACTTAAAATATGCATTTAAATGCAGATTAGTATTTATCTTCAAATTTATTTAGATTTCTTTTATTGATTTTAACATAAAATTTTAATTTTTATATTTTCTCAAATTCATATTTAATGTCAGAATAAATTTTGATTTCATAAGTAAATATGAGCAGGATACAAACTTGTATCACTTTGATTTTTTCTACTTTAATGTAACTAGCATTGGGATGTATACAGTAATTATTTACTCAGTTATGCTCATATAGAATGTAATTATGTAGTTCTGAAACAATGTTTTTAAAATTAAAATCCAAATGAGAAATTTTTAAAAATCATGCATGATTTTACAGTTGATTTAATTTGTTGCGATAATGATTACTACAGAATGAATACTACATAAAGTTTATCTCAAATACAGAAAAATTAAATTTTTATACATATTTCATAAACATGTATATCAGAACTTTATAGTTTTATGTTCATATATATATATATATATATATATATATATATATATTGGAAACAAATTGGAAAAACTTCTTTGAGTTTTTTTCTTCATTAACTACTTAAATATGCAGCTTTCTACTGCTGATAATCTATTGATCATTCTATTGATATTCACCATCACTTCCTCTGATTTTATATCTGTTTCATCCTTCTTTCTCTTTTATTTACAGACAGTTTTACTAAAAGGGTATTGCATATCAAGTAATATGTTTATCTTGTCTTGTAGTTATTTAATGTCAGTTATGCTCCGGACTACGACTTCCCAGATCCAGAGTTCAGACACAGGCCTCGTGCCTCTCTTCTAAATTAATTTTTTTATATTTTCTTATTATTTTTATAAATTTTTGGCTTATTTAGTGCTTTAAACACACAAATATGCAAACTAAATACTGTTGTCTATCCATATAATACTTATTTGAGCATTGGGTAACACCCTCTGACTCTGATGTATGCAAGTCCTGTGGTCGTCCCACTTTTACAGATTTTTTAATATTTTGCCCCCGTAAACTTTTGTATAAACTGAATATTAAGCCCCTCCCCCTCATAATATTACTCTTTAGGTAAACTGTAAAAATTTTTATATTCTAATTAGTAGAACAAAAAAAAATCGGTGTAATTTAGTCTCACTAATGAGGTAGCTTAGGCTCCTCCCACTCAGTTCTGTAAAATTTTATTTTTAGTTTGCCAGATTCCGATTTACCTTCCTGTGCAGATTTTTCTATGTTCTTGTCTTGTATTCAATATATTTACTCTTATTTAATCGTATTTAACCACATTTAATCATATTTTAATCTCATTTAATATCTATTTAATTGTATTTAATCTCATTTTAATCACATTTAGTCATTTTTTACTACTATATACTATTTTTAAATCCTATATTTCATCTATATATTAAAGTTTTATTCTATTATTATTTTTATTTTAACATTTCTGAACTGGAATCTTAATATTTGTACTATCTGAATGAACCACTCCCTCTCACAATGTGCTATCTTACTAACTGGAGATTTGCCCAGTCAGGTCAGGAACTCCGACAACTACCTTACAATGGAGAATGGCGTATTGTAACAGATGAGAATCAATTAAATGTAAGAAGGCATAATCATATGACAACATTTATCTTTATGTTCTGCAAATCATTATGGCTCGTATGTAATTAGTCTTTCTGTAACTCTTATTCATAATTTTGTCAATTAATGTAAGCAAAGAGAACAAAGAAATTCTTTGATTAGTGCATAAAAGCTATCCACTTCACAGTAGGACGAACCAAGAGTCTCATGTTAATAATAGTACATTTTTGTTCACATTTTAAAAGCCAAGAAGTTTTAATTCAAACCATTATTCCTTTCAATTTGAAGTCTCATTATGGGATATTGAATTTGATGCAACTTTGTTTAAAAAGGATGAAAGACATAAGGAAATAAAGTGCAAAATTATTCAAAGAGAAAAAATTCTCTAAAAATGTCAAACCTACTATTTCTGACTTAAAACATCAGGTGTAACTTTCGCAAATTTTTAACATTTTACGTTCTGCAGGGAAAATTTGATCCCATACATATGTGGTGCTATAATGATGCAGCTAAATTGGAGTTTGAACATATATTATATTTTAATTTGTAAAGTTTCTGGGGGAGGAAATCAAATTTTGCAAATATTAACAGTCGTAAAAAGAATTTTGCCAAAGATAATTTTTCTGTGGTTTTATTTGGAAAAATTTACAGGTATATTAACATCTAAGGATCATCCCATCATATCACATACTATTTATATCCAAAATAATACTATTCATACATTAACTCTTGGCTAACCAAATATTAAACCATTTCCAAACCAAACCAAATCTGTACTATCCAAAAAAATCTTTGGAAGCTATTTTAAGCATGAACAAAATTAAATTTCATATATTACATAAAATAAATGTATTTCTTTTATTATTATTTTTTTTTATTTACTTAAAAACGGAAAGGTTCAATTGCTTCTTTTTCTATCCATTATTTTTTTTTATCTCAAAGGGGAGAATGAACAATAAAAGCCTAAAAGAGAAACAGCTCATTTTCAAATTCTGTTTGAATATAACAAGAGAAAGCTAAAATATTTGGTTTAGAATTAAAATATATATATATATAAGAGTTGAAAAGGACAAAATGCTTGTATAAGCAACATATAATGTGAAGGTGTTATACTTTAAACATAATATAGTTTTATTAGAATAAAAATGTATAGCGTTTTTTGTCAAGCAATTAAAAGTACAAAAATCTTAATGCACTGACCACTATATATTCACTTTTGTATAGCAAATGTTAAGTAATAAAGTAACTTCAGGTTTATACTCTATGATCATGGTAGGGTCTAATAGTAATTAATTTTGATGCATATATTTAATTAAGATCATTATAACATTTGCTGTACTTCTCATAATTGAAATATTGATAGCTATAACTTCTGTCTCTTGAATATGACTGAATTTCTCATGTTTTTATAATATTCTTTTATCAATATCATTGGTAATAGGTATAAATATAAATTGGTGATATGTAAGAAAATGTTCAAACTACCTACATTTTTTAGATTTTCCTCATAGTTAATATATCGTACTAGGCTTGTGTTGTGCTCAGATATTGACCTGTACAAGAGTTAATACATGTGTAGATACATATTCACTAACAGATGTGCTATGTGTGCATATATGCAGGCAGCTGGTGAAATATATAACATCCAAATATATTAACTAAAGCTTTTTTTTTTTTTTTTTAAGAAAAAGAGGATTTTACTGAAAATGTTTACTGAGAAAAACTGTTTCTTTTCTCTGCCTTCTCATATGAAGGAATTGTCATCATAAACCTGGGTTAGTTTTTGATGAATAGTCTTCCATACATAGTTATTTTAAAAAGATTGATTTGCAATGTGTTAAGTCCTTTTTAAAGGAATTCATACTTAAAAAAAAAAAAAAATTCAGAAATGACAATTATACAAGTCTAAAAAATTTGCAATAAAGGTTAGAATGTAAGATATGGTGTATAGTTTTGATACCAAAATAAACTGTCTCTCTATCACTTTAGATGGTACTGTTAGCAGTTGAAAAGGAAATATAAAAAAAACTTAAAATTTTCAGGTATTAAGAATAATCTGACAAATAAGAAATCTTAAAGAATGTAGTTCATGGATGCATTTTGTATACGTTTTACTTACGCATGTTTTGTACCACACATAATGTATATGTTTTCTAAAGTTTTCCTTAACAATTGCATGGAGCATCTATACATTGTTCTAAATTATAAATATTCTAACAGCCCAGAACCGGCCATAAAATATGAGTGTGTGCCTATATATGTAAAAGGTATGTCTAGAAAGTAAGGGTACTAAAACTTTTTAAAATTTTCCAAATTTACATATGTACATTCAGCAATAATTTTAGACATGGTCGCGTATCCTATCAATGTACTTTATGAGCTATGAGATGAACTTTCTTGTCGCCTTGACGATATTGTCTCCCATCTCTTAGACCCTCTGCTATCAGTCACCCTGGAAACTGTCGGGAAAATTTCTTTTTCCATCTATAAACGACTTTATGGAGACTGACATATCTCCAAAGGTGCCCCAATCGAATAAAGTTAAAAGTTACTTCGGAGTGTTAATTGTTTTTGGGGACGTGCATTGTCATGTAACGTAACTTTTTTTAATTGTTCACCGTAGTTTGTTTAGATTCTTGCAATACCTGAAAGCATTAATTTTTTTCCCTCGGACAGTTGGGGAGAACCCATTTAGCGCAGGTCTCACCAAAGTCGTTTAACAGCTGACAGCGGATAACCTCAGTTTAAACGGAGAATTGCGTCCCACCATTGGTTGGCACCATGGGTTAATCGCGGTTAGATATTAAACGACTTTGATGAGACCGGCCCTTATTGTCCCAAAAGACAAAGGCCAAGATTTTCTGCCCGAAATATTTGTTCTACCGAATTAAAATCAAGACATAACTTGCATCTGTTAGTACGATCCACGACACAATCACTATAAGAAACCAGTTACGTTCCTATTTCGTCCCATTCTTGTTTCGTTACATATGCCTTAGAATCTTAAAGGTCCCATATTCATGTTTGTCAATTTTGCTTTCATGATTATCTGGATTATGTTTTTCTTTTTATCTAAACCCTATTGAAGATTATAGAGTGTTTAGTTTTTGCACTTCTGTTTAGATATTACGTAAAACTTTGTACCTCGACCTTGGGAATATAACAAGGAAAATCTGCACAGAAACTGAAACAAAAATGGGAATATTTGTTTACAGTTCCTGTGCATTATCATATGAAACATCAACTATATTAAATTTTCCTATTCAGAGGTTTAGTTATGACAATTTTAAATAAGCTGAAATCTGTAAAAGGAAATATAGTAATATAAAACTGCTTTTAATGACTAAAAATATAAATAAGAAATGAGGGATAATCAGGGATAAATCCAATATTCAGAAATTAAATGAATTCGTTGCAGAAGAATTCTTTTACTATATTAAAATGTAATTTATTAAATTTAATTCTTGTTAAATTTGTGAAATATTTTATATATAAGTAATTATTGATATTATTACTTGTGATATGATATTTTATAATATTGGTATCATTTGATGGATATAATATTTTATCTAAGGGCCTTACTCTGGGAGTTGCGGTTCGTACCGAACGTTCGTTGTGACGTCACCTTGACGTCAGATTGCGGAAATTTTGACAGCAAACGATATTTTGGTGCTCTGGGGGTTACATGTGGAAAGTTACCAATAGTTTAGGTTGCTGTAAATTTCCGCATGTAATCCCCAGAGTACCGAAGTATCGTTTGCTCTCAAAATTTCCGCAATCTGACGTCAAGGTGACGTCACAACTAACGTTCGGTACGAACCGCAACTCCCAGAGTAAGGGCTTTAAATGTTACCTTCTAGTCAACTTCTACTTTAACTTTGTTTACGGCTACAATGTATTTTGGATTGTTTTCGGTTAAAATTTGATGCGCTGATTGTTGCTGTTGTGTGCCATGTTTTTTTTTATGAGCACGAGATTTAAATGTATTTTAAACGAGTAATGGTTTGTTTAAATTTTACATTAGGATGCCTCAATGTCTTCTCCTGAAAATATACAGAATAATTTTGACTGTCAAAGTAAATATGACAATAATTACCTTTATGTATTTTTTTTCTTACGTTTTTACTGGATCTATATATATATATATATATATATATATTTATTATTATTTCTCCCAACTTCCTTCAAATGCATTAAATATGTAACAGTGATATTTATTTTGAAAATTCTGAATTTATTATTTTTTGGGATATATGCAATATGATAAATTGCCAAATTCAAGTGTGTGTTATCATTCAGTGGGTTTTTAACAAACTGTCATCAGAAATCAAATAGTTTAAAATAAATGATATTTTTTTTTACATTATGGCAAAAGATTTTACATGTCTACATATAATTTCTTCACTTTAGTTACTTAACTACATTGAAAATTATTTTTGTTTATTGCAGTAAAAAAAATGTAACTTTTTAGTAATATTTTTAAAGTTAAGGATTTTCTGTAGTTTTAAATTATTTAGCAATCTCTAAAATATTTGTTTTGAAATAGCAGTTCATCTCAAATATTTTTTTTTTTTTTGTAAATCATTATGTTTTAATTGTTTTACAAAATGCCTGTCTTAGTTGTTATGCTGATTATACTGTAGCAGTTATTCATAAACATTATCTGTTCTTGTCATTGAGTCACTAGTTATAATTTTGAATATTTATATATCATAAATAATGGGCATTAGTAAGTTTTTCTAAAAATCCATGCCTATAAAATCATTTTGAGTTTTTATCAATTTACTAGAATTCATGTTTGATTGTATTAAGTCTATAATTTAGGTCGAAAGGTAATATTTTTGTTTTTAGTGTTTCAGTAAAGAACTCATCATTAATAGATATTTAAGTTTTCAGTGCATTAGAAAAATTTCATTTAGTTTTGGAATTTATTTCTATTCACTAGCAATATCTAACAAAGATAGACTAATGTAATAAATATAATTTTATGTAAAGGTAGACTAATGTTCACGTTGTTTGACTGAACAATTACCTACACTAACCTGATTAATAACACTAAGGTGATTTCTCAAACTTGTGTTAAAGAGATAATCCTGTGTTAATCCAAATGAAGAAAAATTAAGGAGTTATATAAAAATTAAACTTTTTAAAAATTTATGTGCCAATATTCAAAGTCATCAATATATAGTTACTGCTGTGTAGTTCTTGTTTTATTTAGGTATTTACCTATGATCAAATTTCTAGTGGTTATTTATTTTGTTAGTTACAAAGATTAAACATTATTTGGTTTGCTTTGTGTAGATTATTTAGGTTTAAATTCAACCACAGGTTCTGAGAGACTACAGACTTAAAATAAAATATAACGAATAAACTAAATTAAGAGTCATTAAAATCAGAAATTACGCTCTTAAAATAAACGCATACAAGGTTTATAGTTTAAAATAAAATTAAGCAAATTTATTATTATTCTATATACATATCTATATACAAACAATCTGATTTAAGCTTCATAAAATTTGCTTCTCCAAATCTTTTACTAGGTGTCACATTGTTTTTAGATTTGACAAAGATAATATCCTAATATTTAGGTTAAAAAAAGAGACAAAGAAGAAAGAGGACCTAATCTCAATTTCAAATATATATAATAGTGAGTACTTTTGTGGATCTATTTGATGTGCTAAGGCTGTACTCTTGGGAGCTCTTGTAGATACCTTGCGTGTTATTTCGATTGGTGGGATGATAATGTGGACTCCAGTCTCATTACTGGTATAGGGCCTTCTAAATAAATTGGGATGATTCTGTAAAGCGGATGTTCTGGAATACTTCTGGCTGATGTGCGATGCCGAAGTTTTTCTTGGACCCAAATCTCCTTTGGTCCCCGTACTCTGTCTTCAAGTCCTGAACACTTGTCATTGAACTCTTGACCTCCGAACTCTCTCCTGGACTGCCGAACTTCCTCTCTCTCAAAAACTTCGTCTCAACATCCAAACTCCCACTCCTTGACTTTTCTTTATATTATATTATTTTCATCTCTTTCCTTTCTTACTTCTTTTCATCCAATCAGGAGAGTTGTATAAATCTATTGGTCTCCTTTACCCTGCCTTGAAACCGAAAACATGGGAAAACCTTGCCCCTTCAAATATGGCACTGTCCCTTAGGGACTCATAAAATATCTCCACAAAGGTACATTCTTATTTAGTGTCATGTACAGAGACATGGTTCTAATCTGGGATTGGGATCAGAACCCCGCCTGAGAATCTTACAAACGACGAAAATTCGTTGGAATAATTTTTATGGTCCTCTCCCCTTTGCAAAAGATTTGATGAGGTCAGAATTAGATCTCAAGCAATTTACTTCTTGTATTAATTAATCCATTATATTACTGATCTAAATCGCCTCATCACAGTTACTTAAAAAATCTTCATATATTTTTGAAAACTCTGTTGTATTTTAAAAGTTTTATTTCAATCATTAAACTCTTTCTTGTGTAAAATAATTAAATAGATGTGTTTTAAACAAAGAATAATTATTTTTTATAAGTTAAATAATTATGTTTAAAGATTTTTATCTTAAAAATGTTTATTTCAGTCAGTGAACAGTTTAAAATTGAAAATGTTTTGAAGCCTTGTCATATTTGTGGACGAACTTTCAATCCACAATCATTGGTAAATTATTTTATACTCATATAGTTCATATATTTTCTTTTAAAAGTGATAACATTGAAAAGATTTTCTTGTTTATTCTTTAAAATAGTTTGAGAGAATTTTTTGTGATATGCTGTTAGACTTAATAATTGAAATTTGTGTTGTTAGTTTTTAATCAAATAGTTATATATTGATGTTTTTATGTGTAGATATATATTGATGTTTTTATTGTATTGATTAATATATGTTTCTAAAAAGGCCGTAGCAAATTCAATAGTTTTCTATTTATCCATCAGTAGCCATGTTCTGTTGAATGTAACATACATAGATCTAAAGAATAAAAATAAAATATAGTAAAACTTTTAAATTCTATTTTTATGTTTTTGTTTCTTTTATTTTATTTTAGTAATATCAGTCTAATCACTTAATAGAGTTTTATGATTTCAAAATGTTCTTTTCCTATTAAAATATATATTTATATAAATATAAAACTCATCTGTATATTTTTTAATCTTTGCTCTGAGCTATAGTTAAGACATGAAAAAGTTTGTGAAAAGACCAAAAAATGTATCCGAAGAAATGTATTTAATTCATTTTCTCAAAGAGCCAAAGAGATAGGAGCTGTTCCAGTTTGCAGTGATGCAAAGGTTAGTTTTAAAAAATGCTTGCAAAAATAAATGACTGTATTGCATTATATTATATAGCATTTTCTTATTTGTTATTAATCTTAAAGGAAGATGAAAAGAGAAAATCAAAAAAATGGAAAGAGGAACATGAAAATATTTTGCGTGTTGTGAGAGGTGATAAGAACTCAAATGTTATGAATAATGGTTTATCACAGCAGAAAAAGGTGCCTTCAGGTATTATGTTTTTCTATTGTAACGGTTTAAATAAGTCCTTTTTATAATTAAAAAAAATATTAAATAATAAGTAAAACACTTATCAAAACAAATTTAGGCATTTTATTTATATTTTATTTGCATTTATAGATTATATCAGGCAGTATACTTAAAAATAAATCTTATTCTCTCAGAAAGTATAAATAAATATCTCTTGTATACCTTTTGGCAATATATATATATATCACATTCCACTAAATGACACTAGAGTCCTGAGTACATTTTCATCACTTTATTTAAATCTCAGAGCACACTAATCATCAATTATCTTCAATGGCGTCGCACATTGGTGCCTAACTTTTAACAAAGGCAGGCTTAGCTGCCACGGGTAGCCACAGCTCTGTCTGCGGAATGTGCTCACTGCTCTTTGCTCTATATCATTGCGCATGAGCCGTATTTATGTGGCTAACTCCTCACGCCGCATCACTCCCAGTAATGAATCCCTAATTAAAATCTTTTAAAATTAATCTATAATTTAAATCCTGACATATATATACTGTATATTTCCGTGTATAAGCCAAGATTTTTTTTTTGCTTTTTAAAGACCTAAATTAGGGGGGGGGGGTTGGCTTATATACGAGTCCATAGAACAGATGTAGTGCTTTTTTTTTTTTTTCTTTTTTTTTTTTTGCCTTCTAGCTACTCTTTGGTTGATAGAGCTAAACTCAATGAGTTGATTCATGTGTAATATTGTGATGAGCAACTGCAGTGCATAATTTATATAATAAGTACTAGTGATAAGTAACAATTTTATATTATATTTAGGTCTGTCCTTTTGTTTAAAATGATCCATTTAGGTAAACATTTACATATTGATGTATATTTGCTGAAATAAACCCAAGTTTCTAATTACCATCCCCTTCCTATTTTTAAAAAACAAAAACCATTGAGTCTTCTACCTTCTGATTTTAAAACATTATTGATGTTATATATTCAACAAAATTTTAATTTTAAATTTTCAAGCTACCTAAACTGTGATAAAGTGTAAGATGTTCAGTTCATTATGTCAGAAAATCTTCTCAATATTAATCATTCTGAGTTGGGGGGAGAATTTAAGGCTAAAATTTCTTTTTTTAGCCTTAAACTTTTAGTTTAGTCTGTACCCTCTCAAGCAAATTTTCTTCTTAACACTTTACTTCCTAGTATAAGACATTGGATAAAAATAGGTAAAATTTGTTTTTGACTTTTTTTTTTTTTGAGTAAATTATTATCTACAGCCATATGTTTATATTTGTGTGTTTTGATATTTTATTTGTGAAGAAAAGCTTTTTTTTTAAATAAAGAAATTATTTTCAAAATATAATTCAAATGTAATTATATTGATTAGTAAAGTTTATAGTTAAAAATAATTTTAAATTTAAAAATTGGTAAGTAATAACTTAAATTTTAGTGACAAAGGTTCCTTATTATGCGATTCCAGTTTTTTTTTTTTTAAAACATGGGTAATTGTGCATTTGCAAAACTCTTTTTATTCAAGTTTATAATATTAATTAAATTACAAATGGTCTAACATTTACCATTGAAAGAGATTTTATACTTTCCCAAACTTAAATTAAAATAAGGTCATGACGTTTGTTCTTAATCAAATTATTATAAAAATACTAAGAAATGTGGAAAATTATTGTAAAATCTAGTTATCTATGCTCCTTAGTTATTACACTTGCCTTTCTTTGCATAGAATAAAAGCATAATTCTTTTCTTGTATTAAACTAAAGATATTCTAAAGGTAAGACTATATAGAAATATACCTCTTTCTTCTTTGGTTAATTATTGTGATATTGAACTCTGATGCTTTACATAATCTAGTAGCTTTGTAAATGTTTCATTTGTCATTGTGAAATTGATCACTTAGTTTACAAAATATAAACTGTAGAAATTATTTTTGCAGTATGCTGGGCTTGATTATGCATTTTTCCAGTTTTGATAGGTGTTTGTTTAATAAACTTGAATTGTGTCTTCTGATGTTACAACATTTTGATTTTATTATTTTTTTATAGGTTATCAACAGTGTCCATCTTGTAATCGTTGTTTCAACCAAAAGGCTGCAGATAGGCATATTGTTTGGTGTACGGAACAGCAAAATAGGTTACCCAAAACACCTCCAAATTCAGAAGCATTAGAAAGACTTAAAGCTAGAGTAAAGGTACCTGATGCAACCAGTTTTATAAATCAGATAAACTTTCACTAAATTACAATTCATTGTTATTTGATTATAAACAATCTTTTTGTAAGTTTAAGATAGTGATAAGAAAGATTGAGCATGTTAAGAAAAGGAAACAGATGCATAAAGTTATTTGTATGTGTGTGTGGGGAGGAGGGATAGTTGTTGTTATTCATCTACTTGCTCTAGGAAAGCTTACACTAGATCCAATAAACCCTGTCATAATATGTGACTGTCCATGGCTAATGGTAGTGTAGGCATCTTGTGTGTCCATGTCTGTCTTTCCTTATGACCGCACGCCTTGTTTCTGTACCTGCTCGCCTATTGTTATTTGAGCAGGTATCGTGGGTTCGTTGAAAACCTGTCTTGCTGACAATATTATGGCAGCGGCAAAATCCTAGACTAAATCCTAGGCAAAATCCTAGACACTGAGAATAACCAAATAGTGCCGAGCGGACAGCACTTCTCTCGGTCTCAGATCTCCTTCATGAATGTCCCTTTTCTCTCGTTCCGAGCAGGCATCTCCTCCACTGTTCACGAGGACCGGGATGGAACCCCCTCCCCCTCTTGGTCAGGCTTTTGCCTCCATGGGAAAATGTCCTTCTCTGCAGCTGGTTCGTCCGGGGGTGGCATCCTCCCCCCTCCTGGTGAACTTTCACCTCCCTGGAGTAGGGATTGTCTACCCTCTCTCTGTGTGTCCGTCTTCACTGTAAAAAAATGCAGGTGTCCATATAACACAAACTGGAGTCGAGTCTAGTATTACAGGTAGTATGCAGCTTTCACTTCATCAAGGAACCATAGGGGCTGTAGAGACACTAAACATCAAGGAAGGGTCTGCCTTTTGTTCAAGGAGCACCACTAGGGGGAAAGAATAACTTTGCTCAATTGGGTCCTTATAAAAGGAGGAACCAAGCAGAACACCCCCAGAATTGGAATGCCACCTCCAGAGGTATTCTTTGAGAACATGGAGGACATGATCACAAATCTGTTTTGCATGCTTCAGCTGTCATTAATAAACACAATAACTGGTTTGATCCTTGATTCCATAACCCTCCGATTAAGAGGTAGCTGTCACAGCTTGTGAGAATAACTGGTTCACATAAGGAAAAAAAATATCTCTCAGGTATTTTTGCTTATTATTTTGGGTTAAAAAAAGTGTGCCCAGTTTTTGAGGAAGATTCTATAACCAACATTTAACTGTTAATAACTTGTTAACTTGTTCTTATACTTTATTTATTAAAAGGAGGGCACCAGAGAAATTATTTAATGACGAACTTCCTTGTTTGTATGCCTCCTTGCAAATCTCCTTGTTTCTATTTTCTCAGTTTTAAAATTGGTGAGTAAGATGAAATCCAAGTGAATCTTTCAGTGTAGAGCAATGTTTCCCAAACTTTTGATACCTGTGTACTCTATCTATAATTTTCATAATACTGAGAACCCCTTGTCCAAATAAAAAGAAAATACATTTGTAACCATAATGAATTATATTATCCTTATGTAATTTTTTAAGAATGTAATAAGAGAATGATAATTATGATGTCTAAAGATAATTCCCACAATTCCTTTTCTTTCATACAATAAACTTTCTGGCATGAATATTGTATTAATGTTGAATGGTTATTTTATCCGTTCAATATTTTTTTTATATAAATCCTAAATATTCTTTCTCTGTGTTTATAGTTAAAAAAAAGTAAATTGCATGTTGCGTCAGTTACAGTCAAAGTCTAATGCAGCATATACTCCCACTTAATTTATTTCTGTCCCCCAGGAATTAGTCTGGGTAGTTGAAATAGTTGCAAATAAGGCAGTAGTAATTTTTAGTGAAAGAATGATAGATTAAATTAGCATTTGAAATGTCTTGATTTTGAGAACATTTTACTGCTACTTCTGCTTTACAGGCTGCTTATAAACACCTGAAAAGAACAGGGATTTTTCTTAAAACAAGATTTATAAGTCCAGCAAAATGATGTACTAAAAGAAATGCATAAGCATTGTTTGCAAAAACTAGAATGTCCTAGCTTAGAACCATAATCTGCAAAAACTTATCCCTTATATATTTCTTAGTTTTTAAATATTTTATAACTCTAAAATTTTAGATACACACTAATAAAGGTACTATTTAGCTTTAATTTGATGTAAAAATTTAGGTTCTGCATATCTACAAAGGTATAATCCAGGAACAAGAGATAAATGAAAGAAATTTTGTGTGAGCTGCAGTATTTCAGTTGACAAAGGCAGTTATCTTGTAACTGGAGGATTGTAGGTTCTGGGTTCACGCTGGCCTAAGATCTGTTGAATTCCATAATTGTGACTTGGGCACATAAAATGTGTTGTCCAAGTTCATAAATGATACCTCTGGGGATATCATTTATGAACTTGGACAACAATGATACAAACCAAGGGGTTTTCTGCTTGGTTCCTTCTTCTAAATTACAAAAAAGTCATTCTTTCACCCGTGTGTCAAATGAAAAGCGTATCCCAATCCCTTAATTCGTGTGGTCTCTGGCTAACATGCTTAGCTAATCCAAGTGGCATTGAGCCGATTAGTTTGGGTGCTGGCCTTCGCTACCGGAGTTCATGGGTTCGAATCCCACTACGGCATGGATGTTTGTAGCCATTTGGCATCGGCTTTAAACTGTAGGTCCTGGTCTCATTAGTCCTCTTGTTGCAAAAAGTAGACTGTAGCACTCCAAACCAAACCAAATGGCATTGGCAACAACACATTTTTGTCTATATTTGTTTTAAATGGTATAGTTATAGAGCAAGTACTTTGAAGAAATTTTTAGTTCCGTGCTAAAATGAAAAAAAATTGATAAATCACAAAATGTTCATTATAATTTTTTCCTATGGTAAGTACTGCTTCTTTTTAATGTAGATTTATACTTGATCCAAAAATGAAATGAAAATGTTTTTTTTTGATCAGATATTAAAGTTGTTTTATGAACTTATTAGTTCTTTTAGTATTTTCCATCACTTTCTAAATGATCACACACACACTATAAACAAATTTTTATCTTTAGCTTAAATTTTTTATGGGTGAAATGTTTATTTATATGTTATAGAAATATTTAAGTCTAAGTTATACCTTGGCATTTTACAGGGATGTTTGTGCTTCTAGAAAACCCCTGAATTCTGAGAATTTCAAACTAAGCATCTCCAGATTTCTGGAGAAATAAAAAACTGAATTATTTTTCTTCTTTCTGTTTACTTTGTACACAAATAAAATAATCCAGCTTATTCTCAATGACTCTTTAATAAACCCCAACTGCTGTGAGGCAGTCTGTTAGACTCCACATCTTAAAATAACAGGTTGAAACTTAATAAGCTACTTGACAACACACTGCGAGTTTTGGTTTTAGAATGCTATAGTATGTCGTTTTCTACATGAAGGCTGATAAGATCAAGACCTTCTGCTTTTGAAAGGCTAAAAACATCCATGGCAGCCGTGGGACTTAATGTAGCATTCTATCTATTCGATCATCATATGCAGCACACTGCAGAAAAGTATTGATAAAGGCAATGGTCATTTACTATTTTAAGGGGTAGATATGATGTGGAATATAAGTCATGGAGTCTGTGAGACTACATAAAATTTAAAGGTTAAAATTGTAAAGAAATACTGGTTTCATTGAACTTGGACAAAAGTACAGGCTATGTTATTTGTATTATTTGTCATACTAGTTAACAAAGAATTTGAATGCTTGTCTCTAATTAAAGAAGTAAATATAGTAATTTAAGAAAATCTGCTTTTATTTAATTTTTTAAGGTAAAATTTAATCATTTTAATATATGTGTTCAGCATACTTTCATATCTTTAAAAGATTTTTATTAAGGCTTATTATTTTTATAGCAGGAATTTAACTCCCCCATTTTGAAATGTTGTTTCCTAATACTTGTTTTTGCATCCCTCTTGGTGTATAAGTGTGTAATTTTTTTTCTTCACAAACACATTTGGTATTACTGGGTTTGGCACATGAGATATCAAGTCTGAATTTCAGTTCGTTAATTCCTAAGCAATAAAACCTAGTTTTTATTCAGTTAAATACTATAAATTTATTTTTATATTGTTAGGTTTATTTTATCTGCTGTAATTAGTAAATAAGTATTAAAACAAATGTAATTAAGTTTGAAAATATTAATTTTTTGATATACTTTTTGTTATTTCACTTGGCAACAGGTTGTAAGAAGTCTCAAACACATAAATACAGTTCTTAAAAATATTTAAAATGTATTGAAAATTATTTTTCAGTATCAAGCACCTCTTCCAAAAAAGAAAACAAATTATGACATAAATACTAGGCTTGTGAAATCTGCTGAATCTGTTAGAGTAACATCCATGCTACGTACCCATTCTTCACCTCCTATACCTGTGCGAGATATTAGACCGTCCAAACAAAGTTTTGAAAATTCCTGTACACCTGTTTTAAAGTCTCATTCACTAAAGAAAATTCATAAGAAGTAAGCATATATTTTAAAATTATAATAATTATGTCAGAATTAAATTTTATTACAATCCTTTTATTTCTTTATTTGAAACATCATTTGTTTATAGCAACAGTGAGCAAACAAACTTTTTGTAGTGTGTGGTTCTTATTGACAGTTTATATCTTTTTTTAAAAATTATTGTTATTATTATTTCAGTTACATTTCATTGAATTTTGGTAATTTGATTAAAGTAATAAATATTTTGTTATATAAATTTTATATTGTGTTTAATTATTTATTTTGTTTATCTACTTTCTGATTTTAATTATAAATAAATGCATGTACAAAAAGCATTGAAAAGAAAGATGCTTGTCACCTGATTCCAATATTTTATGACATATTAATGTCAATCTTTTTAACAATACAAAATTATTTTATGAAGTTGAAATACTGTTCATTAATAATTATCACACAATTACTGTGAATTGAAATAAGTTTATTCTTTTGAAAGGTTGTGCAGCATTCACAATCATTATCACACAGTTACTGTGAAATGATTTAAGAAAGTTTAATCCAAACTTCACATATTTGACCAAAAGTCTTTGATAAATGTTACCTTTCATTAATGCAGTTTTATTAAATTTTATATATTAAAAATTTGAAATTATTTTTCTCCGTCATAATTATATTTTTGTATATAACTATGCTATACACTGTAATTGCATGGAATATCTAACCATATTAATTAAACTTAAATGAATCTGAATTTAATGCTATGTAATTATTGTGCAACTCTTTATAACAAATGAATACTGGAAATGCAACATCTTCATTGATTTCATGTATATCTACATCTGGTCAATTAATTACCTTTGCTTATTGATTTTTTATTATATAAGAGTTTAAATAGTAAGGTTTTTATTTAATAAAATTAGATTTCTTGAATATATTTTTTTAATGAAAAGATATATGTAACAAATCAGTATTTACAGATGCATTATATTCCTAAATTTCCCAAAAATAAATTTAATGCAAAAACCCTGATTTTCCTCCTCTGTTCTGCATAATTAAATTGGACTTTGTTGAAATTATGAGTATTTTATAATATTTTTAACTGTATTGGTATTTAAAATTAACATTTGTTGACCAAGTTAGTATTTAAGAAATAGCTATTTAAAATATTCTTATTTTTATGGAGTCTTTTTAGTGTTTAATATACATTAAAGTATAGTTTGCAAAAATTTTCTTACTCATGTTGTGTGGATGTAAAAATTTTCTTCTATGAATATTTTTTTTGTAGAAAACTACAATGGATTATCTAGACTTACTAACTTTTTTAAATATAATTATTTTCAAGCTACATCATATAATCTTTATCTACCTACCGAGCTCTTGTGGAGATAGATGATTTTTTTTTATTTCTTTCTAAGTCTTAAAATTTTTTAAAATTTTGTCTTTTAATCAATTTTATAGTGTGTCTGCCTGTGCTAACAATGATGTGAACCAAGAACAGAATTCTGTTGTTACCACAGAGGAGTTGCCACAGAGTAAAAAAGCTGTGAAATTCAAAGAAATATTTCCTGTTTATAAAAAGGACAGGTATAATGTGAACAGTGTTACATGTATTACACATGATTTACTTAAATATTATATATTATTAATAATAAGGAGTTTTTTCTATATTTTTTATATTACATGCTAAAGACTGTTTAGTACAATTAATACAGTATTAATTATCATTACATTACAAAAAGATGCATTTTATTGTTAGCTCTGATAAAAATATTTTAACTTAGCATTTCTAAAGTATTGAATAAATTTATATAATTAAGCATTAATTTTGTTTGAATTTGTGAAAATAAAATTTAATTGTTTATACATTTTATCAACTAAAAAGATATCAAAATGCTCTAATACAGTGGTCACCAAACTGTCAATGAGAAGCTACCAGTAACTGGGGGGAGGTTTTCAGTAGCTGATGGAGAGATTTGCTATATATTCCAGAGTAATATTCATGTTGGCTATTTTTAAATTTTAATTATTTTTTAAAATTTATTACACTTATAAAGGGTGGAAGCCTACAAATATAAGTGGAAAAAGCAATACATAACCATAGCTCATCCTAATGATTTTAACACTAGTCATTCTGTTCGTTTGAAGCAAATTCTTAATAAATAAAGTTCTCCACCCTCCTTACAACAGCAGTAAACAGTCTGTTGAAATTTTTTCAGAATTCAGAAATTAACTCACCAAATTGTAAGATTTCAAAAGCATTTCAATTGTAACACAATTTATGAATTCATGTTTTATTGAGTTTGATGCTGAAGAGTTCTTTACATGTATCATGGAATATTTTGATTTTGATGAAGACTATTCTGTATTGGAGTTGGAATTAATTGATTTTCAAAATGTTTTATCATTGAAATTATTTTCTTCAACTTCTGAATGTATTTGGCATTTTGTTTGATCCTTAAGAAAAATACCCAGTTATGGTCCAAATAGGTAAAAAAATTAAGACGATCAGCTTTACATATTTGTGTGAGGTTTCTTTACCCAGTAGGAAATTTATAAAAATCCGGTACAAAGACAGATTGACAAATGGACATTTGAACAACTGTATTTGAATAGCAGTTACTACTTGCTGTCCAAGCATTAAAAAACACTTGATGACTGAAAAGAGTTCAGTCCATTTCTTCTATTCATTTTTATCAAAATTAATTTCATGTTTACTAGAAGTGTATGTTAATAAGCAGCAAACATAAATATTTGAAAAAATGTTTCTGTCATGGTTTCTCTTGAGTTTGGGTTTTTGTTTGGAGTGCTACGGTCTACTGTTTTGCACACGAGGGCTAATGTGACCGGGACCTACCGCTTAAAGCCGATTCCGAACGGCTACGAAGATCCATGCCATAGTGCGATTCGAACCCATGAACTCCGGTTCTGACGATCAGCGCCCTAACCAATCGGCTAGCGGTTTTTCTTGATAATTCACAGTAAGATTTATAACTGGTAACATAGCTCAGAGCCTTCCCAAGTTTGATGACTACTTCTCTAATGCATTAAGTTAAAAAATAAAGCTCTAAGTCAAGCCTTAAGATATTTTAAAATTATTTATTTTCAAAAGGATAAAGCTTAAATTATTATTTATTTTATAAAGCTTAGCGGGTTGAAGCAGAACTGTGCTTAGTTCTTTGACCTTTAAACTTGTCTCAGAAGTAAAGAAGAAATATTTCTACAAAATAGCTATTTGCAATCAACTTCTTAATTATGGATCTGAACCCCTATGGTCCTCTTTTATTTTTAGTATATTATGGCACAAAGATGTACAAAATAAAAGTATTTAAAAAAAAATTCAGGTACTAAACATTCTTAAAGTTCAAGTGTTGTTCCAAGTATCTAAATTTTCTGAATAATTCAGATTTAGCTAACAAAACATATACAAATCACATAGTTTAAACCTATTTTCCATAAATGCTTAGCCAAATAATGGCCGATTGGTTAGGGTGCTAGTATTCGGTACTGTAGTTTGTTAGTTCGAATCCCACAGTAGTTAAAGTACATCATTACGAGAGAGCATCGTAATATTTTAATTATTACTTTACGATGCCCTTGCGGGAAGAATAATTAAGACAGAACTTTTTGACAGTGATTTCAGCTCTTGACGCAGTTCTTGCTTTTGTGTAAGAGCTTGTGTTCCAGACAAACCATTTGAACAAATTAATTACTCCATTAAAGATATTTTTTCCATTCATGATTTAAAAAAAAATTTATTGTTACTTATTAGAACAAGATCACTCAGTTGATAGGGCCATTAAATATTCACCCAAAAATAAAGATATAAAAAATATATTTAACTCACACATTGACCATAGATGGCAGCACCAAACATATTATTACAATTTCCTTTTCGCCAGTTTCAATCTATTCAATGCCGAACGATGGCCAAATGGTTAGGGTACTGGCCTTCGGATTCGGAGTTCATGGGTTCGAATCCCATTGTGGCATGGATGTTCGTAGCCGTTTGAATTGGCTTTAAGCTGTAGGTCCCGGTCTCATTAGCCCTCGTGTTGCAAAAAGTAGACTGTAGCATTCCAAACCAAACCATAAATGCTTAATAATTACATGTCTGATATATGTACTTTTATTAATGTCTTTGCACTGAAATATGCATGATAATTATACATTCTGTTAAAAATTAAAGAAATGAATATATATATATATATATATATATATATATATATATATATATATTCCCTTATTTAATATTGGACTGTATAGTTTATAAATTAATTTTCAAGAAA
Organism: Pardosa pseudoannulata; assembly: GCA_032207245.1. NCBI lineage: Eukaryota > Metazoa > Arthropoda > Arachnida > Araneae > Lycosidae > Pardosa > Pardosa pseudoannulata. Next base: position 139,761,684 of record CM063508.1, read on the forward strand.
CTTTATAATGTACCTAATATTTGTATAATTTCATTTTACTGATTTTCAGGAATAAGAATTTAGATATGTTAGCAGCTCTCAGACTGCGTTTGTCTGAATTAGGAACTTCAGATGATATCTTAGATGACTGCTTTGTAAAGTTAGTACTATTTCTCTTCTATATTCTTTTTGGGTTAATCACTTTCTTTTTGTTTGTTTTTTCAGTGAATGAACACATCTATTATTCTACATTTTAAATTGTGTAAAATTTTGAAGTACATAAAACAAAATGGGGACAAAGTATTTATAAGGTTAAAATTAAAACGAAACTATAAAAACATATTTAGGCATTAAAGATTATTGATAAATATTATTGATAATCATTAAACTTTCTTAATGATTCAGATTTGCCTTACAAAAAAATTTATAAGCAACATAATTTAAATTCCATTTTTCCATAGTGCTTAATAGTTACTTTTCTCATTTAATGTTTGAAATTTCAGATATTGATTTACTGAAATGATTATTAAGTTCTGTAGATGATCTATACTATGCAATTTTAGAAAAGTGTGTTTTTTAGTACAGTAATCATATGTGGAACATTCTTAAAAGCATATTTTAAGGTGTGTAAACATAATTCAGATATGATTTCAGCTTTATATATATATACATATATGTTTGTGTGTGTGTGTGTATATATATATATATATATATATATATATATATATATATATATATTTATTTATTTGTGTATGTATGAATTTAATATTTTAGCTTGGGTCTACATTAAAAAGATGCAGAAATGTGAAAACTTTTTCTTTTTCATATTACTTTAAACATTCCTTTCATAAATTATTTTAAATCATAATCAAATTAAATATTTCCAATGCTTATAAAATTGTTCTATTAGTTTATGTAAAAAGCAGTTATGTTTAAATTTATCTATGATAATTTTTATTAGTACAGTTTAATTAAATATTTTCTACCCTCTTCCTAGAATAATATTAATATGGCATTTTATATCAAAGAATAAATTTAAAGTATATTAACGTTTTTAACTATATATATACTTGGGAACTATATTAACTATATAGTTCCCAAGGTCTTTAAAAACTCCTTAAATTTAGCTTTCATTTTTAAGGGCCCTTAAAACTCCTTAATTTTTGTCAAAGGTCCTTAAAAACTCCTTAATTTTTAAATTGGAATGGGATCAGTTTCTCCATCAACGCAATCCACCGTCGTCATGTGATTTCCTATCAGTTTTCTTATGATACAGTTTTTTTTTTAGTTGCTTATTATTTGACCAATAAATAATCTTTCGCATGCTGAAAAGGTTTAAAGTCAGCTTCCCTTTCCTAATAGCTAACAGTCATGCAGATTTTAATTAAGCAAAGCATGCAGGTTGGGGGGGAGGGTGTAGATATTTCAGTTATTTATGGAAGTGTATTTCAAGTAGGTCCTTATAAAATGTTACTTTCGTCCTTAGAAAGTCCTTAATTTTTGTTCTAGAAAAAGAGTGGGAACCCTGTATATATATATGTGTGTGTGTCTTAGTGTATATATTTATCTCAACTTTTAGTGTATTGTTGCAAATTTTTACATTTTAAAATTATAAACCAAACAAACACTACTAGTGCTTGTTAAATGATTAAAAATTTAAAGAGATTGAAAATTTCACTTCAAGATTTTTTGAATTTGTTAATCTTAAGACATAGTTTCAATTTATCCAGAAATAAATTAAATATTGTAATTAAATTGGTAAATTCAGGACCATGCAAGTCTTCCAAATATTACCTCTTAAATGTTTTGATCTCGCTACGTATTCCACACTCGTACAGTGCCATCTGATGCAGCTGCCTCTGTGTATTATAGCTTGGCACAATTCTGTGTAGGTTCTTTGTTTACTGAATCTACTGGAGAATCGGAATATAGAGATATTTAAACGTTTGTGTATATATATATATATATATATATATATATATATATAAATTCCGAGATTTTTGATTTCACATTATTTTTGTGTTTGGAAGTACATACATCGCATTCTTCAACTTGAAATATATGAAATCAAAATATAGAAACTCCATTAAAGATTCTACAGTGGAAATTTAATTCAACTTGCAAAAAATTGATTAAAAATATTATTGCCCAACAATTGCACCCCAAAGCTCTCATTGAGATTTTTGACATTTATTTCATACTTTCTATATTTTTTTGGTGATTTATTGAAATAATTATTAACAAAATTAGTCAACATTTTAATATTTTTGACCTCCCAAATGTTTGTCAAAGTGGGCAGCAAAACTTAGACAGCTTTACACATATTGTATCGCCTGTAGAGTTACAGAGCTATTGTAGTTGTCACATGTGCATTGCCAATTATGTGACTTTATGTTTATACCAGGGATGGGCAAACTTTTTCAGTTGTGGGCCAAAAATCAAAAGAAAATAAATTTGGCAGACCAAGATATATTTTTCTAAAATTTTAAAAACAATACACAAGCATAATGGTTTATTGTTGCTGTTGTTGTATTATGCCACTTGGTCAAACCAAGCTCGATATGAGCTGGAGGCACTCAATTTAAGGCGAAGGGGTGCGCCTTTCTTCTCAATGAGCACCAAAAGGGTGAAAGTACAACTTATGCTCGAGTGGGTCTTCATAATTTTGAAGCAGGGACCAAGCAGAAGACCCATAAATTTGGACTGCACCCCCACAGGTATTGATTGAGAACATGGAGGACATTGTGACCACAAACTTATTTTATGTACTCCAGTCACCTTTAGTGAACACAGCGGGATCTAAGGCTGGCTCAAGTTCTCAACCTGCAAGCTTTTAGTTTCTAGATCATTGTCTTTGCTGACTGCGCTACCACAGCTCAGTATAATGGTTTAAATATGTTAAGGAGATGAATGAAATTGCGATTTCACTTTTTAAAATTTCCTTGTACTGAAGTTTAAAGTGAGATGTATTGATTTTAAGGAACAATGCTAAATGCTCATCTGTCAGTCTACTTCTGAAATTATTCTTTCTAAGGTTTAAAGTTGAAAACACTTGTTCACATATAAGAAGCAAATATACCGCTGATCTTGTGGGCATGAGATAATAAATTTGGGATATAATATTTAAGCAAAGTAGAAAAGGAGATGGATATATAATGTATAAATATATATTTCTTTTAATTTGTCTCGGACTGGCAACTTAAAATTTTATCCGTGGGCCGGATAAAACCTTCCAGTGGGCCATAGTTTGCCCATTCCTGGTTTATACCATTGAAAGTATCTCTGAGATAGTGGGATGAAACATTTATTATAATCAGATTTTACCGTGCTTCCATTTTTAAAATAAATTTGTAGTCTTGGCACCATAGTATGCTATGACACAGAGAGACAATGCACAATAAAGGTGGCATAATTATCAAAATCAGAGCCTTATTTAAGTGATAGCATTTTGAGTACTTACATCATACTGAGAAAATCTACTGCACTGCCCTGTATATTCCATCAAAATTTGTAGAAATATTCTCGCATATCCTAGCAAATTCCATTGTCTAGATTTGCACTGTTTAAAACTCAGTTCTGTTTGTGAATAATTTTTTACTGATTTTAAAAAAAAGTTATTTTTATCCACAAAAAAAAAAAAAAAAATCAAAATACTTATTAATTTTTATTTTATTCATGAACTCACTATATTTGGCAATTTATCCTTTCACTTAGCTAAAAGAAAAGAAAATTCTTTTCTTGTGAGATTATTATTTAAAGAGAAACCAGTTACTTACAAATAAAAGTTTTGAAGCCTGATCTTATACATATTTTAAACACTATCAATAAATTAAATTAGTTAAAAGATTTTAATTATTTTAGCATGTAGTTAAGTTGGGAGTTAAGAACAAAATAAAGAAATATGTTTGACTCTTCTAATGTTAAATCATTATTAAAGGCGACTTAATAAAAAATTGAGTTATGAATAAAAACTGACTGCTGTTATTGACAAACATTAATGTTTATCATTATGTATTTTCTTTCTAACATCAATTATATAAAACTTCTAAAATTCATTTTAGAATTTGATAATAAAGAAATTTATTTTGTAGGTCAAATGAAAATGGTCTTGAAAACCACTCAAATAAGTTTAATTTTGCTAATACATCATATCCATCAAGAGAAATTTGGACAAGTGATGGGGAAGTGCACTGTAGCACAAGCAGTAGCAGTGACGGATCACTTCCATCTCTTGGTGCTGGAAACATAGAGCAGAGAATGCCAAGGTTTTGTTATAATTGTGGCACTAAGTATCCAATTGTTAGTGCCAAGTTTTGTTGTGAGTGTGGTGCTCGGAGATTTATATTTGGTGATAATAATAACCAATTTTATGCTTCATAAGGTTATGCAACATATCTAATTACTAAATCATATTTTATATATTTTCTATACTAAGAGTATACTTAATTTATGTGCCTGAATATTATATATATATAGTTTTACAACTCTTAAGTGTCTTTTAAAAACCATTAAATCAGGGAATCACAGTTAAATAAAATATTATAAGAAAGTTATAATTACTGACAAGTAATTGCTTGTTATAAATTAAAGATGCATTTAATTAATCTGATATCTTGAAACATTATGTATATCTATATATATATATAATGATTATTATTTTACTTCATTAATTTTAGAGTCTGGCAGACTTTTTCAAGTTTTTTCTTAAATGCCAGCATTTTAATATTTATTAAAATCGAGTGTTATTAGTTACATTTTTATTATCTATAATCTTGCATTTATTTCAAGTGAACTACTCCCTTATGAATTTTTTTTTCTATAATATTCTGTAACAAGGTCTGTCTCATTATCACAATCCATTTATTGCTAAAATGTCTTCACAAATCTAAAAGTTTCCAAAACTTATTAAATCAAGGAAAACCTTGTATTGGAAAGATGAGTTGTCAGATACAATTAATGATCTAAAATTTTTACTAAATTTTAAGTTCCTGGAAATTTAGTGTATTTTACGAATGAAATTTTCTCTTTATATCAGTAAGCAGCTTTCAAATAATTGAAATTCTTTATGTGTAGATTTTTAATACTAAAACTTTTAAAAATTGATCGAAATATAATAATTCAGTAGCTTTTTATGCATATGCATAACTGTAGTTGTAATTAATTTTTCAAAATATTCTATTACTATTGTGTAAGCATATTAAAATACCCAGTGTTTAATCTAGGTATGCAGTACAATAGTTTTTAATCTTAAAATTTTTATAACTCTTTCATATTTATTGTTAACTTCTAAATTAGGAAATGTTAAGAAAAATCATGTTTGATTTACTGGAATAATTCTGTAACTTGAATTATTCAGGAACTAGTTATTTTCATAACTAAATAATTATGGTTTATGTGAAGATTTTTTAAATCTTAAATTGTAACAGTGACAAAAAAAGATCAAAATTGCAACATTCAGTAGCTTTATTTTCATTTACATACTTATAATTTGAATTAATTCTCTTAAAAATCTTATATTATACATCGTTTTAACACCTTTAGCTTGTAATTTATATCTGTCTAACAAACTCATTTTATGTTAATTTAATTTGTGTGCATATTAAGTTACATTCAATAAATAACAAGCTATGCACAGCTGTGACAACAGCAGTTCTTTTTATTCAAAGATGTCGATCTTGGAGGTTCAATCATTTATGTTACTGCAAAACTAGGTGGGATATTCTTGCCTCATAGAAACTCATTGGATACTTCTGGCAGACCAAGCCTGCGGGGTCTTCTGCTTCTAAATCATGAGGGCACACTTTATTTTTGTTGTTTTAGGGAGCAATGTTGGCTACCTACATGGGCCTTCTATAATAAATGGCCTACAGTTTCCATAGAATTGTATGGGCAAATACTTAACAGGCAAGTGTCACCACTTTATTAAAAATAATATACTTACTATCATAAAATAATATTTGTTTCAATTTTAAATTTTACTTCAAGAACCAGTTTTGAACTTCATCTGTCCTTCATTGTTTAACGTAAATCTTCTTCCATGTAAATGCTTTTTTTTTTTTAGTGTGTTGTCCAAACACATGAAAATCGTAAGTAGACAGATCAGGACTGTAGGATGGATAGTTAAGAACTTCCCCATTGTAATTTCAGCTGCATAATGTTTTCTGTAAACTTGCAGTTTTAGGGAAAGTACATAATATTGCCAGGGGAAAAAACTTTTTAATACAATTATTTTTATACTATAACATCTACAAATAAATATAAAACTTCAAGTTGTAATGTAACAATAAGATCCAGTTAATGAATTTTTATTTTTCATATATTTTTATACCTAAAATCTAGATCCTATATAAAAATTATTTTTGAAAATTTTTAGAACAGAAAACATTAGCCCTTGCATTAAATTTGGATTCATTAGATGCTGTTTAATTTCTAATTTAATATAAAAAAGTTTGTGTGAGCAAAACTTTGTTATTATTCTGTTAATAAAGTAAAAATTTGATGTTTCCCTTTTAAAATGTGCACCTGTAAAGCATTTCAAATTATAGGTTTATAAAACTATAACATTTTTTCTGGGTTGAAATTTTAAAAAACCAATTTTGTGTAACAGGTTCTAGTTATTTATTGAATGCACCTTACAATTGTTAATTTCTGAGTTTGTCTTATTTTATTTTACTTTGAATAAGTATTAACTACAAGCTATTTCTTTTACATAAAACATTCTTTATCAATACCCTCTCAAATGAAAATGCTGATGTAATTATTATCATAAAATAGTACAGAGAAAAATTTTGTAGCAGTGTTAAAATTTTTATATGCCTTTGTGAAACATATACTTAAAATTTACACACAATATGATCATATAATATTCATGGTAAAATTTATTGATTTTTATGCTTTCAAAGAATTTTGTTTTTATATAATTAACCTACATTAAATTATATAAGTTAAAGCTTTTATACATTTTGCATCTTTATATAAATATTGTTACATTTAAATATTTGTGAAATTTTAAAAAGGGAGAGTGCGGTTTGTACTTTTGGTGTACTAAACAATTGCCTTAGTAGTATCTTTCTTAACTACAATTTATTAATTTTTGAACAAAATATACTCATTGCCGTCCATTTACAGCAAATTCTGCCATTTTTTATTCTTTAATATCTTAATCTATTCAAAATGCACTATATTTAAAGTTGCAAGCTATTTTGCTTCCTGGCAGTTGCATAATAAATGTTATAGTTAAATGACATACAGTTTTGAGACCCTCTCTTATATCTATGCATGTGTGGGAAAGATGTAGCCATTTAACTGATAGGGACAATGGTGGACAAATATTCTATTAGTCCACACACAGAGTAAAAAAAATATGATTTTATGGTGTTTAAAAATTTGTTACGTTCATAAAAGGGGAAAATACAGATCAGTCAGTTTATATATATAATGTGTCAGGTCTAAAAATGGGGTAGTTGGAAAGAACATGATTTATAAACGATTTTAAAAGGGGAACTCTTTTATAATAATAAAATAAATGAAAAAGACTCACGCTCACGTAAGCTTTTAGAATAATCCGGTCAGGCGGAAGCATTTTTGAAAAATTTGATGAGTTTGCAAACAGATAAGAGTCAGTTAGCGTGTGGACATGGAACTGTGAACACACTCTACGTGTGTCTTTGATGATTAAATGAAATGATGATTTAATTAACCTATTATTATCAAGAAAGACTTTTCCATTTGCTTTAGCACTGGGTCATTATATATACACACACATATATATGGCCTGAATAACCTAAAAGACTGAGTCATATTGAAAGTGCTCCTTATGCTGGCATGTTCCAATGCATGTGTGTTCACTCACACATATATATATCTGAGGTGAAAATTGAAAAATTACTGTTATTTATAAATTAACAATAGAAAATTAAAAATTTATAAATATGCATAATAATATTACAATAAAGACAACAAATAATATTAGTTACTACAGCCATAGTAGCTCAGTCAATAAAGGCAGCGATCTTGTAACCAATGGATTGCAAGTTCATGGTTCATGCTGACCAAAGATCTTCTGTGTTAATTAATGGTGGCAGGGGCTTGTAAAATAGGTCTATGGTCACCAATGTCCTCTAAATTCCTAAAGAATACCTTTGGCAGACCAAGCCTGGGGGGTGTTCTGCTTCTAAATCATGAGGACCCACTTTATTTTTGTTGTTTTAGGGGGCAATGTTGGCTACCTACATGGAGCTTCTATAATAAATGGACTACAGTTTCCATAGAATTGTATGGGCAAATGCTTAACAGGCAAGTGTCCCCTTATTATCAAAAATAATATACTTACTATCAAAGTAATATTTTTAAATGTTGTTAATTCTACCATAGGCTGCTATTTGTCCACTCCTGATATCCACAAACTTTATTTTTTAATATACTTATATTTTGGGTCCAAAGTGATTCAAAGCTTAAATCACCAGATAGAGGTATCCATTTCCCATGCTGAGTCATGTAGAAAGAAATAACTTCTGAACTTGAATGAGGTACTGCGTCCATTTAAATAAAAATGATCAAAGTAATATTCAAAGCAAAATGAAACAAATATAAGGAAAAGATAATTCTACAGAATACAGCAATCAAAATTTTCTTCCAGTTTTCACATAGCTTTAAGCCATTATGGTGGGAAGGCTTATCCCACCCAAAATACCTAGTGGGCTGCTTTGGAAATGCATTTTTTTTATGGTAGAACATGTGTGTGTGTGTATATATATATATGTAATTTTTTAAAGTGAAAATTTAAATAATATCATTATTAATCATGAATAATATACCATTTAGAAACATAACTATATACAATTATAACCATCATTAATAAAGATTCGAATATGATTTATTGGCAGTAAACGCTGAACTAGAGGGCTCAGCCTGGAAGTTGAGACCACTTATTTACTTGTTAATGCAACAAATATTACATTAACTATAATTCATGCAATATTTTTTTTAGTTAAAAATCTTTTAAATTTCATCACAGTTGCAATTTGGCTATTTCTGGTCTACAGTATGAATAGAATGTGCTGGGCACTGAGCCAACAAAAGGGTCTCATAACAGTGATTGTACTTTAGATAATTTTAATTAGCTTGTCCTTATATTTATTGATAACAATAGACTGATCTGTATTCAATAATTATTCTTTGTGATTTAAATTTGTGTACTTTTATGTGAACTTATTTTGAAAAAGAATTTCATCCTTTGTTAGTGTTTAATAACCTTATTTGTTAGTTAAGTAAAAAGGTAAACATTTAATTATTTCATAGATTCACAGCTTTACCATTTTAATCTAATTAAAATCAGAAATTGTTAAGTTGGAACCGAGAAGAATTTGTTTTTGTGTTTGATATTTCGCCAAGTTTAAAGTTCTTATTTATAAAAATTTTATTGTTAACATGCATGTATTTTATTATTATTAAAAAACTAGTCATAAAAACCCAGGTGATTTATTTTCAAACAATATTGTCTAGTCATTTTTGAAAAAGATTTTATTTATAAAATTTGTCAAGTGAATAAATGTGTAATTTTAAAACAATAAAATATATAATTTATGGAGTGTTATTTGTATATATATATTTTTTCTACTGTGTTGTTTTCTAGAAATTTTACTTGCATTAAAAATTAATATAATCAATACTAGAGAAGGCTCAGAGGTTAGCATGCAGAGTTGGAACTGCAGTTTTATTTGTAGTATATATATATATATATATATATATATATATATATATATATATATATATATATATATATATATATATATATATATAAACTAATGAGACCAGAACTATAGCTTAAAGCTGATTCTGAACTTCCATGCCAACAGTGGGATTCAAATCCATGAACTCTGGTACTGAAGAACTTCACCTTACTCATTCAACATGGAATTGAGGGGATTCTTCTCTAATGTTCTGGAACATTTCCTGTACATGCAAGTATGTATTGCACTGATACCAATTCGAAATAATGGAGAAAATCTGCTCTAAGAATTGGTGAACTAACATTAGCTATTAAAAAGGTCCAAGTGAATTGTCTCCTTAAATTTAAGTCTAACGAGAGAGTTTGTTGACCATACACATTTATCGAAGAAGAGTTTGTTGGGTTAAGTTACGTTTTTGAAAATTATTAGCAGGAATTAAAGACATGTCAGAGCCAGTATCGAGCAGGAATGAAATATTACTTCTCTGGTCTCTAATGAAGAGGTGGCGTGAAACTGTAGGCAAAGAATAAGTCGTCTCTATTCTTTGCTGGGTTCGTTTCCCTTCCATGAACACGGTTTAGTACATTTGTCTTCCCTGCACTTATTTCCGAACTGCCAATGATACCAACATAAGGAACTACTGTTTTTCGAAAGACTTCTTCGTCGATATCTGCTTTGATTTGGACAAAATGGGGATCGACTGCAAGATAGTGAAAGACGATCAATGTGTTTGTGCAATTTTTCCAATTCCTTAAATACATTTTCTTCAGTAGTTTTTTTTATTAAATTGTAAAAGTTTTGACAGGGGAGGGAGTCACTTCTAAAATTTAGCCAAAATGGATTTAACTGACACTGGTAAACGTTGTAAAAACAACTCCATCATCCAGGTTTCAGGAATGTTAAGTGATTCAGAGCGGTGTTTCATGTTTCGCAACAACTTCGATGGTTTACAACTTCCTAGCTCTTCCCCTGACAGCAGCTGCCGAATTTCTGTCTGGGATGACTCACCAGAATGGTTTATCAGTTCTGTTTTGAGTTTCAAGTATGGATCAGTGGGGTCAGGTTTCATCAGCAGATCATGCACTAAAGACGCAATATCGGGTGGAAGATGTGAAACAATATAATTATATTTTGTTAGAGATTCAGTTATTGGTTTTGGCGTTGCTAGAGCAAAGGTACTCTCACACATAATAAACCATAATGCAGGATCTGACTTGTTATAAACTGGGATTTGAACTGCAAACATTTCAGACATTGTGCAAGATTTTAAGAATATAAGAGCAAATTTTTAATTTCAAATATACAAAAATAAGTTTAACCATAAAATGTGTAATAGTTATTAGTATAAAACATGTTTAATGAGTACTTAAAAAGATAATTCTGATTAGAAATATAGAAAACTTTAAATAAAATAGAAATTTAAATATATCATTTTCAATTATAACCGAAATAATCCAGAAATACTTATCGGTATTTGTCCTAACAGCAATAGGATATGTAGTAATCCATATGAAGAATTAAAGTACACAAGAAACACAATGGAGCATCGTTGAAAACTGAAAATAAATTTGCGAATGTCAAGCTACTCCCTATATCTCACTTAATTTAGCATTTGTTTCTGCTCATATTCTTAAAATGTTTGTCGAAGATTGCTCATTTGTGAATAGAATATAAAATAATTACTATTAAATGTGTTTCATTAGGACACTTTATTCAGCGTTCCACTCTGTACTATATATCACTACAACTCCTAGTTCTTTGGGTTACATAAAAGTTTGCCAAACTGTGTAAGCTTTTGGCTCTCATTTATCGCTCATACAGCGATTCACCACAATATGATTAGAATTATAGACATGCTTCAAGGGCAAATTACACATATTTTAGTATGCCTAGGATTTAAAAAAGTCTTACCTTTTTGTCCTATATTGATGCTTCATGGAGCTGCATAATTTGCTCAAAAGTACAATGGTTCAAATGGGAATATTTGGGGTGGGGTGTGGGGGTATGGATTAAAACTACTTTATTAAGCTATCTCTTTATAACTGTCATTCATATTTTACAAAAACCTTAAATATCACCTTAGTTTCATTTGTAGTGATAAGTACATTGTTAACTGCAAGTTTGCTCCCAGTCACTTTTAGTAAAAATTTCTTTTGTTACAACAACATTCTTTTGGTACTATTGTACTGTGGTTACTATCCATAGATCCTTTTGCAAAACACAGTTGCAGAATGGTTAAATAAAGTCTGAAAACTAAACGTAGGTGCTATGTATCTTAGCTGTGCAAATGAAACATCAAACTAATAAAACAAAGGAAACACATTTTTTACAGTTTATTTTATACTGTAATTTGGAACATAATTTTCTTTAAAACTTTTATTTTTTTCAGTGGCATTTTTATTTAATTGCTTGAATATTATTGAAGCAGTCGCTTTTTGCAACACAAGGCTTAAATGAGAGCAAATTAAAGGTATAAGAGAGAAAAAGTAAAGCTTTTTGGAAAAAAAAAATCCTTTAACAGAGTCTCTTTTCTTATTTCTGTTTTCAACTTTTTTACTTTGCCATAAAAATTCTGTTATATACATACTCAAGCATAGAATTATAAAATAACTTTTCAATACTTACTTAGCAATGCTAATGATTTCAACAAAAACAGAAATGAAGTAAGCCGTTATTTAAAAAAAATTTAAGTTTTGGAGCATTAGTTTGGATAAAAGTGCTAAGGCCTACAGAGGATAGGATGGGGGGAGGTTGTAGACTGCCCCAGGCTTCTGAAAATCTTAAGTTTTTAGATATATTTATTAAAATGTAAAAGAAGTGAAAAAAGACATATATAAAATGTGAAGGTAGCATAAAAAATGACTTGCAAGATTCCAAGTAGTTTCACATGGACAAATTTTATGGTGTTAATAACAGTCTGGGTAATTTAAGGACTGCAGATTTCTGCAAGCAGATGCAGACTTTAGAAAGTCTAGGGCATCCCTTTTGTTAGTTATTATTTGACAGTTAATTTTTAAAAAATTAATTAAAAAATAGCAGATAAATAAGCTTTTATGTATGTGTTAGACTGCAATATGGTAATTTTTCTTTAGTATTAAGGTTGTTTGTTTTACAAATCCTTCTAGCTATTTAATTTTAATTAAATATTAATTGTATATTTATTTTGTAATACGATCATTCTGATAGTGGGTGGGCAGGGAAATTTTCATTCCGGATAGCTGTAGGTCTGCCCCTAAATGGCTAATTAGACTGAGACCTACTAAAGCCAATTTTGAATACTTGCAAAACATCAATGTTATTAGTAGGATTTAAACCCACAAACTTACCTGTTCTGTCACTGTACGGTTCTTTCTGATTAGTTTTATACATTAGATTTGTATGTTTCCAAAATAATTTTTTAAAAAACCTGATATTTGACACTAGTTATGGTAGAAGATTACAGTGGCTGTACAGTTTAATGTAAATTTAAAAGTTAAAATATTGTCTTCAATGAAATGAGAAAGGATTTATATACATTTCTAGAGTGATTTTAAGCCTTGATAACAGACATGTCAAGAGAACTCAGACATTGTGCAAATGCTTAGTGGGAACGTAAACTACCTACAGAAAAATAATTTATCTGGAATTAAATATTTCCTTTTAAAGTCTTTTTACATCATAAGTTAAAGCTGATTTTTAAGCTTTGCCTGTAAAAATTATTGATGAAAATATCATCAAGTGGGGCAACTTGAGAACTATCTAATCTAAAAATAGTCAGGACATTCATCAAATTTATTTTTCAGAATATTTTTACACTGAATAACCTTATCTACTGCTTTGTTAGTTGGTTTTTGAAAAAAAAAAAATTATTAAATTTACTACATGAAAACAGTATTTAATGTCTCTAAACACCCAGTTCTAAATTTTATTTAAAGCTGGCTATTTGGAAACAAAAACCTAAGAAATAAACTTTTTCTTGATATTGTCTAGAAATTTTAAAGCACTTCTTTAATAATCAGTTTCTAGACAAAAATTCACACACTGTACTTCAATGCTTCTTTAAAGGAACAGTATGCATATCTTTGATTTAATTTTTTTAAAACTGACTTTGATTTATTTTTTTAACTGCCTGTAAGAGTCCAAATCAAAAATCAACTACTTAATGCTTATACATACATTATAATGCAAAATGTTAAAATTGCTAGGCAAACTGATAGATCCTGAGTAATATGGATTTATATTATACTATGACATCTAAATATTGCTACATGTACATATTAAAGTTATTTTAGATGCTTAAGCATTTACATTTTTCTTTGAATAACATTAAAAAATGCAAATAGGTTTATAACTGGTTAAATATAGTAGATAAATTTTTAAAATACATTAGAATTAAATTTTGTATTTACTATTGTTTCCATAATAAATTATGAGTAAATTTAGAAACTTTTTATAAAGCATTATCTTCAAAACACCTATTACTTACTACATTAATACCATAAAATTACTATCTTTAAAAAATAGCACTTTAGAAATTGTAATAATCATGTTGTTCATAATTTTGTAAAATGCTATTAAGCTATAGCTTAAAAACATTTTTTGAGGGGGGGGGGTAGAGTTGTCAAGAACCTTCCATTTTAATCTAGAAAATAAATATAAAGCCTTAAATTTAAAAAGAATAATTAATACAGCTTAGTATTTTTGGGAGAAAAAAAACAGCTGAAATTTTTTTTAGTAAATTATTTTCCTGATAATTAAAAGCAAAAAACAACAAAGACAAGCCTAATAAAAACTAAAGCTCTGCTTTAAAAAAAGATTTAATAGAAACAAAATATTACATAGCAAAAGTATGTAAAAATAGGAGACAAAATTCTTCAAGGCACTCTTGATACAAAGAGAAATCACAGCTTCTTAATCAGGAGATATTTTTTTTTTTTTTACATGGGTATCAATACATAACCATTTAAAGCCATTAAAGAGTTCTGTAACTTATAGTGTAAAAATGTGAATGCATTCAATATTTTTAAACTACTAATGCAAATAAGAATCAAAGATTCCAAAAATTGCACTTACAAAGCTAAATAAAAGGAACGAATGAAAAAAAAATAGAAACTAAGCAAATCTGATGGAGGAAACAACAATATCATTTTCAATGTACAATGTATCAAAGCGAGATAAAGGAGTGAGTCGATGCCTAAATTCCAAAAAGTGTTGGCCATTCAGAGCAACCATATACCTATCTCCTTCAATTTTGATTATCATGTCAAAATTAACAGCTGGCTGGAAAGGGAAGTGAGACACTTGAAATTCCTCATTAGCCCAAGCATTGTTTGTACGTGTGTTCCTTATCACAGTGAAGTTGTAAAAGCGGATATCAAGGTGAAAAGCTATGTCAGGAGGTGGGTATGGTGCAGTTCCACTCTGTAAATTTATGGTGAATCTAAAAGAAACAAATATTTAGATTCATCAGTTATACAGTCATGTTATAAAGTTAGATTTAAACTTTTTTTAAATTTAAACAATTGCTTCATTAGCAATTGTTACGACTTCAACTACTATTGAAGTTGTAGTCCTATCCCTGCTTTTGTTGCTTAACCCTTTCGTGGACTTTGGGAAGATTACTTACAAAATGCACCTGTGGGAAGCAGAAAACCCATTATAACATATTGGTCTTGTTATTATAACGATTGGAAGACTAATTCCCACTTCAGTTTTGTGTTATCATCTATTGTTCGATGTATTGGAAAGAATTTGCACTTCTGTTTTGAAATGAAATTAACCCTGCAGGGTTAGGTTACAAATAAATCCTTTTAGTGAAATTTGAAATTACGAAGTGTTTATATTTGTGGGTTCATTGGAATATAGTATTTATAAAGTATATGCATATTATGTTATGAAATAGCAGCCTATCATTTATTGTGACACAGTAAACTACTATTGGTTAATTGCAATATAAATACTTTTGCTTCCGAATAAAATAGATACTGTATATTTCCAAATACAAGCTCATCTATGTATAAGCCAAGAATGTAATTTCTCTTTAGAAATTTACCTAAAATGCAAAACCTGTATATGTTGAAATGAAATATAAAATTCTGTGACATTCTGGATTATTGCCATGGCATCCAATTTAAGAATTATGGTGCTAGAACATCCAACAAATAATATTTTTACTTTGATATCAATGACAATAGTTTTAATTATATTAACCCTATCAAAAGATCTCACTTTTTCATAAAATTAAGCAATATGAACTTTAAAAATTTAAAAAGTGCTTATTTTAATGATTTAATGACTGCTTCTGGCTTAGGTAGAAGTACATTATTTTAGAAGATTACTGATCTACTACAGATGTGTAACATTAACATGATGATATATCAACAGAAGTTTGTGATTTAGCTAGTGGCAACAAAAATAATTGTTATGGTGATAATTTTTTGTTTTGAGTTTGTAAGAAAAATACAGCGTCATTTTAATATAATAAAAATATGCTTTTTTGTGAGTAAAATGTTGTTATTTATGACATGCACACACTGCCTATCAAGTATAAAGATCTTTCCCACTACAGATGTAATATTGCTGTTTCAGTGCAATTATATAATTTTTCTGACTTTATGCCGTGAACAGCAAAAATCAGCCATGAAGGCCATATACTGCATCTGTTTTATGGATGATAATAAAAGCTGACCTCCCCACTTTAGGTCTATAAAAAGCCCAAAAAATTCTTGCCTTATACATGGAAATATATGGAGTAATGTGAATTGTAATATTTCTGCTGAATACTAAGCAGAGAATTTTAAGGAATGTTTAGTCAGCAAGTTGAAAAGCATTAAAAATTAAAAGTTATGACCAGGAAGTAAATCTTATGAAAAGGATCACTCTAGTATCAGTTTTACAAATAAATGTTCAAAAACTTACCTATAAGGATTAGCAGAAGGTCTTCCACTAATGTATATCATCATACCTGGTTTTAAACCTCCATAAATAGGATATGCATATGGAATTGGCTGCAAGATAAAAAAAAATATGTATTCGAAGATTCCTTGTAAAATTAAATCCACAAAGCATTTTAAAAGATTTTTATTGATAATCTCCACAATATATCTCCATAACTTGTATAAGAATATACACACAAATTTCTAAGGGTATTATACCATTGTGCTAAATAGAAGATTACAATGACTTTAAATTAAAAAATTTTAATTATTAAATTTTTTTAAAATTGTATAAGAAAGCACGCATAAATTTCTAAGGGCATTATACCATTGTGCTAAATAAGAGATTACAATGACATTAGATTAAAAAATTTTAATTTTTTTATTAAAGATTAATTACTCATAATTAACAATTTTCTTCTGTTTAAATTCACAATTTTAAAACTTTTTTATACCCTTAAAATTTATTTCAGACTTGTATTAATACAAAATAAGCTTTTAAACTCAAAAGCAAGAATTTAAACTATTTTTGATCACTTATCAATACCAATTCATATATTTTTGCACACATTGATAGGAGGAAGATAAAAATGAAGGATGAAAATGCTATACAAGGAAGGTTTGGTTTAGTTTTGGTGTGCTGAGGACTAATGAGATCAGGACTTACTGCTTAAAGCCAATTCCAAATGGCTATGAACATCCATGTCATAGTGGGATTGGAACCCACAAACTCTGGTTCCAAAGGCCAGCACCCTAACCATTCGGCCATCGTTCAGCATACACGGAAGGAAATGGCAGGGAGGCAGAATATGCTTTCTTGGTCTTTTAAAAAAGCAATTTTTTTGTGAGGATATCCTACCTTCTCATGTTTATACTTTCATTTAAAATTTACAAATAGTCATGAGCTCCCAGAAATGTATTTTATAACATATGAATTTCCAAATGATTTTAACAACTAAAATGACTAAACCTTTGTTTATAATTAACCTATGCATAATGTTTCACCTCTGTCCTACTTGCAGATCTTTATGAAAATTAACGAATTTTGAAACTGCATCTCACAATCATGCATTAAGGTTTCCAATGCAGTGCTTGAGATGCTATAAGTTAAAAACTCTTTGGTTATAATAACATCTCAAATTTTTGTGCATTTAAAATAGTTTCATGAAATAATCGCCAATAATTATAAAATGAAGCAATATTACTGATGTTATAATTATTTTACAATACTTGTTGAATGATTACATTTATTAAGCAATGTTACTGATGCTATGATTATTTTACAATACTTGTTGAATGATTACATTTATTAAGCACTGTTACTGATGCTATGATTATTTTACAATACTTGTTGAATGATTACATTTATTAAGCATAAAAATGGCAAAAAAGATTTGCTGTTAAGTATTTGTAAAATTATTGCTGATAGGTGGCACTTTGGTTTTCCGCGCTTGTGTGTGAGACGCTGGGACAGTAGCTACTATGCAGCCACGGATAAGAGAGCATATCTCTTATTGCCTTACATTACATAAAAATGTATGTTTTTTATTTGTAAATAGTTTTTGTTAATTAAATGTGTGTGAAAATTACAGTCCTCAATTAATCCAACAGATATTTATTTATATATAACAACAGATTATTATACAACAGATATTTATAATTTGCATATTGGTTTTCTTGATGAACATTAAAAGAATATTAACTCTTCATGTCTATATCAATTATAAAGATAATTTTAAGCTGCTTCAAACACTACAGTAACTTGTTTAAAAAAAATTTCCACAGTCAAAAAAAAAAAAAAAAAAAAAAACTAATAGAAAAAGTACAGATAAATAATAAAATTAACTTACAGGATTATAAACAGGAGAAAGATTTGAATTTGATGGTTGATAATTTGATCCTGGCATAGGACATATTCCAATTTGGTTCTCAGGTGGTGGCAAAATGACAGTTGTTGGCATTGGGCAAATTCCAGGTTGTATCCTACCTGATGGTGGTGGTGGAACACATACTGAAGGTTGTATTCCCTAGCACAAAATATAAAAGCGCTCAAATCAAATTTATTAAAAATATTATAAATTGAAAATAACAGTTATGCTAAAAATTTTTTTTTTACATTCTATTTCATCAGATATTTAAGATTATAGAATGTGATTCATGCATTTTCTAGTTTTAATTACTTTTTAAAAGGTAATCAGTACAAGATAAGCGAACAAAACCATGCAATGATAAAGAATTGATCAGATTCTAATTCTAATTAAAAAAATATTCAAATGTCCAAACAAAAGTTTTAATGGATATAAATAAAAAAATAAGTAAGCATCAAGTAATAAGTTAAAAAGAATAATAATAATAATTGAAGGCATTTATAATTATATTAATAGCCATAAAGAATTTAAAAATTCATTTTCTGTACAGATTCTAACTTTTCAAGGTCATTAAACACATCTTTCTATATATAATTGCTTACACTTCTGCAGTGGCGGATTAAGGCTAATGCGGGTCTTAGGCAACATTGTAATTCTGGGCCTATTTTTCAGTAACGACACATACTTTGCGTTTGGTAGTTTGGTTTTAAAGTATATAGTATTAGTTCTATTTAATTATCAGATTCCAAGAAAAAGAAAAAAATAATATACATGTAGAAAAACTAAATAAACATTTATTAAACCAAACATAATTTATTAAAACAAACAATAATCCTTAAACAAATATACCTAGATTGATTAGTTATACTACCTTTTTTCTCACATTTAATTCTGCAAACTTGTCAATTAGTTTGTCATAATTAATAGTGCTATTTAATAACTCTTTTTTTACATAAAGTAATGATAAACACATTTTGTTGACCTAATGTGGATCTTAAAAATTTTTTTATTCTGGCCATTACTGAGAATGATTATTCATTGCTTGCATTGCTTATTGGAAAGGTTAAATAAATTTTTAGAATTACGTTTGATTTAGAAAATGTTGCAATAGTATTATTTTGCTGAATAAATGACCATATGGATACTAGCAAAATAATATTTTCTTTACTTATAAAAGTCTTAAATTGTAATACTTCATTTTTCAGTTCTGCTAGGTTTAAATGTTGTTCATAACATTTAATTCCTCTATTGAAGAGTCACTGACATCACTATCATGAAAAATTGTTTTGAATTTATTGTTAATAGTTTTATTTCCCTCAGATCTGTTTTTAATGTAAAAAATCGCATACAAAAAAAAAAAAAAAAAAAAAAAAAAAAAAAAAACTTTAAAATGCTCTTTGCTATTGAATCTTATTTGATGTTCTGAAGTTTCCCATAAGATGCAATACATTCAAGAGACACTGATTTTTAATAGCTACATTTGACTTTTTAAACACATGCATAGTAAATGCTTAATACGCACGAGGCTCTATCGTATTTACACACATCAATACTTGCGGGCGTGGATGCATAAACACAGGAATGCTTGTCCACACTTGTTGACTTGATCAATCAACGATTTGGCATAATTTGAATATGTTTCAGCAATAATTATGAATATCACGTTTTTCTGTTAAATAAAAAAAAAATTAAAAACCTAATATTCGGGCCCCAAAAATTATGGGCCCTAAGCACGTGCATAAGTTGCTTAGGCCTTAGTCCAACTCAGTACTTCTGGTTTAGAATTTGTTTAAAAGAACTTTCAGAATGGCAGAACTGGACCAGATAGTTTTAAAGAAAGTTATCTACCAAATAAAGTAGGCATTCATTTTCATAATTTTTTTTTGTAATTAAATGATTTTACTTCATTAAGGCCTGATTTTTCTTTTTCTTTTCTTTCAATATTTCCTTGTTTGAACTTAAAAATCATTTCCCCAGTTAAGGAAGGAAAAGGAAAAAATAAAAACAAAAACCTTATTTGGTGATTTTAAATTGGTTCTTCCAATGTTTACAAATTTCTGAGCAATTTTTATTAAAACATTTACAATAAAACTGGATATGCTTTTTATAAAAACATTAAATATTTTGTTGATTTTTAGAGTATGTAATATAATAAAATTATGAAAAAGTTAAAAACAAAGTAATTCATACTCATATATATTTCCTAACAGACAACATTCAATATATATTAAAACTTTTATATAAATGCAAAATATACAATAAAAAATGTGTTGAGAACATTTAAAAAATATTCTAAAATGACTAAATTATAGTGAAATATGAATCTATTTTAATAAAAAGATTCATTTATAAGAGTTTAATGTGATATATTGCCACATAAAGAAGCTTAGCCAAAAAGCTCAGTGGCCGAATGGTCAAAGCACGCGATCCAGACCCGAAGATTGTGAGTTCGATGCCTGCCATCCAAAGTATGAATTTTTAATTTTAAAATGTTATTTATTGTTTCCTTATGTTCTTGAACATTCTAGATCTTTCTTTAATATGTAAATTAGTTATTTCTTGAATATTCTGTTCGGGTATAAAAGCTGATACCCACTAGTTGTAGGAAACTTCTCGATCTTGTAAAGTTGCGAGTTGCTACTTAGCTTCAATAAATTCGTTTGTTAAGTTAAACGGTGTATTCATTTGAATCGTGATAATATTATATACAACAGCTTTATTTTCATATTAAGAATAAAATTAAAAATTTAATTTAAATAATTTAAGTCTCTTGTTCCCTTAAAAGATGTTAAAAAAGCTTTTAAACATTACTTCAAAGCACTGCATTATTAAACACAAATACAAAAATAAACCACTTGAAAGCCTTTTCAGTAGCTAATTAAAAATGCTGTTAATGTTACATGTTATTAACAAGACAGAAAGTGCATACAGGTATAGGATATCTTCCAGGGCCACCAGGATAGACACCAGGCATGCATGTTCCAGGCTGCTGATACTAACAAGAAAGTAGTGCATAAGAATCAAGATAGGAGAAAATAAAACTAGATCCCACTCATTGAATAATATTTTCAGTACAGAAGTGTTAAGTATTAAATATCATCAAATAAAAGGCAGGGTGTTTATTTAGAATAGGATCTCCTTGGCAATTGTGGTAAAATTACTAGTGCTGTATAGCACTAACACTAATGAGTACTATTTTTGTATGCTAGTATTTAGAAAATACCAATATACAAAATCAGACAGCTCTTATTTTTGAATGACACATTAAAAAATATAAAATTAATTTTAAAAATTTGATGAGGATACCATAAAACTTCCTTGTATGCCTTTTAAATTATAAGCATTTTATTATTTTGTATGACGCTTACTAGTGCTATATAGCACTAACACAAATGAGTACTATATTTGTATGCTAGTATTTAGAAAATACCAATATACAAAATCATACAGCTCTTATTTTTGGATGACAGATTTAAAAAATATATAAAATTAATTTTAAAAATTTGATGAGGATACCATAAAACTTCCTTGTATGCTTTTTAAATTATACACATTTTATTATTTTGTATGACGCGTCAGCAGAATTATCATAAGCAACTTCCCTTCAAGCTTCAATGTTAGTTTTATATTTGAAGGCAATGGTCTAAGTGAAGTTGAAATACTTATATCTGGCAGTGACTCAGTGTTAATTTGTTACATTGAAATTTTTCATTATATAGACATTTCATTCTGAACCATTATCTTTCAGGATTACAATACTTCTTTTACTCTATACCAGGAAGTAATAAACAGCAAAAATATATAATTATAATGTAATAATATCTGATTTTATTTTTGTAAAAATGGACTTTAAAAGATCATTGTTTTAACTGCATATGCATATAATTTGATATATTTGTGTAGCATTGTGCAGATGGATAGTATTAATATGCACTATATTGAAAAATTTCCCCTTATACAGAGCATGAATTGCAATCAAAAATGAAGGTACACAACTAGATGTTACAAGAGTCCTAAATGCTAAATTTCAACATCATATGTCTAATCATATTTCAGTTATTTCAACATTAGTTTTTAGTACATTAAAACTTCTCATATAGAATGATGATCGCAATTTAAAGGAGAAGTGCATAACTAGATGTTATGACAGTCCTAAATACAGAATTTGAATCTCCTAGAAATTTTCCCCTTATATAGAGCGTGAATTGCAATCAAAAATGAAGGTGCACAACTAGATGTTACAAGAGTCCTAAATACTAAATTTCAACATTATATGTCTAATGATATTTCAGTTATTTAAACATTAATGTTTATTACATTAAAATTTCTCATATAGAATGCAAATCAAAAGGGGAAGTGCACGACTAGATCTTATAACAGTCCTAAATGCAGAATTTGAGCCTCCTAAGGGCAATTGTTTTAGAGTTATGCAAGATATTTACATATGTATGTACAGATGTCACAATGAAAGTAGTCAAAAACACTTTCAGGGATAAACAAAATGAATATTGAAAGTTTAAAAATTAAAGTTTCACTGTATGAATATATAGAGATAACATTGAAGTTTGTTGAAATTGATTGATTCAGGCATGTTCAAAATAAGTACTTTCTTTGAAATCTGAACATTTAAAATTTTTATGATTAAAATGCTTTTTTCTACTTTGAACAAGGAAAAGGAAGTAAAAATGGCATAAAAATTTAATTTTTAAAGGGATAATATTATTATCAAAATAGATAGGCGGTTGATAAAAAACAGTTATCAGTTGTTGCAAAATACTACACTAGTGAGATTGCTACACAAAGAAAAGAAAAAGCATTCATGCATCAACCATATTTGGCAATTTATAGCAGATAGGCACCCCATTTGTAGTTAAACTAAAAGAGAAAATATTAAAAAAGTGATGAAAAGTTAAAAAATAATAAGAAAAGAATTGTTAGTAAATTTAAGCAATAAAAGAAGCTAATTTATAACAGAAATAGATTAAATATTACAAATAACTTACTGGTGTAATCTTATCTACAAACTCAATTCTTTCAATCCTAACATTACCATCAACATAAAGTGAAGATACACGAGTGAAAGGTATTCTATGTGCAAATTCCCAACAGTGTTGACTGTTAACAGCAATCTAGTAATAAAATAAAAAGTAAAATACATGTCCTTCAAGATCTTGATATTTTGCAGTTAATTTACTTTTATTCATATAAGAACACTATAAATACTAAACACTGTCAGATGATTTAATAATTATGAAATAATTCAAATCTTAAAATTGTTTTAATTCTAATTTAAAGATATAATTATCAAAAAACTGAGTTAATAATTTTCAATAATTTATCATAGTACAAACTTAAATAACAGAAAAGCTGCCAATTATAAACTAGGCACCACAAAAAGCAAACCATAAATAAATTTAAATATAAATGAAACTGAAGAATGATTAAAATGCTTTTATAATCTCTTAAAAAAACTTATGAAATTAACATACTTCATCTTTTAGAAAGTATTTTACAAAGTGGAAATTATATATAACTTATATTTTCTACAGTAGTCTATTGCTAATAGAGTAGAATCTGTGATATTAAATTTATTCTAAGAAAGAATGTTATCTATATCTTAAAAATTAAAGCCCTTTTCAATAGGGCTGAAAATTAAAGTATACAGAGAGTTCTTACAAGACTGCAAAAAATTATTATAGGGATACAAAAATTTTACTCCATAAATGCGCGATAAAGTACATTTGCATTACATTTTATGTAACTAAGAAATATCCCATAAAAATTATTAGCATTAATATTAAAATTGGATACATTTTGTGAAGAAACGTTTAAAGTAAGTTTATAATAATAGGCTATGTAAGAAAATATCTGAAAACAAAACTAGTAAAACTACGAATTTTTTCTAACAGAATTTAAAGTAGTTATAACAGATAGATTTTACTATTTTTGTGCTCTTAAAATTTAATTTAAAATTACAAATGCATTAGCAATCTGAAAGTTGGTTGGTTGGTTGGTTGGTTGATTGAAGTTTAATGGCGCTAAATCCTCTAGGGACAAACTGCGCCAAACAAGATGAGGAAATAAACTAAAGATGAAATATAGATAAAAAATTTTGACAAAAGATAAAATGACAGGTTCTAAAACAGATTAAAGTAACAATAAAAATATAACATTCAACAGAAAACACGAATAAAAATTGAGTTATATACAAATAAACAAGAATTGAAAATTGAGTGAAGAATTAAGAATTTAAGTTATAAAATAATTAAAAAATTAAGAAATGAGTGAAAAAAAAATTGAAAATTGAATGATTAAAAATTGGATATTAGAAAATTGAATAACAATCAAAAATCATATTTCGGTATAAAAGCCAGTTCGATGAAGAAAGGAGAACAAGTTTGGATGTGGAGTTTCCCCAATGATTAAATTAAGATTAGGAGATGGATTACCAAAAAATTTTTTATACAATGATTTAGAACAAACACAGGACGTTAAAATATGTGCGACTGTGTAAGGAGTCTTGCAATACGCACACTGTGGAGGAGCTTCACCTAGCAAGAGATGGGCATGGGTGAGCCTGCAATAACCCACTCATAGACGAGTGAGTATTACGTCATGTCTCCTAGAAGGAAGTTGGGGCCAATTAGTTATCTTTGTTTTAATTTCTCGCAGTTTATTTGAAGGAATGTTATCCCAGGAGATCTGCCATTTATCATGCAAAAGATCTTTAATATAATTTTTCAAATCCGGGTAAGGAATACCAGTGTTCAGAAAGCAACTTGCAGACTTGATAGCCTTGTCCACAAGTTCATTACCTTTAATGCCGATGTGAGAGGGAACCCAGCTAAAAACTAGCGAGATTTCCATGGAAGTAAGAATTTTGAAAATAACAGGATTATTACAATTATTTGATTGCAATGAATTTAAAACACTTTGGGAGTCTGTATAGATAATAAAATATTTACTATTGTAATTCACCAATTCTTCTAAAGCCTTCAAGATTAGCAATCTGAAAGCTTTGCCAAGTTTCTTTAGTTATATTTTTGTTTAGAACACTGTAAACTTTAGAACTACATCCCATATGCACTATGTAACTAAATATTATACTTACCTTTTCCAACTGACCAACTGGGTTCAAAATATGACCTAGATCTGTAACTTTTGTACAATTCATATATACTAAACTTCACCCGATTAATTTATTTTAAATATTGTGTTCACCATAATGATATATAACTTTAAACAGAGTTTAAGTAATTTTAGGTCTGAAATGTCAAAATCTCATGGTCAAATTTTTGATGACTACAATATATACTTCTCATTAAAGAAAGCAAAAAAGTAATTTTCATAATAAGATGAATGAATAAGGTAGCCTTTCTTACTCTATATGCTCCAGAATCAACAAGAATCAGTAATGTGAAATCTTGACCAGCACCAAATGGAAATAAACCCTGTCTTTCTTCCAGTCCCCATGAATTATGTTGCATTGCATTTCTTACAACAATACGTTCACGGAATCGTACACTTATATGTAATGCACGATCAGAATTTGGATCTAATCCAGTCAACAGATTAATATGAAACCTATATAAACAACAATAAAAAAATTTAACAAAAAAAGGTACAGAAGTTATTGTAAATGAAGAAAAAAATGTGAAATAAAATGTGTTTATATATCAAGTTTAATAATTTTGTACCTTGTTAATTTCATGCATGCACACAGCTAATTTGCAATCCAAAGTTCTGCAAATAGCTTAATGATTTAATTACAGTTCATCTTAAGTTACTAAAATATGTGCAATGCACAGCATTCCACTGTAATACTATTCTAGTGATTGCATTGATATAAACTACAAAATAACTAACTATAACTTTTAAAAATATTTTCTTAACCAAAATGTTCTGTGATTAAGTGAAAAATGATACAAAGAGTTTTATGATTAATGATTATGGTAAATTTTAACGAAGACATTTTTTTACACAAATTAGATAATTGTAATACATAAAATAATATTTTACTCATTATAGTTTTTATAAAGCCCCTGATTCAGTAAATGGGATTGCATATTGATTTACTATAAAGCCAGAATATTTTAAATAGGGTTGTACCAAATATTTGGTTTACATTTAGTATATTGCCTATTTGGCAGTCTCACTGAAAATTCAGTATGGTGGAATATATCAATATTCGGCAATCAAAACC
>CM063508.1:139793378-139838378 GCA_032207245.1 Pardosa pseudoannulata
ACGATTACAACAAATCAAATCCAATAATCTGCAGACTAACATCGTTTGATTCAGACCAAAGAAAGTCAACCAGAATTATTAGCAGTTTTAGTATTTTGTAGAATAAGCATAGCTTCCCGTTAATTTTGAGAACAAAATTGCGATATAATTGCACAGTTTTTTCTAAAGTTCTTATTCCAGTAAATAGTTGCAGGTGTGAAAAAAGGAAGACCGAAGGAGCGATATCGGGGCTATATGGTGGTTGTGGCAAAAGATCCCATTCGAATTCGTACAGAGTACAGCCGGTGAATGCAGACACATGTGGTCTTATATTATATTGATGGAACATTACTTTTGCGCCGGAGCTCAGTTCGATGTTTTTCCTTGATAGCAGCGTGAATAGGAACTAACATCTCGCTGTACACCTTACTGTCGAGGGTTTTACCTTTTTCTGCATACTCTTTGTGGATAAAACTACGGCAATCTCACCAGATACAAAGCATGATCTTTTTATTGGTCAAATGACGTTTTGTGATGCTTTCAAGGGCTCACTGGGCGCAGACCAACCTCCTTTTCTTCTTGTGTTGAAGTAAATCCACTTTTCATCTCAAGTGACGATGCGGTCCAGAATTTTGTCCTTGCGTTGATATTCCCGCAGATTAGGACAGGCCCGAACACGTCTGTCCTTATCTGCTTGAGTCAGCTTATGCGGCTCCCAACGATTGAAGTTGTACTTCACGTTTATGTGATGCATAGCTTGACTAATGGACATGGCTCCTTAGCTAGCTCTAGAGTGGTTGCATACAGATCTTCTTCCACAAGTCCTCGCAGGCGAGCCTCAACAACATCACACGGGTGGCCAGAGTGCTTTATTTCTTGAATTTAATAGTCCTTGTTTTTGAATTTCCGGTACCAAACCTTCACAGTGTCCCAAGGTACAAAATTAGTGCCTAAAGCTGTACACATGATTTGGTGAAATTCTGTTGCTGAGTTTTTGCAACCGAACTGGAACTAAATGATGGTTCTAATCTGGTAGCGTGACAGTTCCATTTCAGACACATTGTACTTAATAATAACGGTATTTTTTTTTTTACAAATTTCACAACAGAATGTTCTAAAGCAAGTCTCTTTCATGTAGCTTTCACATTATGGCCAATTGTTCACCCCAGTACTGGTCCAGATGGTGACCTTGAATGATGGTTCACGGGTTGCATCCATACACTGGACCACTAAATGAGCAGAGAGTGTGGATGAATCCATAGAATCTACTGCGCACTTTGGTAGCGTATACTGGTTGTCTTTGACTTTTGGAGAAAAACCGCTTTGGAAGCCATCCTCCGTCAAGGCAATTTTACCATCTGCCACCGTCGACCTCGATAAGCCATACTCCCTCCCGACTGTGGTAATGGTTTGCAGTGGACCATAGTGTAAAGGGCCCTTTACAACCAGATATATGTTAATGGTGGTATTAAAACATATACATTCAGGTTTCGAAAGATAGGGCCTTAGCTATTAGCCATTACTTATTAATATAACCAAAGCCCTCATATTCTTTATAATCTGATATAAAGACATCAAACTATTCTGGTACAAACAGTCAATTCGACGTCTTCCTTAATTATCAATTTGAGGAAATAATTTAAGTTAAGAATTAATCTTTAACCTTGTAGCATGTTCCCGGGAGCTATCATTTAAGGAATAGTCTTTTTTCTGTATTTGTTGGCTAACAGTTATTTAAAAAGATTTTACTGTAAAAATTCTTTTTTTATATTTTAGCATACACATACTCTATAAAATAATACAGAGGTGTCCCTCCATGGATTATAATATTAAAAAGGCAGATATGACAAATTCTAAATTGTATCCTTTTAAATATAGCAGTTATGAATTTAAGATAAAAAAGCTTAATATTACTAAAATATTTCATTACTTACAGGCCTGACGATTCGACTCATTTTCTCAGATCAATATATAAAAGAGAAACCTAAAAATGATAAGAATAAATCAGATATCCACCTTAACTGATAAAAATGACATATGAGATATAAAATGTTTGTCCAGTGTGGATAGAGCTTAGCTCTTAATCGAGCGATAACAGTTAAACTTGAGTTTTACATAGATGCATTTGTCAGATGTAAAAACTTTATTATATAAGTCAGAATTTGCATACTTTTTCTTCTTAATACATTGTATGCGGGACACGTACTAGTATGTTTTCTGACGATTGATACTTGAGAGCGGGTCACGTACTAGAACGGGTTAGTGCAGGGATGGGCAAACTCCGGCCCGCCGGAAGGTTTTATTTGTTAAAGGTGACTGGGGCATGTAAAATATGTTCGTGGTCACAATGTCCTCCAAGTTCTCAATCAATACCTCTAGGCGCGGATAGAATTTTAAGGTGCCGGACCTTAAAAGTGCTCATTAAAAATGAAAGACACCCCTCCTTTGTTTAAGCTAAGGAGCATATGGCTTAATCATGCTTGGTTTGACTAATCTTATGTTCACTAAACAAAAATTCTCTAGAAGAAAAATGATGGTTTAATTTCAGAAGTAGACTGACAGATGAGCATTTAGCATCGTTCCTTAAAATCAGTACATCTCACTTCAAATCTTAATATACATACACCAATTTAAGTTGAACATGTACTTCATTCATCTCATTAACGTATTTAAACCGTTAGGTACTTGTATATTGTTTTTAAAATTTTAGAAACATTTATCTTGCCCCGCCAAACTTATTTTCTTTCGATTTTTGGCCAGAGGTCTAAAAAGTTTGCCCATCCCTGGGTTAGTGTGTAACAACATGGTTTGTTTGTGAGTACAAAAATAACGGTATATACAGGAAAACGGAGACGAATGTTCTTGCCTACTACATAGATTCTGGAAAAATTTAGACAAACTAGTTTTTATATCAGAGAGCGGAACCACAGAACGGGAAGGTTATTAAAAAAATCAAATTTTAGATTTAAAATTAACTTTTTATATCCTTGCTTTATATTATATATATATATATGTTATGTATATTTATATATATATATTTATATTTATATATATATAATATATTATATATATATATATATATATATATATATATATATATATATATATATATATTTGTTTATATATTTATATATTTGTTTATATATTTCAATATAAAATACGAAAAGTTGGTTAAAAAATTAAATAATTTTCGATCTATTGAGATTTAAGTGAATAACTAAACTTAATAGCAAAACGCCCGCTCCCGGTACAATTCCGCTGGCATATGTACCCGCACACAATGTGTCCATCACGATAATGTAAAAAATCAATCTACTCGAAGAAAATTTTTTATTAAATGTATTTTAAATCTGTTTAAAAAGTTTTAATGTTAAATCGTAAATATCTTTAAAAATTAGTTAACCTATTAAGGCATACCGTCCCTTTTTAGGAATATCAAAATAGTATATAGAATTTTTATGTTTGTTCGGTTATCTTTTCAGCGAAACTAGATGGCAGTCATATAAACAGTCTACCAAATTTTCGAGAATCTGTTATAGTAGAGCAATTTGTCGCAAAGCATTCAGAATCAAGAAACTACAAATTCGAGATATGCCCTGCTGCGTGAAATCGCCTTATACATAACTTTGTCATCTGGATCAACATTTTATGATTTTTCGAGATTGGCATTTGCGACTAAAATCGTGACAAATAGTTTTATCTCTAAGGCAATTTGTCGCATTGTCACGAACTACTATAATGCCCTTCCCATTCATTTTCATGTTTACAACAGCCAATAGACAAACAATAAGCTGCCCTTCCGTTTGAAACTAAAGCTAGAATTGTCATAATTTGAGAATTTGCCCTACTGCGTGAAATCGCCTTATGATAATGATGTCAGACACACACACACACACACACACACAAAAAAAAAAAAAAAAAAAAAAAAAAGTAAAAAAAAAACTCACATTGTAAAGTAATGTTTTATTGCCAAATGCAAGGTAAAACTAGAAAGATACTCAAAGTTGTTTAAGGCTGTTACCATATTACAGTTGACATATGTCACTGGTGACTTCTGCGTCACAATGAAGTCAGAAATAGCCAGAGATTGGAATTTGGTACCATAAATGTCCCTCTCTGACATCATTATGACGCAGCAGTCACCAGTGACATATGTCGACTGTAATATGGTAGCATCCTAAATTTCATATTTATTTCATTCTGTGCAGTCCATATTAGACTTAACTTAGACTTAAAATTTTAAGTCTAAAATGAGAAAAATGAGTTTAAAATGAGGAAAATTTTAAGTCTAAGAACTTAGACTTAAAATTTTCCTCAACATATATATTCGTCAAAAATGACGTATTATGCATAGCATTAATTATACATAGGTAAATAAAAGACTTGTTACAAAGTAATTTAACATAATAAATTAAGATTAACTAAAAAAAATATAGAACACACTTAAAATAAAAACACAGAAACTTTTGAAAATATTCTTATAATGAAAATATTTCATATGCTAATTTATTGGTTGGAATTCAGTACAATTAGCAGTTGCTAAAGAACTAAACAGCATTTAGCTCACAGAAAGTGTTGAAAACTGAACTTCGTGGGCCAAGCACTATAGTTCCGAATTTACTAAAAAATTGTACACTTTGGATATTGATTTCTGTTGGCAGGACTTACAGCCTTTGACAATATTAAAACCTTAAAGGCTTAAAAAGAATAAAATTAAACCGGGAGAGTGATAATAGATAAAAAAGTAAGATTGCATTAAAAAATTAAATTATGACAGTGTAGATACATTAAAACATTAAAAATTTTTTACAAGCAACTAACAATAAAACTACAATAACATAAAATCAGGCGTTTAATTTAGAAATTTTCAAGTTTTGTTCATTTGCTGATGGAAGATTTGGTTTGGTTTGAAGCGTTACGCCTGTTTTTTAGCTATGCAAGGGACAAAAAAAGGTAGAAAAATAACTTAGATGTAAGGCCGGTCTCATTAAAGTTGTTTAAAGGCTAACCACGTTTAATATCTGTTTAAACGGAGAATTGTGTCTCGCCATTGGTTGGTACCATGGGATAATCGCTACTAGCTGTTAAACAACTTTGGTGAGACTGGCCCTTAAACACTATGCCATGCGTGTGTTTATATTAACCCTCTAAGCGGTTCGCACGTACAATTCCGCCAAAACGATGATGTCTTCAAAGCGGTTGTCACGTACAATTTTCGACCTCCAAAAACGTTCCGAAAATGGATGTATTGTACATATCTGCCAGTGTTTTCCTCCATGGAGTTTTGAGGTAGGAGGGTCAGGTCGATTGTTTAGAAACTGCATCCCTCTTTGACTGACATTTATTGAGGGATGCACCCCTACTCCCTGAGGCACATAGACGCTGATAGCTTTTCATGGCTTTGTAAATCTCTATTTCGAAGTATTTCGTTTGCGGTAACAGATGTATCTCTAATTGTAAATAGTTTGGATGACTTTCGTAAAAAAATATAAATCATTCTCATAAAGAATATTTTTATTTGTACTTTTAGAATCCATTGTTTCTTATGGGATGATCTTCGAGACTCGATTAGCTTTATGTGTATTAAAAATTAACAATCTATAATATCTATTTATATAGCTATTTATAACATGAAGCAAAGGAACAATAGTGAGGGTGGGTTTCCCGTATTCCAATCTACAAAGGGTGAAGTAAAAAATCATAGAACACTTTGGTCCCTGACACAATAAAACTTTAGCGTATTTTTGGAGACTTTTTTCCTCGGGGTGTTCCACTCAGAGGGTTAAGGGCATAAGAAAGGAATTCGGAGTTGTAACTCCCATAAGGATTCCTGTATATATATTATGTATGTAAGGATTGCTGTATTGATTTTGAGATATGAGTTGAAGTAGAGGATAAGTCTTTGCAAATAGCTCAACAATAGTTATTTTATTGAAAAGAACATTGACAAAGAAATTAATGCATGCTAATTTCGAAATGACAACTTCCAGAAGCGATACAATAAGGCAGCCTAGTCATAAAATTGTCAGTTACAAATTCGTGTGATCTCTATTAGTGTTTACAAAAGTTTGTAATGAACCCCTTGAGGCTGATGACTTGGTTTGGTTTGAAGAGCTACGGTTTACTTTTTGCAACACGAGGGCTAACGAGACCGGGATCTACTGCTTAAAGCCGATTCCGAACGGCTACGAACATCCCTGCCACAGTGGAATTCGAACCCACGAACTACCGTACCGAAGGACAGCACCGTAACCAACCGGCCATCGTTTGGCTGTCCTGCCAATTAGAAAACTGACATAATTAAATTAAGACTGATACAGATTTACAAAAAAAAGTTTTATTGAAAAACAAAATTTTACGAGCTTGAGACAGCTAACTTATAAACTAAAACTTGTGACCACTATTTTCAGAGATAATATAAATATACTTTTAAGAGAATAAACAAAAGTAGTACAGTAATAATCCAAGTAAAAGGCTAAATTAAATATCATTCGAAGCTTCTTTTCTGTGAGATAGTAAATAACTCCTTTCAGATCTAATTTATTACCTATTTCATGTTAAATTGCTAACACAACCAGTGTATTGAGACCTTAATGAGTAGACATGGTTTTTAAACAATTTTCAATTTGATTTTAATATTTATGTTCTAGATTTAAGTAATTGTAATAAATTTTTGTTGATGTTTATTTTGCGTTTTAGTTCAGATGGTTTTGCCACCAAAGGCAGTCGCTTAGCTTGCTGCTGCTTGGGGGCGGTAAAAATAAAAAATCATTCTGAAAAAAAAAATAAACATTCAACAAACTATTTACAAAATCCGTAAAAAAAACGACGTAGGTATTAATGGGGGCAGTTAAATCAATACATTTCCTATATTTAAGAAGACAATGCAAAATTATTATGGCTAAAGAATAACCTACCTTGAAGCTGTCGTTTCCCGAAGAGCTACTTTGTGGGTGGATATGACAGATATTGTTTAAATTGAACTTCACCCTCTCTTATCGATAAACATTGCCACGATGTAATTCAAGAGAGTTTGGCTCAAGGACAACGTTTACACCGCTCTGTGTCAACCAATCCGAAGATAACGTTGATAACTGGCAGCTGAAAACTAAACTTAAAATTTTCTTTAAAAGAACATGAAATATTTTAAAGGGCTTTAGCAGCAGATGGCTGTGAAATCTTTTGGAACTACTTAGGAGTGTTGAAGAAATGCGAGATGAATCTCATAAGCCGATATCAGAACCTCTTAATGATGTTAATATGATCAAAGAATGCATGTTACTCAAATTATTTCTTTTCTGTTAACATTAAACACAATGTTTACATTGTAGACACGAGGAATAGATTTATAGTAGTGTTGAGCAAAGCGAGATGAATCTCATAAGCCGATATCAGAACCTCTTAATGATGTTAATATGATCAAAGAATGCATGTTACTCAAATTATTTCTTTTCTGTTAACATTAAACACAATGTTTACATTGTAGACACGAGGAATAGATTTATAGTAGTGTTGAGGAAAGCGAGATGAATCTCATAAGCCGATATCAGAACCTCTTAATATCGTTAATATGATTAAGGAATGCATGTTACTCAAATTATTTCTTTTCTGTTAACAGTAAACACAATGTTTACATTGTAGACACGAGGAATAGATTTACAGTAGTGTTGAGGAAATGCGAGATGAATCTCATAAGCCGATATCAGAACCTCTTAATATCGTTAATATGATTAAGGAATGCATGTTACTCAAATTATTTCTTTTCTGTTAACAGTAAACACAATGTTTACATTGTAGACACGAGGAATAGATTTACAGTAGTGTTGGAGAAATGCGAGATGAATCTTATAAGCCGATATCAGTAAACACAATGTTTACATTGTAGACACGAGGAATAGATTTACAGTAGTGTTGGAGAAATGCGAGATGAATCTCATCTATATCCAAATAAGACCATGCCCATGTATATATTTCATATTTCTAGAATAGACTACTTAAACTAGGGTTTATATGGAATTAAAATTTATAATCGATTATTTTCTAAATATATCTTCCATATCTGTGAATTCGATCAATATTCAGGTGCTCTTCTAAGTCGCCAAGTAAACTTTATTAAAAAAGATAATCATAACTGCGAACGGTAAGATATCTATTCATTTGTTCAACATCTAATGACCATAAGAATTATTTTACAAATTTTAGAGTGATAATTGCTAATCAGATTACTGTGAAACGTTTGGTTATAACAGTTTGGTGTAAAGCTGTAACAGTTTGGTGGTAAATACGCTGAAACTGTAGGAGCTACATGCATGAAATTTGGTACAGGAGTTTTTCGTGACACCATGCAAAACTTTTCGACATTTTTTCTAAACTGGAATAAATTTTTTTGCTTTTCTACGTCTAAACGATTTTCTTTGGGCTTTTCTCTTATTATAGCTGTAAAAATCCACATATTTGTACCCATTAATATCAAACTTGATACAATTGCTTCATATCATAAAGAACATCGCAGAATTTGTAAGATTAAATTTTGATCAGCTGTTCCTGAGATATGAAGAATAAACCGACAAACACCCCCTTTATTTAATTGTGTCGCAATGTCTCACATTTAATCGAGTTGGCGTCAATAAATGACCTTTCTCTTCAGACCTTCCTTTATATATCATTTATATAAAATCATATACATGTAATAATAAAATTCTATTAAAGTAAAATCCTAACTTCAATGTTTTCTGTTTTCCATTGAAAATCTAGATTCCCTTCCGAGGCAAATTAAAAGAAATATATATTTATACATTATATATCCATCTCCTTTTCTAAATAAAAGATGTTATTATATCCCAAATTTATTATCTCACACCCAGAAGATCAGCGGTATATTTGCTTACATACATTTTCTAAAGTTAACTTAAATTTCCAGGAGTTAATCAGGATTCAAATATTTGAGTTCTCAATTTCTTAATACTATTCCAAATGGATTAAGTTGATGTGAACAAGTGTTTTCAACTTTGAACCTTAGAAAGAATTACATATTTTCCTTTCCATGGAACCTCAGTATATGGAACTTTTAAAAATGAAATCGCAATCATAAAATTGACAACGAGCGTAAAAATAAAATAAAAAGGTGCGAAACGATAGGAGTCGGATTCGTAAGTTTATAACACAAAGTAAAGTTTATAACTAATGTATTTCGTAAGTTTATTTGTAAAGTCTATTCGTAAGTTTATAACACAAAGTAAAGTTTATAACTAAAGTATTTCGTAAGTCTATTTGTAAAGTCTATTTGTCACACTACAATGCCATTCATTTTCATCTATACAACAGCCAAGAGACAAACAATAAATTGCCCTTCCGTTTGAAATTAAAGCCAGAATTGTCATAAGTTTATAACTAAAGAGGACAACGATTGAGGAGTAGAAAACAATGTTTTTGTGCCCACGGATATCATATACTTCAGAGACTCGATCAGAAATGAGTAGTTTTATTTTTCAAGCAGACTGGAAGGTGAAAATAGGAACCAATGAGAGGAGAGAACTTCATCCAATCAAAGTTTAGGCAGTAAGTCATGCAATGAGATTAAAAAAGGCTAGGTGCCATCGTCGAATTATGTAGTATTTTATGTTAAGATTCTCTTCCAATTAAGTTTTAGTATTTTTGTGCCTTTTTCGTTCGAGAATTAAATTTTTGTTCTTTGTTTTTCAAATAAATCGTTATTTCGAATATAATAATTTTAATCATCCTTTCTTCCAAAGACATTCCAAGTGAACGGTTTTGTGACTATTTGTAGTTACAGCCGAACCTTGTTAACACATTGTGTGCGGGTACATTTCGCAGCGGAATTGTACCGGGGGATGGCATTTTGAGAGTAAATTTAGTTATTCAGTTAAATCTCAATAGATCGAAAATTATTTAATTTTTTAACCAACTTTTCGTATTTTATATTGAGATATATAAACAAATATATAGACAAATAAACAAATGTATATACCGGGCGGCCATAATTAAACTGACAGTCCTCACAGTGTTCTGTAGCGCGATCTATTTGCGAGAATGACGCCACATTTTGTAGGAAGAATAAACCAGGCGGGAGACGAAGGATTCCGCAAAAAACAAATTAGTTTCAAAAGTCACCGCTAGGGGAATATTTGGAGCTGTGTTATAGAAAATAGAGTGTTAACAAATGCAAATCAATACGGAAATTACCTTTTAACTGGATGTAACGTGAAATTTGAATAAAGAACTTCTTCTGCTCAGAGTACGTGATATTGCAGATCACGAGACTTTATCGGTGTTTATGTACATTTTTATTATGACGTAGAAGTCGCCAGTAACGCATCTCGACAGCAATATCGTAGCACCCTTAAACTGACAGCCGATCTGTAATCAGGACTATTTAATCAGAAAATGACCATAATAAAAGGCAACTTTATTCCGTATTAATTTGCATTTGTTAACACTATTTTCTATTACACAGCGCCAAATATTCCCCTAGCGGTGACTTTTGGAACTAATTTGTTTTTTCGCGGAATCCTTCATCCCCTGTTTTGTTTAATCTTCCTACAAAATATGGCGTCATTCTTGCAAAAAGATCGCGCTACAGAACACTGTGAGCACTGTCAGTTTAATTATGGCCACCCGGTATACCTCTTAATATCGTTAATATGATTAAAGGAATGCATGTTACTCAAATTATTTCTTTTCTGTACATATATATTTTCGAAAGCATAAATAAAAAGTTAATTTTAAATCTAAATTGATTTTTTTAATCAACCTCCCCGTTCTGTGGTTCCGCATCGCCTGATGTGAAACTAGTTTTAATTTGTCTAAATTTTTCCAAGAATCAATGTAGTAGACAAGAACATTCGGCTCCGTTTTCCTGTATATACCGTTATTGTTTTACCCATAAACTAACCCGTACTAGTACGTGACCCGCGCTTAAGTATCAATCGTCAGAAAACGTACTAGTACGTGTTCCGAATACAATGTGTTAAGATGAAGTTGAAGGAAAGCAAATAAGCCGATATCAGAACCTCTTAATATCGTTAATATGATTAAGGAATGCATGTTACTCAAATTATTTCTTTTCTGTTAACAGTAAACACAATGTTTACATTGTAGACACGAGGAATAGATTTACAGTAGTGTTGGAGAAATGCGAGATGAATCTTATAAGCCGATATTAGACACGAGGAATAGATTTACAGTAAATAAATAAATCTGTTGGTTTTGAGATAAAAAAAAGTGGCAATCAATTTTTAGGACGACTTTATTGAAGACAACTCATGTCATCCCAATTCTATTTCCTGATCTTTTAAATTGAGTATTTTTATGTAAACCATGTTTCTCATGTTAAGTTCTACTTCATCAAAATCAATATTAGAGAAAAAAAAAAAACTTATCCTTTATGAGCAACCATTAACATATTTGAATTTATTTCGATAACAGTGAATAACGAACGGTATATCTTTATCTGGAAACAAGATAGTTTAACAACACGGAAGTGAGAACATGACATCCTACGACGTTTAGTGCTTAAACCCGCATTATCTAAACTTTTACCGAATTATCATCGACTTTTCGGGATATCATTTAAAAAAGAATGGTTTTAAGGCGATAGTGGGTTATCTAAGTAATATATTCTACTTTAAAATTAATATGAAAATTTAATATATTATTCATAGGCTTATTTAAAAGTTAATAATTATAAAAAGATGAAATAAATACTTTGAAAACTTTGAAGTTATTTACCGTTTCCAAAGTATCTTAACTCATTGTGTGCGGGTACATTTCGCAGCGAGTAAATAAACAAATATTTATTAAAGTTGCGAATGACCCAATTCAGTTAAATCTCAATAGATCGAAAATTATTGAATTTTTTTTACCAACTATTTGTATTTTATATTGAAATATATAAACAAATATATAAATAGAAATATATAAATAACAACCATAAGATATTTATCTATATAAGAAGGCTTGTTTGTGTGTAGAAAAATCAAATAGAAATAGTAGTATATAGTTTTAATTTTTCCCGTTTTTCTAAACTGAATAAATTTTTTTGCTTTTCTACGTCTAAACGATTGTAGTAGACAAGAACATTCGGCTTCGTTTTCCTGTATATACCGTTATTTTTGTACCTACAAACAAACCATGTTGTTCATATCATAAGGAACATCGCAGAATTTGTATGATTAAATAAACGCACGTGTCCAGCAAACAATGTGTTAATTGAAAATGCGTCATGCGTATTCTTTTTTTTAGTTCAATAGAGTCATTTTTATATTAGGACAGTGGCGAGTTTGAATGAACCTACCTCAATTTGATGCACACACTTGTTATGCGTATATATAGATGTTTATAATATGCATGCAGAAATAAACCTAAATTAAAATTTGGGTTCATTTTTCTTTTAGAAACGAGATATAAATGTTTTCTGAATTTCATTCATAAATTTCGACAAACACCCCCTTTATTTAATTTCAAAATATCAATCGATATAACAAAACAAATAGTAACACATACTATTGGCAATATTAGGTATTCTGCGTAATAAATACTTGAGGGGTTCACAACTAGAGTGAACCATGTTCACTTTTTGTTTTACAAAATAAAGTTGGTTTCTAAGGTCACCTTTTCGAATATCCATAGGCTTGGCCTGCTACCTCCAGAGGTATTGATTGAAAACTTGGAGGACATTGTGACCACGAACATATTTAACGAGCCCCAGTCACCTTTAACGAACACGGCAAAACCACTATTGACAACTGCTAAAGAACATTTTTCATAATAATGGCGGCGAACACTCATTTCCTGGCACCTTGAATTTAGAATGGCAGCCCCGTTGATTCATTTTCCCCTCACATTGTAGAGGGTCTATATCTTCTACAAAAAACCAGAAGTAATTAAAGAGACTTGATTCGTTACCGGAATGACATTATTCCTGGAGTCACACCCCTTCCAATAGTTAATAAAAGGAGTGGCACACAGATTTCGTGTCTTTTTCCTTTAAGCTCACGATTTAAACAATATTATCTACATATTTCTGTGTTTTGTGTTCTTTTTCCTTACTGGGATTTGTGTGTTTAGTGCTATCTTATGTTCTAAATAAAAGATGTTTTTGTAAGTGAAAGTCTGCATCAATCTACTCGGCTGCTACATTTAATAATAACTTTACAGTGATGGCTACAATATTTTTAAATTAGGTGGACATTTTACATACATGCATAGATACATATGTTAAAAAACATCTTAGTCATTTATTCAGTTGGTTTCTTTACTAATGGCAGCCGACTTAAGTTTGATTAGAAACTTTGACTTTGGTTGTGAACTTCTCATGTATAAAAACTGAAAGAATTCATGTTTTTTTATGTCATGTAACGTCTGAGACGTCATGCATTTCATGTGCCATGGTAGACTTTGACGTCTCCGACAAGTCAAGAACTCTTCGGCGAACACCGGGAGCATTTGTGAAATGGTACAACTAAGTTCGCTATTCCTGATATTCAATCAGTGAGCTAACACTATATAACCTTATTGAATGTTACAGAACAATCTAAATCCGAAAATAAATCGCCCCTTTTCTCCGTTTGTAAGTTTATAACACAAAGTAAAGTTTATAACTAAAGTATTTCGTAAGTCTATTCGTAAGTTTATTATTCGTTATTTTGAATATAATAATTTTAATCGGGTTAATACTCTTACACTATATAACCTCATTGAATGTTACACAACAATACTTTTTTTAAAAGTATTGCCATATTGTACTTGAACTAAGTTTGTACAAATAAATACAAATTATATATATATATATATATATATATATATATATATATATATATATATATAATATAAATATTATTCATATGTCAAGGGGTGAATAATCTTTTCAAAGAAGGTTGGAATTTTCTTTGAATTCATGATATTCTAATTTTTCC
This sequence comes from Pardosa pseudoannulata, assembly GCA_032207245.1. Classification (NCBI taxonomy): domain Eukaryota; kingdom Metazoa; phylum Arthropoda; class Arachnida; order Araneae; family Lycosidae; genus Pardosa; species Pardosa pseudoannulata. Next base: position 139,807,292 of record CM063508.1, read on the forward strand.
GACCAAAATTCATATTAAACGTTAAAACAGCAAAATGAAATTTACCATCGTCACAAAATCCTGATATTGCGAAACCATTAGTAACTTAACCGCATTAAAAAACAAATAGTAGTAAATTAATTATATGATAAATGTAGAACATTTCCTGATCTTTTAAATTGAGTATTTTTATGTAAAGCTTTTATGATCTTTAAAAAAAATCTAAATACATTCCTGCATACTTAAGTTTTACCACAAGTTTCAGTTTAATAGAAGTAGGTTTTTTTTTATTTCAAATTTTTTTTATTGAATTATATTTTAGTAAACTCACGAATTCTAAGTTTAAACTTCTTTTTAATCCGAGAATCGTTACGATTTCTACTTATTTCACCGAAACTGGAAATGGACTATATTCTGCAATTGGTTGCATGTCTGATTTTTTCAAATTATATTTTCTATGTTAGTTAATATACAAATTATATTTTCTATGCAAGTTATATTCTCAAATTATATTTCTATGTTCTTTAAACATTTAATACCTTAAAATAAACTTTTACATGCAAATAATTTTAAACCACTTTGGTTTATTGATATTAATATTTTCACTTTTCTACTTTAAAATCAATATGAAAATTTAATATAACAAAACAGTACCATTGAAAGGCATCAAAAAATTGTACCGGAGCGGTCGTTTTGTGTGTAAATTTAGTTATTCAGTTATATAAAATAGTTCGCATAAGGCGAGAGCTACCTAAAGTACTCGTACTTTAATATCCTATATTTAAAGTTTTTTGTAAACAAAAATATATTTTTTTAGTGGATAAATTTATAATAGTATTGTAAATATGCATAATATTTTATTAACCCTTTAACGGACGGCGGTTTCAGAGCGAAACCACTTGTTAAATTCTTTCTCTGCTTTTCTGTGGTTCCGGATCGACGGATGTAAAAACTAATTTTTGTCTAAATTTTTCCAGAATCTAACTTCATTTGAAATATACGGGATTAAACTTACTTTACCTGGAAAAGTTGGTAAACACTAACCCGTAGTAGTACGCAACCGGTGCTCAAGTATCAATCGTCAGACTATATGGCCATCTTTCGGCTGTAAATTGGTTAGTTTATCTTTATCATACCCTTTTATATAATAATTATTGTTCCCGCAGTATAATTAAACTTTTAAAAAAGCATTTTCACTCCGCACAAGGGGCTGGATTTTGCATTTTAACTAAAGATACTCTGTACCAATCCTCGACTGTCAGCTATCCACGTGTAAATTAAAACCTGCCACCGCCCTTTTATATTTTTCAACAAAATTATGTTTGGCTATACTTTGGTAGATAATCATACATGCCATAACTTCAGCAGATGTATTTGTCGAAAAAGTAATTTCCTTTGAGGAGGGGAAACAATTTACATTTATAAAGTTCATAGATACCATTTATTAACTAATTTTATTAAATCCCAAAGAATTTATACTTAAAAATTTGGTAAACCAAAACCACTCTGTTGTTGTCTTATGACACTTGGTCAAACCAAGCACTATTGAGCAGGAGGCTGCTCGTATTAAGGGAAAGGGGTGAGCCTTTCGTTTGCAACAAGCACCACAAGGGTGGAAGTTCGACTTATGATCAAGTGGGCCTCTTAATTTTGAAGCAGGGACAAAGTAAGACTCGTTGATTTTCGCAGATCTGAAAAGCGATCCTACCACAGGCTATCTACCTTCATTGAAAAGAAAAACTCGTTAAGAGGTTTGGTTTGGTTTGGTTTGGTTTGGAGTGCTACGGTCTATTTTTTGCAACACGAGGGCTAATGAGACCGGGACCTACTGCTTAAAGCCGATTCCGAACGGCTACGAACATCCATGCCACATGGGATTTGAACCCACGAACTCCGGTACCGAAGGCCAGCACTCGTTAAGATGAGAGCATGTGAGCTAGTGTGAGAGGGTAGAGGTTGTAAAAACGGTAAAATCAATAGTACAAAGGATAAGCGTAAAGCGATTTTGTTTTATTTTCATTCCGGTTTGAGTGGTATGGTCTATTTACTATAAGGCGATTTCACGCAGTAGGGCAAATTCTTAAATTATGACAATTCTGGCTTTAGTTTCAAACGGAAGGGCAGTTTATTGTTTGTGTTTTGGCTGTTGTAAACATGAAAATAATTGGGAAGGGCATTATAGTAGTTCTTGACGTTGCGATAAATTGCCTTATAAGATAAGACCAGTTTAATAAGGACATGAGCACAAGAAACAACAGGGGCATAGGGACTTAAATCCGATTCTCAATGGCAACGACCGTGCTTGCTATAGGGGGATTCAAACCCACGAACTCCAGCACTGGGTTGCAGTACTTACCTTAATCATTTGGCGTCTATTTCCGTAACTAGATAAATGTTTTTGAATACGAATTTCCCTCGTATATCATTAATGGCATTAGAATTCCGTGTTTAGCAAGTGCAATGCAGCTATAGTTCCAGCGATTTATTTCTTATTTTTAAATTCTTACTCGCCTATGAGTCTTGGACTCTTCCCAAGGTAATATGAAGCTCAATTTTATTTATCCCTTGACACACATCGAAACTGTGACACTTAACAGTTTCATTTTCTTCACGAATCTGAACCCAAAAATCTCACATTTTTTTTTATTGCATATTTTTGCTCGTGTTGCATATTTAAGTTTGAAAGTAATTTGTTGAATTATTTTGTTCACACGTCAGAAAAGGACTAAATTTCACAGTATTAATAAATTATTGTACACGAAATAAATGTTTTCCCTGGAAGCTGATTTTTCTCTCATGTACGTCAGAAAGGGAAGTTATATTTACAGTTTTGCATGTAATATTACAAGTATTTTCGATTACAAATACTACACAATTTCAAATGCAAATACTACAAGTACATTATTTGTACAACAGCGTTCACTATTGAGCCAAATTATGAAAGACGGCAAGAGGCATAGTCCAAAGTCAATCACGACAAAAATACCCAGTCTTTTCCAATTCTTTTGTAGTTGTCATTTTTCTTCAGTGAACACGCATAGCACTTGTACCGAAGTACTTTCTCACGGTGAGTTGCACGTGCATGCATAGCCGTGGGAGGATTTTCCTTGACGAATTTAAGACCCCAATTATTTACGTCAAGTTTAGGGACCCCTGCAGAGAGGATACTTCACGGAATGGCAGCATAACGGTCAAGCTCGCACGGACGCGCATTTTATTCATGGCTAAAATGTAATGTCAGCTTGTACAAAAAGGGGCTACTTTAATGAGCCCACCTGCACTCCCGAAGGGCATTTGATGTGGGAATCTAAATCCGAAAATAAATCGCCCCTTTTCTCCGTTTGTACAACAGCGTTCACAATTGCTCCAAATTAGGTGGTATTCCACGGACGCGTCAACGCGCATTTGGGCAGTCGAGAGAAGTGGAACATGGATCCACTAGCACCAGCTCGTCCTGTGCGCCCGGTTGGTAGTAGGAAAACTAATCGTAATTTTGTTTAAAAAAAAAGTTTATGACTTTAATTGACAAAACCATCTTGTGGGTTCTTTTTTTTGTCCTTTGACTTAGGCCTCTGTTAATAATTCCTTATAAAGAGTTGTGGGATAGTAACAGTGTAAATAGAAGATATAAATGATTGATGATTATGTTAACCAAGTATTTTTGTAAATAAATGTATAGAATAAATGTCTGAATCTATATAAAGTATTATATTCATTCTGTGTTTCCCCCTTGTAACGAACACTGGTGTATAGGTTGTATGTACATTACAACAGCACTAATTTCCAAAAGCTAGTTTTTTTGTCTGTAGGTGGATATGCTTCTAAAAAATCTCTTTATCTTTTAAAACCTCAAGTCAAAGTCAAGCCAAGAACTGAAAGGTTGTGGGGTAATGCCAAACCTATCAGAAATCCGCGCTTTTAAACCAAACTGAATACACTTCGAAAACCAATATCTTTCGGACATCTATACGACTAATTTAACTTTAAAAATACGAAAGTTACTGAATGCATATTAATATAACCTTCGATCCGTCTGTTTTAAAAGCCATTTTTAAATCTCATTTTTCAATCTAAAACAGCGAGAATGAAAAAGAAATCAGATTACCCGTACGCCTTACGGGCAAATCAGTAACGGCACGATAACAGCGCGTTATCGTGCCGTTAACGTTTTGATCCCCTTCCACACGCAGACCAACAGCTCTTTGCCTTGCTATGAAATTACACTCCATTGAGTGCAAGTTTTTAATAGAAAAAACTCAGACAACGTATCAGATTAAACATGATTTATTAAGACAACACTCGTTCACAAATACAGCTTGTAAATATAGTTTAAAGCATACGTTTCCATTTCGTAATTAAAAATTGAAGTCATTTTCCGTAAAAGTTTTCGCACGACTTACAATGGCCATAATTGTCTAGTAAGCACTACACTCGTAATTACCAAATTCTAATTAAAGAAACAACTTTTAAAAACATACAACGTGTACTGTTATTAGGATAATTTTACTATTACAAAGTCTGAAAGCATCTGTACACAAATATTTCTAAACTTTGCATTTGGTATTTATGCAAAAAAATTTAAATTCACTATAATCCATACAAATGTATGCTGTAAGTATTAAATCTAAATTTGGTGGGTTTGTGTTAAATGAGTAAATATAAAGTTAAACTGATCTACAAATATAGTACATTAATGTTGCGTTTATAAATTTGAAAGTTTTACTGCAATGCCCCAATTTACAATTGACGTTAGTATAGTCTTTACGAATAACTTTAGAGCTATTTAGTTTGATAACAGCACGATGTTCCTGCATTTAAAACTTTTAAAATAATAATACCGAAAAAACTAAAGATAATGGATGTAAAGTCTCACAAAAATTTAGCTCTAAACTTCTAAAAAATTTTGTAAAAAAAGCACTGTTCAGTTAAAAAAATCATGTACTAATAAAAGCTTAGGAGTGCCACAAATTAAATCAGCGTCAGGTACAACATGAAGTAGATGTGTTAACAGACAATGCGACAGCTTATTAATGATTTCATAACTATACTTATGAAGAGTGAAGCTTAACTGAATCCAACGTTCGAATTACTGTCGTCCGACGCATCGAACCGAACTAATGAGGGCGTCGTTATCGATATAGATGGTATCGACAGCTCCAGCGTCACAAGCTCGATAAGGAAACTGAACGATGTGTTGCCTATTTATGACGATATGGAATCTATCTAGCAAGACAGTGATGACTATGGAGAAGCTTTCGCCTCGTTGAAACGGGAAAAGTAAGCCAAAGTAAGTCTCCTCTTGATCCCAGACTCCGTTACTACGACTATTCCTGATAACTCTCGAGGTGGCGAAACAGACTTCAATACGAAGAGCTATGTCTGGTGAGGGTATCGGATCCCTGCCGCGCTGCAAGTTGACAGAAAACCTACAATGAAGGGTTAAATATGTTAGTTTAACCCTTTTCTAAACAATGCCCCAAAAGTGATCCAAGTAGAAAAATCCACCGATTACTGGACCATTTTAAGTTGCATTCTAGGGCATGATGGCCATTTAACCCTTTAGCGGACAGTGGTTTCGTAGCAAAACCACCTATTACGATGGATTTTTAGTATTTATGACATTTTCAACTCACAACAGAGTAAACATCTTTTTTAAACTTTACTTTCTGGAGTACTTTATTTTTTATAATTATTTAAGGCTCCAATCTCGTACATCTGTGATGTATAAAAGCCAATGATGTAGAATCAAGATCTTCTGCAAATAAAAAAACTTTTTGGAGACATGGATGATATTCGATTTTTTTATGTTTTTGACATTTTAAATGTACAACAGATGATAGCTCTAGACCTAACCTATTTTTTCTTTTGAAATATAGGTATTTAAACTTGCTGTACCTGAATAATTCAATTTATCTTACTTATGACCCCAAATAAATGTATCTATACAAACACCACATGCAAGTTGTTAAGCTATTTATTTACTAAACCATTTTAAGGATTATTATTTATTCTCCTTATAGTTAAACTTTTAAAAAAGCATAATGTTAAAGCTGTACAAGGGGAGGGTTACAGTTAAACCACTCCTCAAACCCTCCTTAGGTATTCTCTAACGCTGTAAAGAAAACTCATATTTTACATTTACAAGGTTCATAGATAACATTATGATTTTTTTACTTATAAACCCAAATGTCTATCCAAACAGCACTTTTAAATTGCTTATTTTTGGTACGGTCTACTCTCTTTCAACACGAGGGTGAATAAGACCTAAACCTAGAGCTTAAGGCAGATTCCGAATGGCTACGAACATCCATACCTGCAGTGGGATTTTAACCCATGAATTCCGGTACCTAAAAGCAGCTCTGTACCGATGAATTTATTTTGGTGACCGTTAAAGGGTTAACGAAGTTCACGACATTAAACACAACTGCTTGTAGATTTGATACAATAATCTACAAAGCAATGACATTCTATTCAGAAAGGAAAGACATTAAAAGGAATTAGCACCTACTGACCGTGGGGGAACATCGAGTACCCTTTCAAGAAGTTGTAGCAAATTAGATGCTTTGTATTTTACAATATAATTTGAAGTATATTCAGGGAAGTCAAGTCTGAAGCCGCTGTTCCGAAACTGGATGTTACGAGTGTTTAGCAGGGGTGGAGTGGTTGAAAAACTTTAAAACATGCGACCTAAAGAATTCAGTCATGACCCTTGACTCTAAAATTTTAGATATTTGAATGGATAAGATTAGAAAGTATAGTGATGTAATAGAGACCTTTAAAGGGTTAATAAGATACTTTTAGACCTCTAGACGAACTGCTCTTGTGAGTAATAGAGGAAGAAATAAGAAAAATGTTCCTCTTGTACAAAATTTCAGTTCTTTCGAGTAACAAACGCGGTTGGTTATAAACATAACAAATAAGTGGTTTTATAAAATTAAGATTATACCCATCACATACGAATTTTTTAAGCTTTATGAATAGAGGCTTCCCCACCAGCATCATTATAATGTACAGCGACTCGCTACCTTAGAATTTGGGAAGGGAAATTAAGGTTTAGACAACCTTCCCTAATACAGTTTCTAGCTAAATAAATACTTTCAGATTCTTCGATTCAGAAGTGGACTATAGAGTTTAACTCGTCAAAATACTAGTGCTTTAAAACCAATTTGAATAGTTTTATATTTGCAAGCAATGAAAATTAGGAACAATTTTAAGTAGTTGAGGGATAAAGTTATACATAAAATGCACTTAATGCAACTTCCGCCTTACATAAATACTTAGGGATATAGGATTTAATGAAACTTCATTTCTATAAATTTCTAGAAATTAAGTTCAGTTAACTCTTTAATGCCCAAGTCATTTCTGCCGATTACATTTCGGAGCCTATCTTAAATCTAAGTTAATATGGACTGTACAGAACGAAATAAATTTGAAGATCAAACAATTTTGAATACTAGAGCATGTCACGTTGGAAAAAACTGTCTGAAAAAAAAAAAAGATTTGATATTGCAGGTAAAATAATCTCTGAAAAATGCTGAAGTGTAATGGAAAAAGCAAATTTGTCATGATCTCAGTCTGTACCTGCTGAAAAAGTAAATTTATGAGCACTGATCGAAAAATCATAAAATCTAGATCTAAATTGAAAAAAATATAAATAATAGAAATTACTTGAAATTTTCGTAGATTGTTTATAAGATTGCCCATTACCTACTCTCAAAAGGAAAATTTGTTCTAAGAAAACATAAAACTCTACAAGCTATTTTTTAGCCGTATCTAAAATGATACGCCAGGCATTAAAGAGTTAAGATTAATGTTTAATTTGTACAATATACAGAAAAAAAACCGAATTTGATCCCAAAACTAGATTGGACAGCTTGCATCGAGAATAGGTCCAAGACAAAATAAATCTGAAACTTTAGGCGTGTGTGTATTACTTTACAATCATTGTAAAGTTTAATCATAAAATTAAAGTATCCAGAAGAGGGTAAAACTTTTCATTAACTCTTACTGCAGCAAGAGAGCCATTTCTTACCTTTGGGCATCTTCCAGGGATTTTCCCGAGATATGAACCAACATCGATGGCTTTAAGCCTCCATAGACGGGAAATATGCAAGGCTGGGAAGAAAAGTTTGTTAAATTCATAAATTTTAATTCATTGAAGTGTTAGAACAATTACTGGATTAATATTGAAATAGCAAAATAAGTTTTAGTCTATGGAAGCTAAATAAAGCTAAGAAAAAGCAAGGCCACCACAGTTTCGAAATTTCCTACTGTTAAAAGTTTATAATAGTAACTTTCAGAGTATTTAAAACATTGCTTTAAATTCTAGAATAATTTTCATCTGTTTATACAGAGTCACTAACCATAAGTTATTTGATGGACAAAAGTAACAGTTATTCAAGATTCATCCCTGATTTAAAGATCTAGATTGGAATCAATTAGGTCCGTTTTTTTAAGAGGTAGTCCATTTACCTAAGGTGTAAGGTGAGTGGTAAATTGTTAAAGTTTTTGAAAGGACTAACAAAAGTCATTAGCATGATTTATGTTTTGCGCAACAGTAACACTTAATATACGAGATCTATACGATTCATGAAAGGAATGTACTGCGTTCCCCCATTGGTTGGTGCCAGGGTTAATCGTGGCTAATCGTAGTTAGCCGTTAAACGACTTTGGTGGGATCGGCCGTAGGGGGATTACTCTGGAAGTTGCGAGTCGGTTCGAACGTTCGTTCTGACGTCACTTTGACTTTAGCTTGATCATTTGCTCACATAATGTTCGCAAGCTGATTTCAAAATGACGTCACAATGAAGGCTCGAAACGAACGGCAACGTCCAAAGTAAGGGCCTAGGGCTGCTACTCACGGCGATCATCTACACCACTAGATTATCTAATGACGTCACTGTTGCTACTCTGGAGAGGATTTCCGTCATAATGACTTAGCCAGTCCAAAAAATTGCCTATTCCATTCTTTTAGTTCTCCTGTGAATAGCAACCTATAGCTTATCACTTTCAACTCATAATGAATTGACCTTTTACTATTATAACTATCTATTTAGTTGTAATAATACCAGTGTTTAATCGTTAATCGTGGCTAATCAATCGTAGTTAGCCGTTAAACGACTTTGGTGGGATCGGCCGTAGGGGGATTACTCTGAATGTTGCGAGTCGGGTCGAACGTTCGTTGTGACATCACTTTGACGCCAGCCTGATCATTTGCTCACATAATGTCTGTAAGCTGACGTCAAAATGACGTCACAACGAAGGTGCGAAACGAACCGCAACGTCCAGAGTAAGGGCCTAGGGCTGCTACTCACGGCGATCATCTACACCACTAGATTATCTAATGACGTCACTGTTGCTACTCTGGAGAGGATTTCCGTCATAATGACTTAGCCAGTCCAAAAAATTGCCTATTCCATTCTTTTAGTTCTCCTGTGAATAGCAACCTATAGCTTATCACTTTCAACTCATAATGAATTGACCTTTTACTATTATAACTATCTATTTAGTTGTAATAATACCAGTGTATTAGTTTGTATTATTTTAGTATTTTAAACTTCTCTCTACACAAAGGTATAAATTTTAAAAAGGAGTTTTAAAAGATTAAAATACAGATATGCGATAGACCCAATGACAAATGTTTATGGTGGATAGATGGATTTATCATTTTTCTGTTTGATCTAGTTTATCTCTCAGAAATCCTGTATGAAAAAAAAAAGGTTTTTGATCGGAATTTAAGCCTAGAGGCCTCCAAATATATGGCCAGAGGATAAGTGGGAATTTTTCTGTCAAAAACATATCTTCAACCCTCAAAGTGCATCGAAAAAGAGAGCAACTACTTTGAAAAATAGGATTTGAAGTACTTAGATAAATTTATAAACCTTTGAAAATATATTAGATTTACGATTTAAAAAATGAGAATTCTTATTTTCTTTACATTCTTGTACATATACACCGACGAGCCGAAATATTATGACCATTTTGAAGCATAAATGCTTTATTTAAATCTAAACAGATACTAGCGATTCATTTTCTAACTTTAGGCATATAAAGAACATACTTAAACTCACATTTTCCAGTGAAGTTTCGGAGACATGTACATTTAGGGGACCATTCCTATATTAAAAAAGGAAAAAAATAGTTCTGATTACCCTGTATCAAAAATAGTTAAAAATAGTTTGTAACTTTTGCATAATATTTATCTAAAAATTGACTATGTTGAGTTATTATGAAAAGGAATTGTGCTTTGTATGACAGAGTCGGCCAGGCGCCAAGGGCGCTTCGGCTACCCCAAGAACAAGGGTCAAAGAGGGGGGGGGGTATCGATCTCTTCAAAAACCGAGGTTTTCTGTTTGGGAAAGAAGAAGCGGGACAGACTCCCGGTTGAAGTCTGAGAGAGCAAGTTGATCTAGAGTGATCTCCTCTCTGGATGATGGGTTCTATCTGCATTGAGTGTAATTGCTCTTTAAACGTTTCTTTTTTTAAATAATTCAACTGTTGTTAAGCTTTAATCATCTACGGCTCTGGTTATTTTGTCTCCATGTCTTCTTCATTGCACGGGACCCATGCGAAGTTATATCCAAAAGGACTAGGGTGTGACGGATTATCGGAAATAGAAACATTGCAACCGCTCGGCGAAATAACAGTCAGCGTACTAACCATTCAACGAAACATCATCAATATGGACTTCCGAAGCCGAAGGCCTCCCGTGTATCCTTGATGACTCAAACACGCAAAGCTTTACTCCTCGCCTGGGCCCGTCAACACCGACATTGGACTGTTTATGGTTGGAAACACGCTGCCTGGTCTGACGAGTCTCGTTTCAGATTGTATCGAGCGGATGGACGTGTACAGATATGAAGACAGCCTCATGAATCCATAGATCCTGCATGTCAACAGGGGACTGTTGGATCTGGTGGAGGCTCTGTGATCGTATGGGCTGCTTGCAGTAGGAGTGGGACCCCTGATACGTCTAGATGCAACTCTGACAGGTGACACGTACGTAAGCATTCTGTCTGATCACCTGCACATCATTCATGTCCATTGTGCATTCCAATGGACTTGGGAAATTCTAGCAGGACACCCCACACTTCCAGAATTGCTACAGAGTGGCTACAAGAACACTCTTCTGACTTCTGTTGGTCACCAAAATTCCCAAACATTTTTGAGCATATCTGGGATGCTTCGCAAGTGCTGCTTAGAAGAGATCTCCTCTTCCTCGTACTGTTAAGGATCTATGAACAGCCCTGCAGGATTCATGGTGTCAATTACTTTCAGCACTATTTCAGACATTATTCGAGTCCATACTGCTTGGTGTTGCGGCACTTCTACGTGCTCGCGGGAGCCTACACGATATTAGGCAGGTGTAATAGTTTTTTTGGCTCTTCGGTATAAAATGTTTCTGTACTGATGTATTTTCCCAATCACTTATTGGTAAAATTTTCCCACATCTCCACCCCCTTCAGGTGTGCAGGTGGGCTCATTAAAATGGCCCCTTTGGTGCTTTATTGCTTAGTCCCTGCCCCCATATCTCAGATCTACATCCCTGCCTGGGCTTAACCGTTACACTTCTGCTACTCCAATAGCTATAAATCCTCGGCAGGGGTCCCTATTAAATTCCCATGTCAACAGCTGTGTCTAAATTCTGCTGTGTATGCACGTGCTGACAATTGTGCGAAAGTACATCAGTACATATACCCCCCTCTTCCAATGAGAAAGTAATTTTCAAATTTTAAAAACTCAATTAAGTTTTATAATTGAAGAGCTAAAACCTAGTGATCGCCAGATTTGGTTCTTTGGTGTTACAAACAAAGCTCAATAGTTTTATATATTTTCATTTTAACTTTTGCATTAGCTTAAAAATAAATAAATATTTGCTAATTAATATTTGCTTAAAAGACTTATTTTTAATTTGTTCTTTCCCGTTGATGATTAAAATAAAAGCATGTATTGGAATCGTATTAAAAATCTTTTCCCTTGCAGGGAAATTGCTGGTCGAGTGTGTTTTGGAATAAGACTAGCTCGTATCCTGAATCATAGAGATCCGTGTTGAGAGCAAAATGTTCAAAACCTAGAAGTTCGAAAACAACACTACATTTCCTTATTCATTTGAAAGTGAAAGCGATCAGAGAAAGATAACTCGGTAGGATGGTGTTTTCAAACACGTGGTATTAAAACTGATTCCACATCCTGGAAATGTGATATCTCTCAGTTGCATCAACATCTACGTAGGTGAAGTTTCAAGAATAGCCGATTGGTTCCGTTTCGTCAGTTTTGCGTTCAAGGAACCAACGATCTGTATTGATGACACCTACGATTTTTAAAACGTCAGTACTATGAGTCAAACGCATTTGACTCATTGGTTACAAAGTAGGATTTTGAATTGAATGATAACAAGCGCAAAAGTAAAAGAGACTGGACATCCTGTGAAGGTTTTTGGTAAATTGATAAGCAAAGAATAAAAAAAAAATATTTAAGCATAAACGTATGATTTTCCCTTAATTAAAATAAATATCTGATTTTCATTAATATATATATATATATATATATATATATATATATATATATATGTGCACATATATATATATATATATATATATATATATATATATATACATATATATATTATATACATATACATATCTATATTTATATATATACATATATATATGTGTGTGTGTATGTATATATATATAAATATAGATATGTATATGTATATAATATATATATGTATATATATATGTGCATATATATATATATATATATATATATATATATATATGTATATATATATATGTATATGTATATATATATGTGTGTGCATATATATGTATATATATATATGTGTGTGCATATATATGTATATATATATATATATATATGTGTGCATATATATGTATATATATATATATATATATATATATATGTATATATATGTATATATATATATATATATATATATATATATATATATATATATATATATATATATATATATATATATATATATATATATATATATATATATATATATATACATATATATATTATATACATTTACATATCTATATTTATATATATATACATACACATATATATGTGTGTGTGTATGTATATATATAAATATAGATATGTATATGTATATAATATATATATGTATATATATATATACATATATATATATATGTATATATATGTATATATATATATATGTATATATATATATATATATATATGAATATATATATATATATATATATATATATATATATATATATATGCACGAAGTTTTCCTTTTTTTTAAAGATATCTTATGTTTTAAAATGACAACTCCTCACTAATGATGACTTGATGTCATATTTAAAGGAGTTTCAATTTCATATTTTGTTTTGCTTCCAGGTGTCTATAATAGCTTCTATGTTAGGTATTTACTAATATATCGTCATCAGAAATATCCGGGCGTTAATGGGTTAAGGTAATTTTTTCAAACTTAGCCGGCAAACATTTGTAATAATGAGAAACCCGAAATTCCTCAGTTTCCTTTAAATCTGAATCGCTCTAGATCTCAACTACAAATATATTGTATGCAATTAAGTACATTTTCAAGGCATATCAAGAAAATTGAAGCAAACTTGTCTAAAGGTTTAAAACCGGAAAACCCTGTTTCAAATAATGTATTTTTAATTCTTATCAGTTTTTTCGTTTGCACAAGTAATAACACTCTTGATTATCACTTAGAATTTCGCTTATAGTATAGTATGAAAACGCCTACGAGTGCACCAGTGAGTGTGCAGGGAAACGTAACAAGTCCAGAAATAGTAAACAAAGATAACAGCGTTTTAAGAAAATTTAAAATTCATTTGTGGAATTTTATTAATAATTTTGCTACGTACCTTTTGATTGCCTGCTTGGATGAGCCGCATGCTTCCTGTGAGTTTGATATTCTTACCTCATATGTATGCATTGGATTTAATAAAATCTCTTCAATGTGAAGATATGTGCATATATTATATGCATTGATTATTGCATGTCAATAGCATGGCATTGTTGTAAAAACTACCATATACGTTTGGCAGATTATACCGTGTTTTTTACGGACAATACTGTTATGTTATGATGTTATGTAAGTCTTTTGATCAGCGATTACTACTTCGATCTGTTTTGTGTCATGCTCTTAGCTGGGTGAACGAAGAATAAAGAAGACACACAAATTCAAATTAGAATTTAAGTTTTATTACGCAAAATAGGTATTCCGGTAGTTATTAGGAAGTAGAGTTGAAAGTATACTACACTTTTTCTGTCTGAGAGAGTTTAAAATTGAAAAGCACTTTAGGTGACGTGGTTGGTGTTGCGTCCATTTTAGAAGTCATATGACTTCTCACAGAAAGATGGTAATTCTTTTGAAAAATTAAAGAACAATTTAGGAAATTAAATCTAAAGCATCATATTTTACCGCAATGAAATAATTTGTATACATAATACAAAACTGAACAAATAAAAGTTCTTAGGCTTTGAATGACTTGCTTTAATGTCTTGCTACAAATTATTGTACATCTTTTAAGGATTTTTTGACAAAGCCACCTAGTTTCAGTCAGACAATTGCCAAGAATTTGGAAGTTTAACTGAAAAAAGTTGCCAGCTGAAGCAGTATGTCAGAAAAAAGTTAGTAGCATTTTTAAATAGCTTTTATATAGTTTTAGAATACAGAGGCAGTTATTTTAAGTTTATGTAACCTTGAATGGGGAATAAAATTGAAAATTGTTTCCTATGAAGCACATGAAAAAGACGTAATTTAGAAACAGGGCCCAAGTAGAAGACCACAAGGCTTGGATTGCTATCCACAAGGGTATTGTTTGAGAACTTGGAGGACATTGTGATTACGAACATATTTTACATACCCCATTCATCCTTAACGAACATGGCAGGTCTTAGGCCGGACCGAGTCCCGAATCCACAACCCTCCAGTTACGAGACCTATGCATTTTTCAACTATCTACTGCAGCTAGTACTTTGTAAAAGGAAGTGGTAGTATTGTATTGCGGTCATGAAAAATTTCAGTGTTCATAATTCATCAGATATACTAATTTAAACCATGTTTGAGTGAATTTTGAGGAGTTTCAGTATTACGTCTGTATGTGCGTACAAAGAAACTTTAAATTTAAAATTCATTTTGAGCAGTCCTGAACTCATTGCAAGTACTTTCCTCTTGACGTTTGTATGTACCTACATAGTACATATCTCGCATAACTCCAAAGTGATTAGCTGTAGAAGATCGAAATTTTTTTGGGGGGCAGCTATAACGTCTAGTTTTGCACCTACTCTTTTATGTAGAATGGTTGTTTAGTTTGCAATAAAAACTAAAAAAAAACCCACCCGCAACCACCCCAAAATAGAGGTCATGGTTGCCGAAGCCTAAGAGTGTTTGCTTCCTTTTGGGAACAAGGGATTTCGAGCTTATTCTATCGCTGATAATTTTCAGAACTTTCAAGTTGTGTTTTAGGGAATTTAACAACAGTTGCTCTATACATTTAACTAATACATTATGCACACTATATTTTTATTGCATTCGCAAATGCGCAGTGAAACACTATTTAGTAAACCTGCTCATTTTTCATCCAATATTAAATATTTTTAAAATTTCGATTGCAGGGTATTGTGTACAATGTTGTTCGACACATGCTTCCTGAAAATAGCATTGATATTGAGAACTCTGAAAATTATAATCAAAACGCTGGGGAAATTTGGGATTGTTTTTTCAACTCCTCTTCTTAGCCTACTCTCCTGTTTCTAATCATGGATCTTGTTGGTGCTTCAACCACATTTGGCGAAATTGGCGTGCTTGCAGCTTGCGTGCGTGGCGTGCTTGCAGCGTGGCGTTTGAAATCTGGCGAGGGGATCGTAACTCAACAAATTGATACATAAACAAAAACAACATTTTGAGAAAAAATTTTACAAAAATTGAATTTTTAAAATCTAATTGAATTAACAAAGAAAACACAAAGGAAACACATAACATTCATACTAAATAGACTGAAACATTCACTTAATCACAAATTAAATAAACTGAGTGTGATTTTCATCACAAATTTGTGATTTAGTGTAAATTTTAAAATTAATTTAAAAACTCTTTGACTTAAAAGAAACTGTATTTTGAGTGGAGGTTGAAGAGGAGTTGTAAAATTGAAATTTTTTTTTCAAATCTCTTATATAAAAACCTTAATTTCTCC
Source organism: Pardosa pseudoannulata (assembly GCA_032207245.1). Classification (NCBI taxonomy): domain Eukaryota; kingdom Metazoa; phylum Arthropoda; class Arachnida; order Araneae; family Lycosidae; genus Pardosa; species Pardosa pseudoannulata. The sequence continues at coordinate 139,823,497 of CM063508.1, forward strand.
ACGAGTATAAGTGCTATCCTCATAACAATGAACACAGATAATTACAAGAAGCATCCTAATCATGTGCTAAAGTTTCAACGCTTTTCATAACTTTTTACAGGGTTATCAAAAACATATTCGTTTTTCTTCAATTTGTTGACGGTCCCCTATGGGGTTTCGGGAAAAATTCTTAGCTGAAATCTATGACGTCTACCATTCTATTTACACTCCAGGGGCTTCAGGATAATTCCTAGTGTATTTTTCTAGATTTTCAACAAAATTTCTAAAATCATCATTGGCAATATAGTGCATTTTACATCTTGCATAAACATAGTAACTTAATTACATTATTTCTATTTTTTAAATAATAATTTTATCTACATATTTACAGTTTTTTAGAGCGCAAATTTTAGAACACTATGGATACATTTAAATTCAGTTTAAGGACTGTTATAACGTTTAGTAGAGCACTTAGATGAAGATCTCCTTTATTGAATACAATCTGCCCCGTATATAACGAAAAATTTCAGTATAACGTTATTAATGCTTTGGAGCATAACTCAAATAGGATTAGCCTTAATATGTTAAAATAGTGTATGTAGTACTTTTACAACGTTTACTTGTGTACCACTCTTTTTGATTGCAATTTCTACTCTATACAACTGAAATTTTCAATATAGCTTATATTAATTTTGTATGACTTAACTCAAAAACAATTTGCTACAAAATGTTGAAATTTCATATTTTCTGGTTGTATTTGAGCTATCTGAAAAAATAAATAATTTTAATAAAAGTAAAAATAGGAAAAAGAGCCAGTATCAATACAAAATAATTTATTTTAGTTATAACAGCTGGTAAAAAACGAGTCCAAACTGTACATTTCTTTCCGAACAGACCACTTGGGAGGGTCATTCCGCTGGGTCACGCAAGCCGGGATTCCTCTTCGTGCAGTCTCTGGATTTCGTCCTTGTAGATGAAGAAGTAGCTCGGAGTTCTCATTCTCTACAGATAGAATTTGAAAAAAAAAAGTATGAGCTTGTGTTTCATTTCAGTAGTTTTTACTTTTTCCTAAACAAAGTAGTTTATAGGTTTGATTTGGAGTGCTACCGTCTACTTTTTGCAACACGAGAGCTAATGAGACCGGGATCTACAGCTTAAAGTAAATTCCGAACGGCTACGAACATCCATGCTACATTGGAATTCGAACCCACGAACTCCGGTACCGAAAGCCAGCACCCTAACCAATCGGCCATCGTTCGGCTAAACAAAGTATATATATATATATATATATATATATATATATATATATATATATATATATATATATATATATATATATAATATATATATATATATATATATATATATATATATATATATATATATATATATATATATATATATATATATAAAATTGGAGACTGTGCTGATTTTTCCGAAACCGGTTTGGAGGACCGAATAGTTTGGGCGAATCTCTTAAATATCGGAGTTGATGGGCTCGAATCCTGAAGCAACCATGAATGTTCGTTGATGTTCAAAATTATATTTAAGTAGTTGGAACGTTAAAAATGTGGTAAATATAAAATAGTGCCAAAACTGTAACATACTAATAACCCTCCCCCTTCCAGGAGAGGGGCATGTACCGTAATTCCGCAAGTATAGTCTGCACCATCGTATAGTCCGTGGGCACGATTTTTTACTTAAAAACTTTCATAAATCCTCATATACTCCGCACCACTAGATAATTCGCGGACTATACGCGCAAAAACATGTATTTTAGCATGACAATATTAAATCATTTTAAGAATAGAAACCTAAGTACAGTAGAGTGCCGAAAAGTCTGGATTAGGCTCAATTAATTCCACCTTTAAAATGTGAAATCATTTCTTCTTCCACAACCTTGGAGACGAATTTTAACGAAAGGAACAGACTGGCCTACATTTCTCTGTTCGAGAACCCAGCTATGTAAATCGTCTTCTAATGCAGGTAGTAGTATCTTTACACGACCACTGGATCGCTTTAATCTCAGATTTTTAATGTTTCCTTTTGCTTGAGCCAATTTCTTATTGTTTTCTCGTCTACCTCAATGTCGACCTTCTGAACTACTTTCAGATTGAAATCAGCAGTCAAACTGCGACGATGTTTTAAAGACGTGATGAATGACCAATATTACCGTAAATCAAAACTATGAAAACAAAAAACGCTGTTACTAGTGATCCTAGTGGTGAAATGACCTTCGACTCTCAACTTTCGGTCTTGAACCCATCCTCTCGGTGTTGTCAATCGGAGCTGTAAATAGTGACTATCGATATTTTCTCGTACTCCAGGACACAATTTTAGATTGCGCTACTTGCTACTACTGATTCGTTCTGCTTTATGGGATGTATTTTTTTTCATGGTTTATTACCGATACGATACGATGTTTTCTTCACGTCTCGTGAGTCGTGCTTTTGTTTACATTTGATTATCGGTCGTTCGCGCGACATGTTCTCCCCCTCCTCCTTCTTCCGATTTTGATGATTTGAGCAATGAACAACCAGCAGATAATCCGCTGCTGAAGAATTTTGCTTTTTAAACATAGATAGTCCGCGAACTCCACGACGCGACTACCGCAGGGCATCTGGGCTTTGCGAAAACGTACGACAGGATCCGGAAAAGATTTTATTGGCCGGGGATGTACCGAAATGTTGTTAGATATGTCATGCACTGCCGAGATTGCCAAAGGAAAAAATCAGTTACACAACTACCTACTGGACGCCTGATTTCTATCCCTCCTGCTGTCGCACCTTTTCATCGAATTGGGATAGATCTGCTTGGGAGATTTCCTAAATCTGCCCATGGTAATAAATGGATCGCAGTCTGCACCGATTATTGTACACGCTATGCAATAACTAAAGCTTTACCAACTGCTGAAGCCGAAGAAGTAGCCAAGTTCCTGCTCGAAGAGATTCTTCTAAAACATGGAGCTCCTCGAGTCATTATTACAGATCGTGGTGCCGTTTTTCAATCCAGACTTGTTTCCGCTCTCGTCGAATTGTGCAATATCGATCATCGCATGACGACTGCCTATCATCCCCACACAATGGTTTGACGGAGCGCCTTAACAAAACTCTAGCCGATATGATGTCCATGTATGTTGACACCGAACAGAAAAACTGGGACGAAATTCTACCATTTGTGACGTTCGCCTATAACACTGCCAAGCAGAAGACAACAGGATTCACACCGTTCTACCTAGTCCATGGACGTGAAGCCGAAGCGACACTGGATACGATGTTTCCATTCTGCCCTGATGATGCAACTAACAACTACATAGCCAAGATCATTTCCAGCTCAGAAGAGTCGAGACAGTTGGCTCGAACACATACTCTGAGAGCGCAAGATAAAGACCGTCGACGTTATGACTCTAAGCACCGAGTGGTGTCTTATAGTCCTGGAGACCTCGTATGGGTTTATACCCCTGTCCCAAAGGTCGGTCTTTCAGAGAAGCTCTTAAAGAGGTATTTTGGTCCCTATCAAGTGTTGCGCCGTCTATCCGACGTTACCTATGAAGTGCAAGATTTCGATCCTTCCTCCCGAAAAAGAAAACCAAAAGACGTTATCCATGTTTTACGTATGAAGTCGTACCATGATCCGACGAAGCAGACCGAAAGTGAAGATGGACGAAATCCAGGTGTAGTTCTTCCGGAAGGAAAGTCAAAAGAAATTTATAAGGGACCTGTGACACGCTCCAGATCTAAATAACAGCTAGACGCTGTCTTTTTGAGATAGGAGCAATGCCGCATAAAGAAGCTTAGCCAATTACCACAGTGGCCGAATGGTCAAAGCACGCGATCCGGACCCGGAGATTGTGGGTTCGATGCTTGACATGGCAGTTTATCCAAAGTACGGATTTTTAAGTTAAAAATGTTATTTATTGTTTTCTTATGTTCTTGAATATTCTAGATCTTTCTTTAATATGTAAATTAGTTATTTCTCGAATATTCTGTTCGGGTATAAAAGCTGATACCCACTAGTTGTAGGCAACTTCCCAATCTTGTAAAGTTGCGAGTTGCTACTTAGCTTTAATAAATTCTTCTGTTAAGTTAAACGGTGTGTTCATTCGAATCTTCGTAACAATATTCCTTATGTAAATGAAATTTAAAACTTATCTAAAGAGAAAATAGTGCTTTATTTCATGCTTCTTTGCATTTTTTTAAAAAAAGGATACAATTTGTTTCTGTTTCTTCTGTAGTATTCGTACTCCTTCAAAATCAAATTCTTTTCTTTAATGACTTTGTTGATTTCCGTTCTTTAGTTAAATAATTCAGCTAACTTTCGTGTCGATTTGCCGGTCTCATATTCAATGCTCTGCTCGAGATAAAAAAAAAAAAACGCATTTCGACATCGTTGCAATTCAGATCACTGACCAGCTAATGAAATGAAACTGGCGTGAATGGCATTTTTGCTGACAGACGTGTAATTCTTCTTTAACTTTACAGATTGGAATTCTAAACAAAGGCCCTAGGACAAATTCAATGCTTGATTGTCCAGTTCCTCCTTCAGTTTCTATGGATGGTGCAATAGGGTTTCCCTATCTGAAGGGTGTGGGGAGAATACAAAAGAGATAACAGATTTAATCTTTCTTAGAAAGGGGAGGGGGACCGCGGGAATGGACTTTTCAAGTTATTCCTTTGTTTTATATCTGACCATAAACCTGACCTTGAGTTTTTTCGATCAAAATTAAAGCATGGAGTGAGTAGAATTTCCCGAAAAATGAAAGGGGCAATCCCACTTGGTGGCCGTTTAGAGGGGGTCGGGTGGCCGCTGATACAGGTTATTTTACCATTAGGTCTATGAGTCGAAAAATCCGTGCCATGAAAAATTGGCCTTTTAGAAGGGTGGCCTCTCGGAGAAGTTTCACTGTAGATGATCCCGGTCTGAATAACCCACCTGTAACGAAAGATTGATTGTAGTGCTCCAAATCAACCAACCATCCGGTTTGGAGGATTGAGGAAGAGATTTTATCGTGTCGTGAAGGCAAACGAGGGAAAACGTACCCAAAGTCGTTAAACAACTTAATGGAAGCAATCTCCTTGGTAGTAAAATCCTCTTAAATCCTTATCTCACGTCCAAAATCTACGTGTTGAAAAAGCAATGGATTCAGTTACGATTCCTTTCTCCGATAAAGAATAAGCGAATTTTTCATGTGATAGCGAAACATTTTCAACCGATTTATTTTGGACAACTATCAAGTGTTGAGTTTTTCCAAACCCTCTCCTATTTTCAACTTGATTGTAATTAAACTTGATTGAAAAAAAATGAGTGAAGATTGTAATAAGCACAGACATATTATCATGAATAGATTGCTTCATATATTAGTGTACCGAGGTACTTTCCAACGATGGTCAGCGCGTGTATGCATAGCTGTGGGAGAAATTTCCTAGAACAATTTAGGACTTCGATTGTTGACTTCGAGTTTAGGGACCCCTTCGGAGAAGGTATAGTTCACGGAATGGCACAAGCGTAGCGCTCAGGCTCGCACAAAGATGTAACTGTGAGTTATGGGAGAGGGGGCTAAAAATAATGTCAGCTTTCACAAAAGGGGCTATTTTAATGAGCCCACCTGCACTGCCGAAAGGGGTACAGATGTGGGAGAATTTCACCAAAAACAAGTGATTGGCAAAGAAGAAAAAGGGGCGTTAAAACCGAGGCGAGGAGTTGGAAATGAGAGTTAAGAAAGGAGTTGAAGTCGGGATTCAAGAGTAGCTGGACATCGAAATAACAAGCGTTGTTCGCTAACACCGCCGTCCCGTGCGCCCCAAGCCCGGACCGACACACCGCGTGAGGAAAGCCTCTGCCTGTACTGGAGGTAAAACAGATTGAACATATTCATAACGGTCATTTAGTCCTCTGTAAGTAATTCAATATTAAAGAATAACGCATAACTAAACAGAATTGTAATAATTATGGTGTAAATATGAATATAAAACAAATAATTGCTGGTTATATTATGTGGGGATCAATTATATGAATTTATAAATAGTGTACAGAATAAATGTCTTAATCTAAATATAAGGTATCATATTTTTACTGTACTTCCCCTTTGTAAACGAACACTGGTGTTAGTGTTGTAAGTACATTACAACAGATTCTATAAGATTATTAAAAGCGTTTTATTCGTTTTTGAGTATTGGCAACAGTTTGTATAAATTCTAAGCAAAAATAAATCTTCCTTATAAAAAATAACTTCTTTTTATACTTGTTTCACCGGACCTAACTATTTATATAATATGGACTGCCATAAAAGGGTTTGCCATCCCTTGCTTTAGTGTTTTCTACCTTCAGTTTATTTATGTCCTAACTTACCACGTCCTTTGTCGATCTGAGGGCTCCTGCCTTCACCAGGACTTTTCCAATCTGGTCCACCTTCTCTGTCGCCATCGCATAATGGAGAGGAGTTCTTCCAAGCTGTAGTGATTTCAAAGGAGGGAATTGACACTATTATTGTTAATAAAATGAATGAAAACTATGTGCCGTTAGTGCATATCAGTAAATAAAGACAAATGAAAAAATAATAAACGATGTCTAAAATCAAAAGAATGAGAAAAAGTACTTTTAGGAAGGAGACATTTAATTTCAGTGAACGTAGGACAATTGCAGTCAGTGGAAGGAGAATTTAGGTGTCTCGGGACTATAAGGCGATTTCATGCAGCAGGGCACGTCTCAACTTATGACAATTTTGGCTTTAGTTTCAAACGGAAGGGCAGTTTATTGTTTGTCTATTGGCTGTTGTAAACATGAAAATGAATGGGAAGGGCATTATAGTAGTTCGTGACGTTGCGACAAATTGCTCTATTAATGCGTTAAAAATGAACAGAAGTTAACTTTTTGGCAGAATATAAAACAGTCTTTAAGCTCCTTTCTGAAATTGTAATTTTGAAATCTGTGCATGAATAAAAGTTTAATGAGTGCGAATATTAGTTATAAAAAAGAAAATGAAAAAATAATAAACGATTCTAAAATCAAAATGACAATAAAACAGAAGTAAAACAAATTTCAGGTAAAACAAGAAATATGGAAGGAAGGAAAGGGGGGTTAGATGCAGCAGGGGGCACGGTCACCACAACATTTGACCAGAATAAACGGAAGGGCAGTTTATTGTTTCTATTGGCTGTTGTAAACATGAAAATGAATGGATAGGGTAAAGTTATGACGTTGCAACAATAAAAAAATAATGTTACAAAATAAAAAAGATTTTTAGAGCATAAAACCAGTCTAATTTTGAAATTGTAATTTTTGATGCAGGATAATTCAAGAAAGATAAAAGAGTCTTTCGCAGGGGATATTTTATTCCAATATATACAATTTTCACCAGAGAATTCAGTGTATGCCATTTCAGTGCAGTTTTTTCCACAAATATAAGTGATAACACTAATAATACTATGTCTGTAAGGTATACTTCCTTTAAAATTTATACATAAATTATGTTGAAAATTAAAAAAAAGGCAAAAACTGCTTACATTACATTAAAAATTCAAATTTGAAAAATATAATGAGAATAATTATATTGTGAAATACATAAGTCGTATTATATGTGTACTCTCAGAAGTACTGGAAATTTCATGAATCTGTTATGGATAGTTTGTAAGATATTGCCTGCACAAACTAAATAGCTTGAAATCCGAAACAAAGCATTTTAAAAGTTTAAATTATTTATAATCATAAATATTTTAATTACAATAATTTCCGTTACATTTTGGATATAGTAATGGCAATAACATAAGCAGAAATATTTGCAATTCAGTATAAAATATGTTAAACAATAAGGCGATTTCACGCAGTAGGGCAAATTCTCAAATTATGACAGTTCTGGCTTTAGTTTCCAACGGAAGGGCAGTTTATTGTTTGTCTATTGGCTGTTGTAAACATGAAAATGAATGGGAAGGGCATTATAGTAGTTCGTGACGTTGCGACAAATTGCCTAATCGAAAATTAAAAACATTAATAGAAATTTTCAACACATCTTTTAACACGTTATATTGACTATGATATACGTTTCAACTATTTATTATTAACTCCTGTTCACTATTACCTGAAGTCATCAGGAGTTGTTGGGCAAAACTGTCGTTATCGACTAATTAAGGCAAAAATCACTATCTGTATGATTTAGTGTAAAGCTTAAGAAATAAGAGGATTCAGCTACTATCAGACCTTACTGATACCGCTTAGTTTTTGTCAATCTTGAGTGAAGCAAAGTTCGTAGAAGAAAGAATCAGCAAATAAGAATGGTATGTTTGTCTGTTTCGTCTATGTGCAAAATATGTGCTGTATTTCGTAGCTTTTTACTGGATTTGGAAATATAGAAAAAGGTAAACCATGAAAATCCTGCACCTGAAGATTATATACTTACATTATCCGCCACATGGACAGCAGAAGAATTTGCTTTGACCAGTGCGTTTATCACGCTAATGTTTTCGAATAGCACGGCGATGTGCAAGGCACATCTAGCTCTAGTACCTTTCGCTGTGACCAATGTACCATCGGATTTGACAAGGCGAGACACTCCTTCGAGGTAGCTGTTACGGATGAAACCGTGTAACTCTTCTCTTCGTTTCTAGAATAGGAATATGACAAGAATTATGAAAAGTAGGTTTTCACTCAGAATATTAGAATTTAAATATTGAAAAATTAGTATAAAAATCTTTTAGAAGATTCCGTAAAAAATAAAATAAGAAAACCAAGATTAGGGAAGAATACAGTGCGGTTATACTCTACATAAAGTAGAATTAGATCAATGAATAACAAAGAACAAATTTCATTTGATACTATTATAATGCAGCAAATGAACTACACGTTGTCTTAAAAGAATTATTTCCAGAGTAACGACTGTTTTCTAATGCTAAATGTAAAGTAACTTCATCAGTGACATGTACTGAGGTAAAGTGAGACGCAATTTCAAACCATTTTCCTTCGATTTTCAAGTTTTTTTTCATTTTTTTAATAGATTAAACTATTACGAAACCCTTCATTTCTACTATTAAATTTTATCTGAATGTTTTGCAAATTTTTAGCTCTGTGTGGCATCTCTCTTAAATGTTATCCACTTTCACCATGGTTGCATCTGTGACATGCAAATTTCACCATGTGGGAAATGCAAATTTCCGGAGTGAAGAAAACGTCAGGGACTTTCCCGACGGGTATAAATACTCAGCACCAACCGCTAGTAGCAGCGGCAGTTGTCAGAAGTGGTTAGGTTGTCTTGCTGCCACTAATATATATGCTGTAAATATCTCTTAAATAAAATAGTGGTAGATAAGTCTTATGGTCTTTTTCCACTTTATCTGTATAAAACGACAGCACTAAATTTTTTCATATCGGCGACATTCTGAACTTTATTTTCTGAATCATTTTTCCCATCTCATTGTCAGTCTAGCTATAAAATTGTGTGGCAGTAGATTGAGCTATATATCTGTGTTGAAAGTTTAAAGAAACTACCAATATTTATGATTAAACTTATAAGGTATTTCCTTAGAATAATTCTTTCTGCATGTAATCTGACATCTATGATATGTTTTTATTACGTTACAGTAACAATAATATACTGAAATTCAAAGACTACTTATTTTTTACTTTATAGTAAAGCACACACACACACACATATATATATATATATATTATATAATATATATAATATATATATTATATATATATATATATATATATATATATATATATATATATATATATATATATATATATATATATATATATATATATATATATATATATATATATATATATATATATATATATATATATATATATATATATATATATATACACACACACAGTAAAACCTCTAAAGTTGACCACCTCTGTATGTTGTATGTTGACCAATTTTTAGTAGGTTTTACTCTCTGTAACTTGACCACTGATGTTTTCTTGAATTAGATTTTTCCTCCCGCTATTCTCCACCGGGTTTCCAAGAATTTCTTTATCAGTCAATCGGATTATCTGAGCAACACTCGCGATCCCTCCCCTTTTTTTGTGCTCCATTCATTGTTCACTTCCATGTTCACTTGCTGAAATCTGTCGAAAAAGGTCAGGAGAGTGGGGTATATGTGTAGCGGTGTAGCATTGAAAGAACTACAAAGAATTGGAAAACAACGTGTATCGCTCACATGTGACACACGTTCTGCTCTTTTTTTCTGGACATCGTGTCGTGGCAGTACCAGTCGTTTATTTGCGAATTTTTATTAAAAAGGGCACAAAGAAAAGCTGTAAGAGAACTTAAATTAAAGGAGAAAGTGGATCTTCTTAATTTTCTGGAAAGTAGCAGCCAAAGAAAGACAGCAAAAAAATTTGGTGTGAGTAAAAAAACTGTGAACATTTTAAAACGCAAGGAAGAAAACGGGGAACTTTAAAGAAAAAGGAGACGACGCTGTGAATGAAGCCACATTTCGTTGGTTTACAGAGATGAGATCAGTTAATGCCAGAATATCGGGTCCTATGTTTCAAGAATTAGCAAAAAAATTTGCAAAAGAATTCAAAATTGAGGACTTCCAAGCGTCAGCAGGTTGGCTTGAAAAATTCAAACTACGACACAAGATTTCTCAAACATTTTTGTGTGCGGAATCGAATGAGGTTTCAGCTGAAGTGGTGAGAAGTTTATTGACAAATTCCCAGAGTTTGCTAAAGGTTTTAAAGATGAGGACATCTTTAATGCTGATGAATGCGGTCTCTTCTTTAAAGCAATAACTGATAGAACTCTAGTAATGAAGGGTGACTCTTGCAAAAGAGGAAAACTTTCAAAACAGCGTTTTCTATTTTTCTATGTGCTAGTATGACTGGAGAAAAATTGAAGCCTATGGTGATCGGCAAAACCGCAAAACCCTGTGGATTTAAAAATGTAAAACCTGATGACCTTCCTGTTTTTTGGAGATCGAATAAATCCGCTTGGATGACCAGTGCTTTATTCGAAGAGTGGGTTAGAGGAATTGACGTAGAAATGAGGAAAATGAAGCGGTCTATTCTACGTGGATAACTGCCCCAGCCACCCAAAAAGTGAATAATCTCAAATGTTAAGCTAAAATTTTTGCCACCAAACACAACTTCGAAAACCCAACCTTTAGATCAAGGCATTATTCAGTCCTTCAAAGTGAACTACAGAGCTCAACTTCTGGAATGGGTGATCACGAAAGCACAAACCTGTGGTTCTTCAGCGTTGGCATTATCAACAGCTGTTTCAGTAAATGCTTTGAATGCTGTTCATTGGAATAATTCTGCTTGGAATAAAGTTACGCAAGCCACGATTAAGAACTGCTACAAGAAAGCTGGATTTGTTACAACTACAATATCGATGCAAGAGGATGAGCTTCCTCTATCTCCCTTGCCAGTTTTTGATGGAGTTAGTTTTGAAGATTATGCTACCATGGACGATGAGTTAGTAACATGTGTTGATCCAGACCCAGAGGCAATCTTCTGTGAGATACTCTCTGGGACTAAGCACAACGAGGAATCTAAGGTAAGAGAAACGGAGGGCGAAGTGGATGATGATCCAAGTGACGATGAAACTGAAAACTACCCAACTCTGAAGGAAGACGATGTAAAGCGCATGATGGAGCAACTTAAAGATTTCTCTGCAGAAAAATGCCCAAGCATGCTTAATGGACTTGTAAACTGTGAAATGGCTTTTTGCAGTTACCAAATGAACAAAAAGAGGACTCAAACAAAATTTGAATCATTCTTTGAAAATGTGTAAAAATGTGCTGTACCTTCAGTAAAAATAAAAATCAGTAAGTGCTAATTTTTTTCTAAATTTTTCATTAAAAAATACTAAAAAAGTTTGTTAACTTTTTTCTAATATTGTACTATAGTAAATATTTAAAAAAATTCCCTAAGTTGACCACCTCCGTATGTTGACCACTTAGTTACAGTCCCTTAGGTGGTCAACTTATGGAGGTTCTACTGTATATTATATAATATATATATATATATATATATATATATATATATATATATATATATATATATATATGTATATATATATACATAATATATATAATATATATATATATATGTATATATATATACATAATATATATATATATACATACATAATATATATTTATATATATAATATATATTATATATATATATATACAGATAAAAATTAATTCCTTTTAAGAAGTCCGTTGGAGATCGAGAAAATACATTTTATTTTCACTACACTTACAATAAAATCTGCCACTTCTCTGAGTAATGTCATGGAAGCATTTAGCCTGTGGTTTTGTAAGACACCTGCAAGATCTCTTCCTGTGTTGTCATTGATGTGTATGAGGTGATCGTAACCTTCGTGCAGGAGCATGTGTATGATGGAAATTCTTTGCTGCAGAAAAGCGTCAAACACAAACCTGCAAAATAAATGAAATTTGGTTGAATGCAATAGGAGTTAAATAACTGCAGAGATTTTATTTCGATAAAGTCATAACTGTCAGTTTTGGAATTTGCAAATGGCTGAGGTTTATGTGTAAAGTCAAATTCCAAGGGACCTAGGAATTTTAAAAGAAAAATTAAGTAATCAAATAAAAGAGAGAGAAATGACGATTAGCCAAAAAAAAAAGATCAAAGAATCTAACAGCAAAATACTGAAAACAAATCAGAAGTGATTGCCCCTAGCCTTTTTTGCATACTCTCACATAAAGATAAATGATAACCCGAGGTAAAAAGTACTGCGCCATTTGTTCTGTGATTATTTTCGTTTACCAAATATTATCAATTGGAATGACTGAAAATCTCCTGGGAGCATCGAAAAAGACCATTACAGGTTTAGTTTAACTCGCTACAGTAAATTGTTTTGAAACACAAAGGTTAAAAATTCTATGATTCACTGTTTAAAGCAGATTCTGAACAGCCACAAACATCCATGTCATCAGTGGGGTTCGAATATGTAGACTTCGATACTGAATAGCAACGATATGTTAGTTCATTAATTGTTTGATGCCTTTTGAGAGATATTATGTCAGGGAAAAAAACTGATGGTAATTAAAGAATGGTGACTAAATTAAGTATCTGAGAGATGGGTGTAAAATGTTGGTACAGGTCAGTAATTTCCGAGTAATGACCATATGCAAATTTGTTTTTGTCGACACAGTTCTGATTTAATGTTTCATTAACTGGTAGGAAAACATAAATAGGCTAAAAGATAACTCTTAAAATTTGTTTTTTCAAACTGCAGGAGGTCAAAAATGTTGATTTTCATCATGAAAATGTTATTGAATTTTTGACATTTTCAATATTTCTTTTATGTATATTTCGTATACAAAAAAGTAAAAATCCATAATAAAGATGAAAAAGTAAAAGCCCGGGATTAGATACAGAACATTTAGTTTTTATTGCTGGTTGAACATGAAACAAGAACCCTAGGATTTGTCCTAGGATAAGTCAATTGTCGTGATCACACCTTGATCGAAGTCGCAAGAGAGGATAAGAAGGTGGATGGACATTGTACGAGGCGCATCCAAAAAGTAAGTTTCCCTATTTAAAAGAAAAATAAAAGAACTCACACTTTCACGGACATATTTATTGGCAACAAGTACAGCAGTGTTTCAGCTATTTTTCAACATAGCCACCATTAGAATTGAGACACTTGTCGTATTGTCGAATCAACTTTTGTATACCTTTGTCGTAGAACTCTGCCGCCTGACAATGAAACTAGTCTTCCTGTTCCAGAACACCGTGCATATCCCTTTCCGTACTGACAGCGTCTGTTTGAATTTGGTCGTGAACGAAGATCCACTATGATGTGAATGCTGCTTGGTTTTTGGGGTAAAGTGCGAAATCCAAGTCTCATTGCCAGTGACGATCCTGTCGAGGAACTCGTCATCGTGATACCGTAGCAGAAATGTCAGTGCTGCTCCTACGCGTTGAATTTTGTATTCGGGTGACAGTTTCGGCTCATAGACCTGACAGAGCTGACGATGAATTTCAATTTGTACAATGCTTTGTGCATTCAAGATCACCGGCCGAACCTTGCAGGCGGCAGGAGAAGGAATTAGAGTTTCCATTTCGGACCACTGCTACCCCGCTACTGGCAAGAATCAGGACTTGTCCAGCTAGCATATGATTAATACGTCATAGATTTGTTACTCACAAGCAATTGACACGGCTAATTACGTTTACTTTAAAGGGGGAAACATCGGGAAACTTACTTTCTGGATGGGCTAGTAGCTCACGAAAGGAAGAGAGACGCTTACTTGGAGGATTTGAAAAGGATCCCCATATTATTTACAATACCAGTAGTACTAGAAAATCTACGTAGCTCTAGAGATAGTGCCATTCATGTAGAGATCTCGTTAATAACATTTTTCATGGTTGACAAACAACGTCAAGATATCAAATGACATGTCAAAAAATAACCTACATGTTAGAATCCTTAAACGATAAAGAAAACATGATCATGTCTGAAGAGTACCTATCGATTGTTGCCATGTTTTCCTGCTGTCCACTTTCCTCCGCTACATCCCTACAGGTTCTATAGAGGGCATCTCTCTCTGCCAGCAGCACTTCAGCATGACTCAGCAAGCCATAGAAACTACCATCCGGATGCACCCTGGCGGCTGCAAAATGAAGCACCGTTTGTCCTTCTTCATCCTGTCAGAAGTATTAACATGGTCACTAAATGCCTCAAATTCTGATATAATGAAAGATCTAATAATATCCTGCTAGCAGTGGCGTGCGGTCCATATGTGCAGGGTGTGCACTGCACACCGTGGCAAAATTATGAGGGACAATAATTTTCTGCACCTATATCTACCTATCTTTATATGGTATATAATAAATATTATTTATAATATATTCAAATATTATGTTGATTTGCTTGCTTGTATTCCCGCAGTGCGTGCGGTACTAGGTGCTGCACC
>CM063508.1:139843378-139863378 GCA_032207245.1 Pardosa pseudoannulata
AGATTAACCCTACAGTCAATACTGAATGACATTTGGTTCTGTTGGTTGTGATCTGTAAAGAATATAAAAATAAGTAGCATAAGAATACCCTGGTTTATCATTTTCTTTATCTTTATCGGGATCTTGTAACATTTCAGCTTTAACAGGAGATGTATTGCCTTCAGTTTCTTCCAAAAATTCGACCTAATATTAAAAAATAATATTATAATTAGTGTTTTAATAAGTTCAATAAAAAGAATGATTTGGAAATCAACCATTTCTGGAGTAAAATATTATCCACAATTTTTTTTTAAAATTATATCTTTACAGAGGCAATGGAGTAGAAAAAATTTTGGCTATTACATTGGACCGGCAATTTTTTTCCCAGTCTTTTATTATCGACTAAGAAAATAATTATCTTTACTAATGTGCTCAACAAAGTTGTGGATATATTACTAAAAGTTCCGCTATCATTCCATTCGATGTACGATGTTTCATCTTTAAGCACATTCCTGAATAGGCTACTATGTTAAAGAAAGGAGTTATTTATCATAAAATTTATTTAAAAAAACAAATAAATTCATTTTAATAATTTTAATCATAATGCTAGTATGTGCTCTTTATTTTTTGATTATGAAAAAGTTTTAAAATCAGGTTTCGCATAGATTCAAGCAACTATATTTTCGAAATTCAAAAATAAATTTAAAAATTTCGCTTACGTGATAATGGGACTTACAATTAAATGAATTTTTTATATGATTGAGATTTAGTGAGTTGCTTTTCAGCCTTTGTATTAGAATGCAAAAAATAGAGATACGTTAAATAACATTTAACTTTCGCAATTCAATTTCTTTCTCGAATATGATTAATAATACTATATATATATATATACATTTAAATTAAACACTTTACTTTGTAAGGAAAATTCTCAGGGGTTTCAAAACTTAAATCAAGGGTAAAAATTTCCACGTCATTTTCCATTCCCCTTTTTAACCCCTAACCTAAATTGACCACTGGGGCTACAGGTTACGCCCTCAGAGAAGGGGCCTGGACAATTATAAACCTACATGGCCCTAGCGGACAATTTATGAAATTTCCAAATAAAAAGGAGATACATGCTAGCGGAGACAGATTTTTCTAGAGATATTTTCCCACAGATGTTGACCCAGCTGTTAATGGTCTTGTAAATAGAACTTCATGCTAGCTGACCCTTCAGTTTGCCCCTATGATGAAGTGGGAACCCGTCCTTCAAAGTTATCTTAATAAAGGTCTTTAGCTGAAATGGTATCATTTTTATGGCCATGACTGAAACCTCCCATCGAGAAGTCAGTCTCATTGCATATATATATATATATATATATATATATATATATATAAAGCTTATATAATTTAAAATATACTCATAAATAATAAAATAATTATGTTAGAAATCAAAAAGTAAGAATACAACTTAAATTTTTAATATTAAAATTAAAAAATTTAGAAATAAATTAAAAATTATAAAATTATTTAAAGTATAAGTCCTAGTATGTATGACAGTATGTATGGAATTTCATGAAAGTATTAGCAATAGCTTTAATGGTATCGTGTACACAAATTAAAAAAATTGAATGCGAAAAAGCGTTTAAAAAATTAAATTATGTACAATGGTTAAAGATGATGAAAAAATAAAATTATTATAAATTTCGCTAGATCTGAAGTATGAAAAAACAACTAGTAACAGAAGTAGCAGAAATGTTTGTAGTTCAATACATAAAAACATTAAAAAATTGAAGATTTTGAAAATTTAATAGCCCTATGACCTTTTAAGTTAGGAACAAGTATCTGAACTGTCTAGTTAACCCCCATGCCTAAAACAATTAACTGCAGCGCTACAAACCAAATCAGACCAAAATCTGAAAAAGTTGAGGGTTGCTGAAGTCACACTACTGTCAATTTTTTAATTAAAGTTCTAAATACAACACTTTTGATGCGTGTGTGATACTCTGCTGAGTCAGTCGTATTACTTCCAATTCGTCATCAATAAAAAAAGTTCGCTTCCTATATATGTTTACTATGAAATTTACTTATGAATAAATTACTTATGAAAACGAATAATTTACTTATGAAAACATATAAATGCATTTTAATAATTTTAATCATAATGCTAGTATGGGCTCTTTACTTTTTGTGATGATACAAAAGTTTTAAAATCAGGTTTCGCATAGATTCAAGCAACTACATTTTTAAAGTTCAAAAATATATTTAAACTTTTATAAAAATTTCCCTTATGTGATAATAGAACTTACACTTAAATGAATTTTTTATTGAGATTGAATATTTCTGAATTAATAGTTTAACACGTATAGCAGAGCGGGTAGAATCTCCAAATATATAGCATTTTGTATGTCGGCAATAGTTTGTTCATCACAGGTTGAAATTTCGTATTCAACTAGGAGTATGTTGCTAATTTACCCATGTAATAAATTCTGAGGGTTTTGGTGTCTCATTTGACTGACATTTCCGTAGTCTACTCTCTCCCAAAGGTAATTCGAATTACCCTCTTATTCGTACTTGAAAAGATCACAGGCAATGCCGTACCGAATTAGGCCGAAATTGAAATCCGAAAGAAAGGTTCAACTTAGTATCACAACCACCGGAGAGATATATAGAGCCAATCCATAATAATTTGCAATGGATTACACCATCTTCGAAGAGATTGTATGGCTGTAGATACCAACGGAAAGATGCACGAAAGCAAGGCATAAACACCGTAGCTTTCGAACTATCCCATGACAGGAAGGTGGGCAGTGTTGTCGAACGAGTTTAACACTAACTCAATCTCATTGCTCGATCTGGAGACCTAACTTCATGGATCAATTTCATCTGGAACATAAGGTAATATGTATAATCAAAGCAGTAAGTTTTTTACTCAAGCATGTATATGCAAGGCTTACAGATCTATGTGTTATGCATTATTATATTTACATGTAATAATGCATTCTAACCCGTATATCTGTATAGATAAATAATTTTATGTAGTGAATCAACATTAAAATTATAGCTTAATATAGATTCCAATAAAATAGACTTATTTTATTAGAATAAATATGTAGTCAAATTGAAACTTCTACACTATGCTTTTTCAGTTCAATTTGAGATTTTGAAAGTAAAAAAAAAGAAAAAATATTTTTGGAGTCACAGATGATACCCAATGAATTATTAAACAGAAAATTACCACTTTAGAAAACTTAATTAAAAAATTAAGTGTTTTAAAATCGAGAATTTTGTATCGTTTACGAGTTTTACTTTGAACCTGCTTTTTCATATACATCTAAATAAATGCCACATAATTTAAGTATTACGTAAAATTCTTTGTGAAAAAAAATATAGTTTTACTTGTTGCTTAAAAATAATGTGTCAATGGTTTCACAGTTAAAAGTCTCAAATTGAACAGAAAAAGCTTAATGTATGAGTATTACTTTAAATGTACACCATTTGCTGTATATACCCCAAGTGTATGAAGTCAAAAGATCTTGTAGAATGATAAAAAGTTTCCTTTAAAAATTATCGTTCCGTATTTTTAATTTTGTCTTGATCATCGAGAGTCATGTAGTCACTGAAATACACAGACAGTTGATAAGGCTTAGTGTGAAATATCTAGAGGCATAAAAAATAGCATTAAAAAGCTCTGCTACAGTTAATTACGCCATTCTTTCCCGGATTTATGCTATATCTACTGCATAAAGCTTCTATCTACTCTTCTAGCGATAGGACAGTTTCAGGTGAACTTACAACTTCATCTTCTCTTGAAGCTGTAATAATCCCGCTTTTTCTCGCCGCGTACTGGTACAAATAAGTCGCCAAATAGCCAATGGGATCTTTGGGTCTCCTCTGTGCTACCTGCGTCAGACCCTTGATCAGGGCATCTCCCAGGACGCTGGCCAAGTACCTGCTGTCCCGATTTTGCCGGTCAAACAGAATAGGGTAAATGGATGTTGCCTGCTGTTGAATCTGTACCTGTTGGTCCTCAGTATTGGCCGCTTCTGTAGTTGAAGTGCTAGTGTCAGAAAAAAGTGGTGTGTTGACAGGTTCTGGATCGATGAAAGGATCGTATTCGTCGTCTTCCTCGAATAGATCGCCTGTTGGAAACAATTCAACAGTATTAACAAACTACTTCCATGCTTTCACTCTCACATTGTGCTCTTTTTAAACATTTCGTGGGCCATTTATTTCTCACACGTTTTTAAACTTACAAAACAGAAGTGCTAATTATATTTGTACCAAAGTACTTTCCCACGGTGGTATGCACGTGCATGCACAGCCATGGGAGAGATTTCCTAGAGGAATTTAGGACTCCAATTGTGCACGTCTAGTTTAGGGACCCCCGCAGAGAAGGTATAGATCACGGAATGGCAGCGTAACGGTCAAGCTCGCACAGAGACGTAACCGTGAGTTATGGGAGCAGGGGCTAAAAAGTAATGTCAGCTTGCACAAAAGGGGCTACTTTAATGAGCCCACCTGCACTCCCGAAGGGGATGCAGATGTGGGAAAATTTCCCGAAAACAAGCGATTGGAAAGGAAGAAAAAGGGGCGTTAAAACCGAGGTGAGGAGTTTGGAAACGAAGTTAAGGAGAGGAGTTGAAGTCGGGATTCGAGAGAAGTGGGACAAGAGTCCTAAGCCCCGCTCGTCATCACCAACTCGTCCCGTGCGCCCGGACCGACACCACATGAGGAAAGTCCCTGCCTGATCATTTGGACCCACTGAAGGACCGACACAGCCCCGCTCACCATCACCAACTCGTCCCGTGCGCCCTGACCGACACCGCGTGAGGAAAGTCCCTGCCTGCTCCCCTGTGCATTTAATGAAGGTAAAGATAAAATAATATTTACAGTCACTTAACTTAGGCCTCTGAAAATAATATAACCTGGTGATTAGTAATAGTTCATTATAAAGAGAATTGTAGTAATTATGGTGTAAATATAAGACATAAATAATTGATGATTATGATATATGATAACCAAGGATCTATTTGTAAATGAATGTACATAATAAATATCTGAATCTCAGTATAAAGTATTATATTTTTACTGTGTTTCCCCCTTGTGACCGAACACTGGTGTAGAGGTTGTAAGTACATTACAATAATATTAAACTGATCAAATAATAAATGACAGCGCAAAACTGAAGCGGGAATCAGTCTTCCTATCGTTATAATAGCAAAGCCAATATATTTTAAAGGGTTTTGCGCTTCCCACGGATGTATTTTGTAAGATCATGTAGGTGGGAAGAAATGTCTCCGTGGCCTTCTAATATGTTAAAATTTAAAGGCTTAAAAATCATACAAAGTGAATCAGAAAAGAGGAGAAAACTTTCATAGGTGATAGCTCATACCAATATAAATCAATTTTTTTAAAGAAAATAATAGTTAAGATAACAGTTTGCCAAAATATATTTTAAACCTTTTTTATTCTTTAATTTACGAGCCTCAAATTATGTTCATATGAAGAAGAAGCTTAACCCTTTCTTGGGCCATTTATTTATCACTCGACGTTTCCAAACTTTCAAAACAGATCTTCTAATTTTATTCAATCGATCGAACAATTGATGACAGCGCAAAACCGAAGCGGGAATCAGTCTTCCCGTCGTTTCAATGACAAGACCAATATATTAGAATGGGTTTTGCGTTTCCCACAGGTGTATTTTGTAAGATCGTGTAGATTGGAAGTAATCTTCCCACGGCCCACGAAAGGGTTAAAAGATATAATAAAAATGTTGTTCGTTTTAACAATTTTTGTGTTATATTTTGCTCTTTTAAAGTTGACAAAGGGCCGAAATTTGTATCATACACACACAAACATAGGGATGCACAAACAATAGCAGCAGCATCAACCTACTATAGTGCCTCGATTTACGTGTACAACAATGTACGTGATTTTTTTTTTTGGAGCTATCTCTCAGTCAGTCTCAATCACGAGTTACAATCAAGCTGTATAGTTAAGCCTACATTTGTTGCTTTTTTGTTTGTTTATAACGAATTTATTTCTTTATATTTTGTTTTATCAAGTTTTATTATGTTTACATACAATACTTATTCTAAGTACATTTCCCTTAACACTAGAATTGTGGGCTGGGTCAAATTGACCATAATTAATATAAACCTGTGTTGTTATACAAAAAGTACTCTGCATACATACGG
This sequence comes from Pardosa pseudoannulata, assembly GCA_032207245.1. Classification (NCBI taxonomy): domain Eukaryota; kingdom Metazoa; phylum Arthropoda; class Arachnida; order Araneae; family Lycosidae; genus Pardosa; species Pardosa pseudoannulata. The sequence goes on from CM063508.1 coordinate 139,849,537, forward strand.
AAATGATATTTATTCATTTGTAGATATTAAATTGTTATACTCCATGAAAAAATAATAGTGTATTACAATATGGAAATTTTTTAAATAGTTAGAAAAATATATAGACATCATTAATTGAGATATTTAGTTTCTTTCCAGTCAAGATTTCATACGCAATTTGGGCAACTTCTTTTTATATACTTTATATACTTCCGGCATACTGGTATTTTACTGTCATAACAAATATCTACAATTTTGTTTACACTCTTAGAAGCTTGGTAATGAAGTATTTTTCACTGCTGCACAGATTCTTCCTTAGTATCAGCTTTGTATGTGTTTGGTATTTCTGTTTTCGAATATTATACGTATTACGGAATTCTTCAAAGAGTTGAAAATATTCTCAACTATTTTTTTTTCCTGTAACTTCTTTGTATAAAATTCATGAAATAATCCCATCAGGATTAAAAAGTATTGTAGAATACATGAACTAGTCACCTCCTTGATTCTGCCTCCAAAAATATTTCTGTGCCATTTTGCTCCAACGTCAACACCAAATTTTGTTGAGTTATAAAATATTGTTTCAGGAAGCATTTATGTGTGATTATTCTCAACATAGAATGTAAGCTAAAAAGAGTTCATCAAGGCATTTCTACTGTATTTTCTTTCACAAACTGTCAAAGTTGTACTATCATGATTGAGTAACAATGTATAGTATAACGGCATCTTTACTTTTTTTTCACAAATACAAGTAATTTTTTTTCAGATTCCATTTACTTCACTCCATTTAGACAAGTGTTCTTCGTTTTTAACGTTTAAAACAGATTCAGGAGCTAATTTTTTTCCTTTATTTTAGAAAGGTTCTATCAAATGTAAAACGACATATTCGGATAGAGTAAGGTTTTCTGGGCATTTCTCATCTTTATACATATATGAAAAAACATTGATCATGCATTTTTTTTTAATCTTAGACATTAAATGTGAACCCGTTAGACTTCCAAGTTGGCATTCCAAGTTAACATTGCACTATGAGCAAAATTTAGATTCTATTCAATAGATCAAAACCACAAACACCGGATAGTGCACATCGAATACGCTAACCAGAGGCACTTTCTCTCATACAAAGTCATAACGGAACACACACACACACACACACACACATATATATATATATATATCATGTTAATGTATTTTACTCACTATATTTGGTGGCAGGGGTGCAGACCAGTTTTTTGCCACGGGCGCTAAAAGACCTAGTTATGGCCCTGGTCGTATTACTTCCAATGCGTCATCAATAAGAAAAGTTTGCTTCCTACATATACCGTTAAAAAGTAAGATTTTGAAGCCTTCTCTATAACTTTTTACGTATATGAGCATTTATAATAAGTAGATGATTTATTAGAGCGTATTTAGGATTGGATGTTCATTCTGTAATAAATAAAAAAAATGTAAAAACATCGCCTTGATGACCTATTACAATGTATTCTGGAATTAATACGTGGAACAACTAACATTTAAGTTTTATAGTCTCATCTTGTTTTATATTTGATACTTTTTATCAAAAATATATAATCTTTGTATTTATTTTGCAGGAGCTAAAATAATTTTAGTAAAGTTTTGATCTGTTCTTTTTCTCTGTAGATTTTAATTAATTTATAATTTTTCTTAGGGGCAACCTACCCCTACTTCTGAATGCTGGTGTGAATTAATTTCGTTTGAATTTAGTTAAATGGGAAAAAACGATCCAATTGACTTAAGAGATCGTTCTCAGAACCAATTGAACTCCTCTACTGTGTTTAAAAAACTCCCAATAGATGGCACTGTATAGTCTAGTTTTCGAAAAATGTGCAAATTTTACCGCTCTATGATATGAAGGAGTGGTCTGTTTGGAGTGTGTCTTCTACTTGTGACTACATGAAGATTGATGGAACCTGAACATAATTCTAAAAAATACAACGAATGATTATGAATATTCATGTAAAAAGCGAGATTCTGACTCGTAGACTCCAGTACCGAAAATCAGTAAATGTCCTGTTCCTAATTGTTTCGCAAAATGCAGATGATAGCAACAGTTTGATATGTTGTTTGAACGACTACTTTGTTAAATGTTTGAAACGAATGGAAGGACTCAAATATTGACTCTAACATAAGGCATTTTTATGAAAAGCACTAAATTTTATTTTATGCTTTTCACAAAATCACCTTTTTTATTTACTCAATTTCCCGTCCCTTTATTATACCCTGCTCAACATTTCGTATCTTTCTGAACAAGAGCTTTGATTGTAGACAACTTTAAAGTAGGGAAATTCAACTATGGAAACCTGTCCTACTCACAGATTTGCAGCTTTGTATTCTCTAAATACAGTAGAACCTCTATTAACCGAGGTAGTCTAACCTTTTTTCTCCTTTCCAAAATTAGATTTGAAAAAAGGATACAAATTTTAGTTCGTTGTCCGTGTTACAGGTACTTCTTCCCCACAACATGATTGCCAAGGCATGGCAATTAGTGACTCCAGCTACAATTCGTAAACCATCCAACAAAATAATTGTTGAAAAGAGGAGACAGGGTGAATCCCAGAATACGGAAAACACACCTATAGGAAACTTCTGGAAATCAATGGGATTGAAGGATATGAGGAAGTTTTGGAAGAGGACATTTGCGAGTGGCTGGACGTTGAAAATCAACATCCAAATTTTGAAACTCTCAATGACGAAGAAATCATACAAGCCGTTTCAACAGACATTAATGACTCAGAAAAAAAGATGAGGACTTTAAGGAATTTACGACTAGAAGTCATAGTGAAAGTGTTCAAGCATTGGCAACTGCCCTAAAATATTTGGAGCAAAGAAAGGATGCTACACCAATGGAACTCCCGTTGCTCAAAAATTGGCGAGATAGTGCTGCCCATGATAGAAATTCTGAACTTTTGCAACGAGAGGTAACAGACTTTTTTTTTTTTTTTAAAGAATGCAAATTTAACATATTAATGTATATTAAATTTTAAAAATACAATATTTTCTTGAGATTTGTGTTATTTTTGAAAATGCGTCTTTCGATATTTAACTAAGTATAGTTTAAAAAAAATTCCATTTTACTTTTTAAAATTTACTACTAGAGTTGATTTCCTTTTTAAATCTTTTTTAGCTATGAAACATATATGTTTATTTTTGTCAGAAGTTCATATATGTTTATTTTTATTTTTATACAGGGTTTCTATTAACCGAGATTTCCGATATCCGAGGTACTAGCGGTCCCAATTAGCTCGGATAATTGAGGTTCTGCTGTAATGTAAAGTAAAAATGTATTAGCGAATTATTCTCGTGTTCCATTCTCTTTTTAAATGATACAATATGAATGCATTCAGAACATCCGACTATGCTGCGTCATCTACTGTCCAGAATTTTGACTTTTTCATTTGTGTTGCTCAATAGTACGAATCTTTGAGAAGTCTAAAGCAGCATATTGTCCTCAGGTGCAACGGTTTCATGATTTTCAATGACTTTAACCCCTTAACGTATACGCTTGAGTTAACACGAGCGCTCTAAACTGGCCAAACTGTGCACTCTCCAGATAATTCGAGAGGCGTTGCATTTTATGTTGCTATAATTTTTCACACTCGAATGCAATCGAGAATTGAAAATAACAATACAATATAATATTACAACATTACAATATTCGACTATTTTATGCAATGTTATCAAAATCGAAAATCGAAATAAAAATTTTGATTAAATTTTGATATTTTTGTAATTTTTTTTGCCAAGACAACGTTCTAAATTGGGTTTTTTACATTAAAAAAATTGAATTTTTTTTACGTTTTTTTTAAACTGTGCATTAAGGGGGTTAAAGAAATATCCAGAGTTATAGGATTGTCTGTTGCAGAGGTAAGTAATCTTGCATACCTCAAAGCTAGGGCTTAGGTATAATTTAGAAGTTTTATTTTCTGACTCGCTATTATGTTTATGTGTTTAGTTTTTGAAATTAATTTGAAATGTATGATTTATGGATACATAAGTTGTAACAACGTTTTTGTGCATAAATACTGAAATTATTTTAAGGACACAAGCGATGAAGAATCTCAGTTTTTAATTTAAAAATTTTTTTAATGGTATTTTTATACTGAGAATATATAATATTGTTAAATGAAATATAAAACATTAAAATCTTAAAAATAATTTTGATTAAAATAAAAGATTATTTCATAAAAATTGAGTCTTCAAACAATATTCCTTAAAAATGTTTCTAGTGCACAGCATACAAACCATTTGAGTGTATTTCTTCATTTTATTTTTAGAATTTGTAAAAAAACATAATTGGCTATCGATTTTTATTTACGTTAAATATTCCATATATAATAATAGCCTAAGTTATCTGTCCGTCTGTCCACGAATTTATGAATCGGTTAGACCTGGAATGGATAGGGGGCATTCATATTGGATTCTTGATGAGTTAGGCTTAGCAAAATTCAAAGCGAGTCTTTAAAACGTTCAACATCCACCCCTTCCCCCCTTTTTGAGCGTTTAATGCCATTATTTCAAATCCTAATTTCCCCAGTTATGCGCAGGCGATTAAATTTATCAATTTATCACATAATAAATAGATAAAAATAACATTTTTTCTGGCATTATGACGGCATTCCCTTAACTATCTCATTTAATCATTTCTTATTTCAAATTATTTAAATATCGTCTGGATTATTTACATACGGTTTGTCACTGAACTTAGATATTAAGCCAATAATTTTCTTTTGTATTTGGTTTAAATAATAGATTAGGTACATATGTGATAACTTTAAATTTAATCACCCATCCTTTTTTGTTGCAATGAAAATTTTATCACCGGTATTAACAACAAATTCTTTTAATAAAAGTCTAGGAGTCTATTTCACGGACTACTAAATATCTAGCGCTTAAGTTATATATCTTTGAAAATTAAGAAGTTTGTTCGTTTGTGTGTTTGTTTTTCATACATAACCACACGGTTTGTCTAAATGAATTCAACGTGATTCTAAACTGAACTCACAGTATCGGGAGATTTTAAAGGAGTATGAAGATAAACAAATTACCAGATAATTTTCAACCAAAAAACAAAGCATCTTTTTACCTTCCTCATAGGGTACTTCACCATTCTGGAAAATTAAAAATTTTGCTAATCCCGTCATATGACAGGCTACATGCTATTTATTTATATAACAACTATTCCAATTTATACAATGCTTTAGAAACCGTTTTTTTTATCATTTTAAGGTATTAAACCCTCTTAGAGAAATTATTTTGCCATTTTCAACCCAGTTTGTCGTACCCAGTTTTAAGAGAAACACCTTAACAGACAGTCTCCAAAATTTTAGCTCATCCGTGTGTGTCTTAATGCCAGAGGATGGCCAAATCGATGGCATTACGATAATCACTGGACTTAGATATTACGCCAATAATTTTCTTCCATATTTGGCTTAAAAAATAGATATCTTTGATGCAGTAGTGCATTACCGATGGTAAGAGCGCTGATTTTTTGTACCGGAGTTAGTGGGTGTGAATCGGAAGCATTTCGGAATTGGCTTAAAGTATTACTGCAGTGAACTTCTTATTATTTCCATAGGATATCATGTTTTTATGTTGTATTTGTGAAATAAAAAATAAATAAAATTGTAAGGAATTTGCACCCACGACTCATGTGTGCCCTTGATGATATACGGCAGAATCGACCCATTGACCCCTTCCACCCAGCTTTTCTTAGGAGAAGTAAGAAGCCGGCCGGCAAAAGGGGGTCTGATAAGAATGTTTCGGGGTCGTTGGATGTTTTTGCAGGGCCTCGGAAAAGAAGAATGTGCTCTGCTCGGAAGGGGTCAAGTTTCCAGATACCCCCCCCCCCTAGGAAGGCAGAGAAGATCTGGGAATAGAAGAGTTGGATTCGAGCCGGCGACCGACACACATCCCTCTGTTTTAAAGGGGAGAACTTTATTCCTTTTGTTTTCTTCTCGGACATGAAACGTTCGGTCATGCAGTGATGATTTTGATTGTCGTCAGGCTCTGAGACTCAGAAATATGTTTATGTTGTTTTATCCTTTAATTTTTCGTAAATCTTTGTTTTGTCAATAAATAAATTTGTTTTGTCCGTCCAAGCTTTCCGGAGGAATTATTTTGAGTATAGGCATCCCAGCGACCGTGGTTGAACATACTTGCCCCAGTACCATAGGCGGACAGGTCCTACGCTAACATAGCGCACCAGAAAGTGGGTGCGCTTACAAAAATAAAAAAAAAGTTTTAATTTGTATTGTGTGTTTATGTATCTAAAAGATAGTGTAATGCATTGTGTTTACTAATCATTTTTTACTTTTCCGGATGTTAGTGAATAATTGTTATCAGGATATTAGTATTGTTTGTATATTTTCAGATTACACCGGAGTTCGTGGATTCGAATCCCACTGTGGCATGGAAGTTCGTAGCCATTTGGAATCGGCTTTATGCAGTAAGTTCCGGTATCATTAGCCCTCGTGTTGAAAAAAAGTAGACCGTAGCGCCCCAAACCAAATCAAATCAACTAGTCCTCACAGATTTCTAACTTTTTACTAGTTATCATGACAGTCATCTTGAAAAGGATGTCTGGCTAAGGAACTCCTAACTGCCCATTTAATACAGGGGAAGGTATTACTGCAGTACATCGATTGCCAAAGATAATGATTTCAGTATCGATATCCCAAAGATAATGATTTCAGTATGAAGTTTATATTGTGAGCACCAAGGGACCTCATTGGGACATTCCGGTTCGTTGATACTCCAATCATGAACTTTTACACGTTGAATTGGGCGTGCTGGTGAGGATGACCTTAAGTATTTCCCTTGACCCCCCAGTTCATATGATTTATTTTCTTGTTACTTATTCCTTTGAGAAATTAAGAATCTTATTTATGCACCACCTCTACCAAAAACACAAGAACAGGGGTGGGCAAATACTTTTAAGCGTTGGCCAAAATGAAATTTTCAAAATGTCTCCCGGGCCGGAGGACTATACCGTGTACGCTGTGCACACGCGAATGTTTTGGGAGGAGTTTTTTCCCTGCCCAAGAAATTTTTTTGACAAAAACACTATAAGTATTATTTTAAAGCAACAGAGAAATTTGACAGTTAATAAAAGATAATAGTAATAATAAATTGTCTTACTTAGGTGCGAACAATTTGTCCCCAGGAAAATATGTCCCGTAATTTTTAAAGAAATATGATCCATTATATTAAATTAATGGTCATTAAATAAATCAGTTAATGAAAGATTTTATTTTGATATTTATTTATATCTTAACGATAGAAATTATTTTATTTTGATCATAGTTATTACATTTTTATGTTTATATTACATTTTGTAAATATAATAGTAAATAGAATTATAAAAAGAAAAGACAAACATCAAACGTTAAAATAGAATAGTTTTAGTTAATGCGAAACGTGAAATCTGGAATATTCATTTGATATTATTTCTTCAAAATTTGGATCCAAATCACATGTAGCAATCCTTAATACCGAGTGTAGATTTTCGTCAGTAATTTCTGATCGATATTTATTTTTCGTGTAAATTATTAACGAAAAAGTTCTTTCACAAATATATGTTGAACCAAATAAAACTAGGTATTTTTTAGCATAGCTCAAAAAATGTTTGAAATGTTCTGTGTTCAAAGCACCGTAGAAAACACTGAACTCGTTTGAGTGAAAATATTCTATACACACTAAGCATACAAATACTGTTGATCTCAACAAAATCGTATATAAGAGATTAAAAAAATTGCATGCAGGATTTTTCAACGGGCCGGATAAAGTAAGCAAAAGGGCCGAATCCGGCCCGCGGGCCGGCTTTTGCCCACCTATGCACAAAAAGAACTAAGGGAGTTAATTAAAACTGCAGTCTTGACCATTGACAGGATGACACTACAAAAAGTGTAAAATGAGCTCAACTACTACTTGGACTCGTGCTGTTTGATACTGGAGGAGTGCGTATAATATTGTTGAGTACACAGAAATCTTGGGCCGCGGTAGTGTGGTTGATAGAGCGTCAGTCTCGTAACCGAAAGGTGGCGAGTTCAGTCCTCATCTCGGCCAAAGACCTCCGTGTTGCTAATGGCAGTTGGGGCACGTTAAATATGTCGTGACTGCAAAGTCTTCCAAGTTCCCATAAAAAAACTATACTTCTGGGGGTACTGAATCAGGGATGAGTTGATTTCTGGTTTGGATCTAAATTCTGACTTGCGGATGAATGAGTGTATGAATGAGTACCACCGCTCCCTAAAAAGGTTGTGTGGTGTGTGTTCGAGCTAAGTTGTACTTTCCTCTTAACGGTGCTCGTTAACAACGAAGGGCGCACACTTCTGCCTTAATTCGAAAAAGAGCAGCTCTCATTCGGGCTTGGTATGACCAAGTGGCATTAGACTCACCATCCACACAGAAATCTTGTCAGTGTACGGTTATTTTTATGTGCAACTTATATTTACTCGTAGGATACTTTTGAATATATATTATTTTGAAAATGAATAAATCTTTTATAGCAGTCCTTTCAAATGAAAGTGTTTTCAGTCCCTATAATGAAGAGTTGTTTTAAGTTTCATTTATTTAGATTGTGTCAAGACATTCAAGATAGTGTATTTGGGTATTTTTTAAATTTCCGAATGAAGTCTGTTAGAAAGCCTTCCCTATTAAAATGGCTAACATTGCTGCTGTATAGAATGGGTAAATATAAGAATAAAAGTATCTATTACAAAAAAAAAAACTCTTTAAATTTTTTTTATTGAGCATTTAATGTCGAATTAGTGGGAAACATAGAAAAGTAAATATTTCGAATATTTATGTCCTGTGTTGATAGCAAAAATTTGATAGATTTGGTTTGATTTGGAGCGCTACGGTCTACTGTTTTGCACACGAGGGCTAATGAGACCGGGACCTACAGTTTAAAGCCGATTCCGAACGGCTACAAACATCCATGCCATCAGCGAGATTCGAACCCACAAACTCCGGTTCTGAAGAGCAGCGCTCTACCATTCGGCCATCGTTCGGCCACAATTTGATAGAATCTACAATAATCTTTGTACGGGAGCACTTTCTTTGATTTAGACGATATTTCAGATTTTGTCAGTGAAGAAAAAAGTTCACACGGAAGTTTTATACTCTGAAATATCTCTTAAGTTCTGAGAAGTTTTATTTTTATCATGGGATTAAATAAATGTATTCAAGGAAATAAAAAGTTTCATTTAGTTATTTTCATTGTTTTGTTACTTTTTGTTAGTCCTATAATATTTCCCAATTATTATACTTAAAATTTATGTTTTTTTAATGTAACTTTGGATCAACTGTTTCCTATTGTAAAACATTTTCCTTTACTAATATTATTACTTCCAGAGAAAATAAATATAGAGTTTATTGAATGTTAAGTAATAAATTATGATCAGTCAATTGTCTCAAAAGTGATCAATGTATAAAATATAAATATTATGTAATGAAAATTTAAGTTGTAATTAGAGTCCACTGATGTGCAAATAATCTTAGTTATAATCTTAAGAAAAGAAATAGAAATTATAATCTTATTTCTGGATTGTAAAATATAATATCGGCCATGAAACATGATATATATGAAATATGGGAGTATGAAATTATTTGTAGCTTAAAATTTATATGAGAACAAGAGTCCACTGTTGTGAATGCAAATTGAAATTTTAATTTTAATTCTATATTTTATTGAAAGTATTAAAATTTCTGGTGATAGAATTAGAAATAAAGACAGGAGATATGACATTTTCATAACCTTTATTTTCAAAATATACATATTACGAATTATACATCTTTTTAAAAACAACTGCAAGTGGACTCTTGTTCTTTTAAATATTTGGGGGGTTATTGACGTCCTCAAAAATTAATAATTTAAAAATTTCATTCTAGTATTACTTCTTATAATTACATTCAATAGTGTATATCATAACTACATTTGTAATTTCTTAGATTATATTGCCAATGAAAAAATCTTTGGAAGAAGTATGATTCATATTTTAGAGCATTATTAAATCATGAATAGAAATATATTTCATATTGAGAAACTCCATTAAGTATCTAAGCAATAAAATGTTATATTTTCAAATTGAAATTTAAAAATCAAACAGCAAAAATGCTAATATATGATGCACTTCATGATTATATTTATGTTCCGAAAAATTTTCTATTAAAAATTTTCTTCGAAAACTAATTTTACTTGCTTTGTGTTTACAAGGTCACAGCTATATAATTTTCTATTTTTTTTAAGTGTAAATTTTAACTGATACATAAAGATGGAGTATTTTTTAGAAGGTAAAAATATCGTTTATATACATTTTACGCCAAAGAAACACTAACAAAAAATAAACCAGGCAAATTTAAACGACGATATATTCATCATGCAAAATGTGCCAAGGGGAAGTACGTGAAAAGCAAAAATTGAAAGAAAAGGTGGAATTTTGAACGCACAAGAGTCCACTTGATCTACAGCAAAAAGTATAATTTGTTCCATATTTGTTCTATTGAAATGCAAGATACTAACACAGAGTGCAGAAACATCTGTCAGGAAAAAGCAGTTAAAAGTACAATAACTAACATACGGGAAGACGACCAAAATGCAAAACATTTCATGATTGAAAGAAGTTACCCGTGACAGAAAATATTCGACATAAGATGGAAATTTTTTTTTATATAAAATTATGAAATGTAAAGACATGATAAATAAACATCTGAACTAGGACAAAGAATGATGATGCAAGAAATGATAGAACACTTATCAGATTACTAGGATAAAAATTATATAGCCTAAATTCAGGTTAACATTAAAAAGTCCGGCAACTGATCTGAAGAGGGCCGGATGTTTCATTGTTGTATGCACTGTATATATATTTAATAGAAAAATGAGCAACTGTACAGAAATTTATAAAGACAGAAAATAAGCACAGTTAAGGAAAAACGAATGAAATTTTAACGCACATCAATGAATTACAAAGTTATACAGAACAATTCGGTAGTCAAAGGCCAATGTCTGTTTATACTTTACACCACATCTTCCAGTTGCTTACTTTATGATGTGACTATACAATACCAATTAGATGATAAAAGAAGAAATACGTAATTAGTACATAGAATCAAGGCATAACAGCTGATTCTAATGTCTAGAGCCTTCAAAAACAAAAACAAATAAAAATAGTGCCTTAACAATACATTCAATTTGAAAATGCACAACCTGACAATAGATTGCCGGATTTTTGAATGTCAACCTGTAGTTTATATAGTTCGTAAATATAGAAACCCCTACAAAATGTATTAATTCCTTTTTGACTATATAGATAAAACGTTTATAGAGTATTTTTAAGTGTTGTCAGAATTGGTTTAGTATTTGGTGAGACATGATACATAATTCTTTTGCAGATTCACATTACACATAAAGTGAAGCTGCCTTATTAATTACGTTATACAGACTTTAATAGAAAAATTGCATCAAGCTTTTATTTTAAAAAAGAGATAAAGGAAAAAGTTTGTTCTACTTCTAAGAATAAAATACACTGAACAATACTATTTACAAATTATTTAGCATATACATACATATTGTACAAAGTTAGGATAGTGGGTAAAAAGCACGCTTATAAAAGTTTCCTTCTGGACTAGATTACATGATATTAAAAAAGAACAATTAAGTTATCGATGGATAAAAATCACTGACAGTGGGAAAAGATCTGGACAATATTTTTATTGAATATCGCTCGTAATAAACGAGACTTTAGTTAGGTTTCTATGAATGACTAGTTCATGAATATTATATTATAGGGCTATGTGCGCTTTAGATCATGCTACAACACATGATTCTATAGTTTTTAAGAATCGTTACAATTCTTTGGTGCAATTTTGTCAAAATAGCTGCAACACCTAATGCACTAAGTTTTGATTTACTACTTAGTTATTGACGCCAGAAATATGTAAAAAAAGACCTAAGTTTTTAGATACGGTTGTTAATATAAAATTCATATTTTCAGAACAGATGGGTTTTATAGCACTCGATATTTATAACTCTAACTTTCAAAATTTTTCGAGTTAAAAATGTTGAAAAGTGAATAATTAACTGGCGATTAGCACGTTTACAGAACTTAGACGAAAATGCAATTTATTTTTCTTTAAATTAATATTAGGGAATTTTATTTCTTTTTGATAACCAATCAGCACTGAGTATATATGCACATTAATAATATACACGAAAGTATAAATTTTAGATTATTACATAACGTCAAAGTTCTTAATGTGTCGCTTCCCTGCAGCATAATTAATATGAACTTAAAAATATAAACTGTTATCTCTTATCAACAAAACTAAAAATAATGGAAATGCAGCTAGTTTAAAACTAGTCATAAGTTACTCGTCGATATTATGATCATGATCCTATGAAGTATTTTGTAGGCCTATAAGATTCTTTAATTTCAAATGTAATCAGAGAATGAAGTAAACACTAAAACCAGTCAGGAAATTTAGAGAGGCAATAGAGATAAAATGTACATAAAGTTTAGAAATAAAAAAGAAATTAAAAGTGGGAATAATATTTTTCTAAATCTTCCTTCCTTGTATTAAGTCATATTTATCGTTATAAGACCGATGATATCTATTTGAGAGAATGCCACTATCTACAAAAAAGAAAATCTACCAAATAAAAAAAAATAGAATCTAGAAAAAAATGCAATTTATTTTTCTTTAAAGTAATATTAGGGAATTTTTTTTCTTCTTGATAATAAATTCACACTAAGTATAAATGAACATTAAAAGTATAGTAAGTATAAAATTTAGATTATTACATAACGTCATAGTTCTTAATGTGTCCCACTTCCATGCAGCACAATTAACTTGTACTTCTAACTATAAACTGTTATCTATTATCCACAAAACTAAAAAAATTGGCAGCTAGTTTAAAACTAGTCAGAAGTTACTCGTCGATATTAGGATCATGATCCTATGAAAAATTTGATATACCTTTAAGATTCTTTAATTTCAAATGTAATCAGAGAATGAAGTAAACACTGAAACCAGTCAGGAAATTTAGAGAGGCAATAGAGATAAAATGTACATAAAGTTTAGAAATAAAAAAAGAAATTAAAAGTGAGATAATATTTTTCTAATTCATCTAAAATCTTTTTCTAATTTTTCTAATATCAAGTCATATTTATCGTTATAAGACCGATGATATCTATTTGAGAGCATTCCACTATCTACAAGAAAGAAAATCTACCAAAAAGAAAAAACAAAGGCCTATATTTTGACTGAGAGGTTAAAATTTTTAAGAAGAAGAGTCAAGTAAATAATAGTCATCAACTATGTAAATGTTATAAATGGATGCTGTTTGCAATTTAATTGCCAACCCATTTTTTGAATTTTTACATCCAATCATTTAGTCTCAAAAGGAATAAAAGTGTTTGAACTATTTCCAAACGAATCAATAACTATTTGTCAGTAAGTAGATTAAAGAATGTAATTGGGGCAGCACCTCAAAATGGAGGATCTCTAGTTTTTTATGTTGAATTACAGAAACAGCAGAAATATCTAAAACAATACCATGGAAGATTGCAGTTGCAGTTCACAGATGAAATACAAAAGAAAGTTACACAAATATTACAATTATCACATGAGAATAATCGCTAACAAGATTACGAAATAGACCTGAAATTTTAAGAAAAAAAAAGGAAAGAAGAACAAAATATTTATTTGTACCATGTATCTTATATTTTAGTTCAGATAATATGAAAGTGTGTACCGTTGTTTAAATGGAACATTTCGGTAAAGCATAAAGATTTTTGTGATCTAAAATTAAAAAAAAATAAATCTTTTAATAAGTATCAGGTG
>CM063508.1:139868378-139895878 GCA_032207245.1 Pardosa pseudoannulata
GGAAAGGGGGTTCAGCAGTCGAGTCGAGGAGTAGAGAAGTCCGACGGTCAGAGGTCAGAAGTCGAAGAGAGAAGTTCGACTGTCAGAGTTCGGAAGTCGAGATTTCGACGGCAAGTGTTCAGGATTCGAGGACAGAGTACGGGGATCAATGAGGATCAAGAAAATCCTCGACGACCAGAAGTTTCCAACTAATCTGCTTTTCAAAATCACCCCTAGTTATTTAGAATGCCCCAGACCAGTAGTGAGACTGGAGTCAACGTTGTCGTCCCATCAATTGAGATAACACGCAAAGTATCTACGTCATTTCACAAGAGCGTCCGACCGGAGTACCGCCTTGGCACACCATATAGACCCACAAAGGTACTGATTTTAAATATTTGAAATTGAGATTAGGTCCTCTCTCTTATATATATATATATATATATATATATATATATATATATATACATATATATACATATATATATATATATATACATATATATATATATACATATATATATATATACATATATATACATACACACACATACATACATACATACATACATACATACATACATACATATATATATATATATATATATAGTTACCTAATTGATGGAAAATTATTATTGTCAAATCTTAATTAGTGTGGCACCTAATTGAACGTGTTGAAAAAGTAAATCTTATGAAACTTGATCAAATTTTTGTATATTAGTCATGTATATATCATTATAATAATTTTTTTTTATTTTAAGATGATTTCAGTTACTCTTGATTTAGCTTATTAGTTTATTTTTTATTTTAAGCCTGTAGTCTCTCAGAACCTGTGGTTGAATTTATTACTTAAATATTTTATACAATGCAACCCAAATAATATTAGTCTTGTTGACTAAAAAATAAATACCACTATAAATTTGATCATAGGTAAATACCTAAATATAAACGAGAGCTACACGACACCATTATAACACTAAGCTCAGTCCTTTCCCTAATTAAATATGTTTTCTCTTTTTAATAATATATATTTGCTTTTTAAGGTTTGATCAATTCACCAACGTTGGTCAAACTTTTAATAAAGTAATTTTGAAAATTTATGCTACTTTTTAATGCACAATACAGTACACTTGACCTAATAAAGGAGCCTTATTGAATCCTTGTTTGAATAAATAGAATATGAGCTTAAAAGTTTGAATATTATAGGTTACTATATCTATTGATTTTAACAACGAGAGTCAGTGTGAATCTCTTGAAAAGAAGGGGGAGTAATGTTTTTCGAAATAGGAGCGGGGTGTCAAAACAGATTGGGAACTTCTGTAAAGAGAAAAGATGGCAAACATATATATATATATATATATATATATATATATATATATATATATATATATATATATATATATATATATATATATATATATATATATATATATATATATATTAAATTATTCGTATTCACTTACATTGACTGCAAGCAAAATGAATAAAAAACTTATCTCCAAAACTAGCAGCCATCAAAGGTCGATTCAAAAACGAGCATGAGCACAAGCGCCATTATAACATTTGGAACAACAGAAAAGTGACTACTTCCTCACTCCACCATGGAAGTCCTTGTAGAGTACACTAATTTTTAATGGGAAAATGTCTGAATATGATAAATTATAAAGAGAATATCCGAAAAAATGAATCTAGCAAAAAAAAAAAATGAATTATGGTATAAAGTTTGAGTTTTTGTTACTTTTATTTTAGTGTGAAAAGTGGTACGCACCAAAACTGTTGTTTCGAGACATGGAAGAACGTTTCTGGGAGAATCAAGCACTGATGAAAGCTATAATCTCCCTTATTAGTTCAAACAACTTGATTTTATAAACATAACAGTCTAAGAAACTGACAAAATAAAAGGCTTCTATGCCAAATGAAACTTAGTTTTTAAATAAATGTCACTTAAAACCTTTATATTAGAGCGGTGATTGCCACATTGTGACAAGAAGGTAAAGACTAATTTTAAGTAAATTATACGGGTTTAAAGATTTTTAAAAGAAATATAACAAATAAGCACACTGGTCATTTTAAAATAATAAACCGTGATTTAAATAGTACAGGAACCAAAAAAGGTTTGCCGTCCCTGGCCTAGAACATCCCTGAGAATGTGAACATCGTAAAATACCTTGTCAACAACTGTTTCATCAGCTCCAGCCATAAGGAGTATTCGGTAATAATTTCCTCCGTCCCTCATGACCGCCGCATAGTGCAGAGGCGTTCTTCCCTCCTGAAATAAAACAAACCCAATGAATAACATGACTTAGCTCATATAAGAAAAATGGTTCAGATTGTTGAATTTGAATGATGGTCAAATATAAAAAGAATATCAACAAGTAAAAAAAGAAATGCCATAAAAGGTTTTTCAACTATAAATACGAAGTATACTGCAATAATGCAACTTATTTGGTTATTCTATATTTTTCAAAATATATTTCTGGTTTTAGGTATGCTTTTCAAAAGTATATTCTAAGCGGTTCGCAAGTACAATTCCGCCAAACCGAGGATGTCTTCAAAGCGGTTGTCACGTACAATTTTCGACCTCCAAAGACGTTCCGAAAATGGATGTAATGTGCATTTCTGCCAGTGTTTGAGGTAGGAGGGTCAGGTCGATTGTTTAGAAACTGCATGCCTCTTTGACTGACATTTATTAAGGGATGCACCCCTACTCCCTGAGGCACAAAGACCCTGATAGCTTTTCGTGGCTTTGTAAATCTCTATTTCGAAGTATTTCGTTTGCGGTAACAGATGTATCTCTAATTGCACCACTTAAATATCTTGGATTATTTTCGTAAAAAAATATAAATAGTTTTCTTAAAGAATATTTTTATTTGCACTTCTAGAATCCCTTATTTCTGATAGGATGATCTTCGAGGCTTACCGAGCTTTATGTGTATTAAAAATTAACAATCTATAATATCTATTTATATATCTATTTATGACCGGAAGTAAAGGGACAGTAATGAGGGTGGGTTTCCCGTATTCCATTCTACTCGACAAAGGGTGAAATAAAAAGTCATAGAATGCTTTGGTCATTGACACAATAAACCTTTAGCGCAATTTCGGAGACTTTTTTAGTCGGTGTGTTCCACTCAGAGGGTTAAAGAGAGAGTATTTAAATTTTCTATACTTGTAAAAATAACGTATTTTTGTAATAATATTTACTGAGAAAACTGCAGATGAAGTGAAAATGAGTATAATTAAAATATACCCTATGTATCTTTCTTAATTTTCAAGTTTTTCAGTTAAAAGAATTAATAACTTGTTTTACTACACAGAAACAAATTATTTCTTATTATTGGCGGATAATCCCATTCCTACCACTTCATACAATTTGAAACATTTAAGCCTTTGGTGAAGTTAGATTTCTTTTCATTAGTGACAAATTAATTATTTTATGGCACATGGGAGAAGGGTAGGCCTGTCTACGCGTACTACCCGAAAGTAAACCCCACTAGGCTAATCTCCAATGCAGCCCTTACAGCTTTCCTTACCAAGCATGGCCCATTCCCGGCCTATCTTAGCCGGTTCCAGCTTTCCGATTCGTCTAGTACGAGATGTGTTTGCGGTGGCCCGGGTTTGCCCGACCACTACCTATTTGACGGCTCCCTCACTACGGATTGGCATTTCAAGCGCCCCAAACCAGACCTGAAGGGTGTCTGAGCTGATCAGCTAATTTGTAACAAAACTCTCTCATCCAAACTAAACAAGCTGTTCGGTTGGCTAATGGAAAATTCAGAGAATCTGCAGGCCCCGTAACAAGGCTGATTCTGAATATATAGCTTTCACTGTATTGCGATTTCGTATTTATTTATATGCATTTATCTTGTAATTATTATAATTTTTTTATTTTAATTTTTTTTTAATTTTATGATTATTACTTTTTTTTATTTCCAGTGTTATTTTGTGTGTTTTGTATTTGTATGTGTTGGTTTGAGATATTTTTACTTTATTTACTATAGTGCATTGTATATTAAAGAGCTTCTGTGGATTGTACACCCGGGGACATACAAAACATCTTAAACTTTTGTTTTAAGGTAGATGGTCCTCGTTGGTGAAGCCAATTATTTTATGGTTTGGTTTGGTTTGGTTTGGTTTGGAGCGCTACGGTCTACTGTTTTGCACACGAGGGCTAATGAGACCGGGACCTACTGCTTAAAGCCGATTCCGAACGGCTACGAACATCCATGCCATAGTGGGATTCGAACCCACGAACTCCGGTACCGACGATCAGCGCCCTAACCAATCGGCCAGCGTTCGGCCAATTATTTTATGGACTAAAATATGAGCATTTGATAGATGAGCATTGACTAACATTGTCTGGTCCATCAAGTGCTTCGGGGAAGTTGTCAATGATGTACTTGACGACGTCCGTGTGGCCGTGAAGTACTGCCAGATGAAGAGGACTAGCTCCTAAATGGTCTCTGCTCAAGGCAAAACGCTTCCGTGTCAAAACAGACTCCACTTCTCCTAAATTGCCTCGAACCACAGCATCGTGAACCCCTCGTATTCGTGCCTGAAAAAAAATTATACGTTAGTTTTGGAAGTGTTAAACTTAAAACTGTGAAATTAAAGACATTGATCTTCTTTTCAAGCATTTTCATTTGCAGTATCATAGTTTTTAAAAATCGTATTAATTGCATTATTATCGATTGGTTTGGTTTGGTTTTGGATTGCTACGGTCTACTTTTTGCAACACGAGGGCTAATGAGACCGGGACCTACTGCGTAAAACCGACTCCGAACGGCAACAAACATACATGTCATAGTGGGATTCGAACCCACGAACTTCGGTTCCGAAGACCAGCACTCTAATCATTCGGCCATCATTCGGCACATTATTATCGAGTACGGTTGTCTTACTAAAATATAAAAATACAGTGGATTTCGCTTAATGTGATCAGTTTGGGGCACCGCAATTTCGTAAACAATAACCGATTGATAACAATAAACAATAAGCAAAATTAGATAAATTTACCCCACCCCCACCCCTATTTAATTCCTATGTACTAAATTTCAAAACAAAATGAAAAAACACTCCTTATATTTATGTACTGTATATTACCCTTTAAAATATAAGAGTTGTATACATAATTTAATAAAATTGATCCATTGTTGACTGTCTACAATTTTTTAAGAAGCTCATTGATAAATTGTTCGTAATCATAACCAACCTGTCATAACGATTTAAAATTTCGATCTTTTGTTTTAATGTTAAATCATATCGCTTTCTGGCTTCCATATGGACAAGCTGCATGTAAGTGAGCACTGCATAAAATGTGAATACGCTCCTTCTCAGTTCTGATAATAATGTGTTGCCTTCTGCTTAAATGACAACCATTGACCACCAGCAGGGTGTGCGTATTTCTGAAAAATTCCAGAAACGTATAATACCACACTCCTTTGTTTATTCCCCATTTCTGTAGTTTGAAGAGGAGAATTCTCGGAAATTCAAACATTGAAGGAAAAGAAAAGAATGGGTTCCTTCTGAATATATTGTGAATATTCCTTTGCCAGTTAAAATGAGGTTCGAAAACTTAACATTAACCGATGTAACGATCACATAAAGTAATAATTTTAACATACAAATGAATAGAGAAAATCGGGACCAAGTGATTTCGATGACAATAAGCGATTGATAACATTAACCACGACTACATTAAGCGGAGTCCATTGTAGTTTATTTTGGCTTAGCACAGAATAAACCTTTAATGTTTACTATAACCCCTTACAGCAAACAAAGCTTAACATTTTCTGAAAGTCAATATCAAACCAAGGTAGATGCCTATAGTGAGTTTTGAGCTCAAGATCGCCGTTACTGAGACTCAATGTTTGCCATTACTTGGGAAAGATGATAATAAATGAATAGTAACTTCAAATGCAAATTCCGGCTTAAATGTATAAACTATATTCCTACTAAAAGCTTTATGAAACGAAATCTCTATTAGAACAGTAGATATTTGTTTTGTACTCACCATATACGTGGGTACGAGTTCCAAAAATTCTTGAACCTGTCTGTCATCTGATGATCGACCTATTAGTCTTTCTCCTTGTCCAGCGATGACCACGTGTTCAAGTCGTAGCAGATCCTTATCTCGTATCCAGATGTCGATTAATTCGTTTAGACGATCACCTGAAGGAGAAAAGATATTTTAATGGTTGCACAATATATGCCTATTTATTTATGAGAGATATTTAAGAAATCATTGCCGAAGATGTGTTTATTTTGATATTGTATCGCGAAAACGGGATTAATTAATACACGTTACTCATTGTATCTTCCAAAGCTCCAGGTACAAATTTGCATTAAGTCTTAATTTGACAAGATATTTTTTCAAATATTTTTAAATTTCTGTTATGTTCCCATGTCTCTATGGACATTAGGATTTCTGTAAAATAAACAAAAAAATATTATTTTCCATTGAGATAATTAATGTCCGTTGTGGCGAACACTGACAATTATGTTATATGGTAGTTATAAATATACATGTCCGGTGTAGCGGCCAGACTTAGCGAAATTAAGGGTTAATGTAAAACAGACTTGTCAATTTACTGGATACAGATATCTGAATCTTAGTAGATTTAAAGCATAAGATGGATAAGAGGTCTTTACATGATAGACCTGGCTACTAAAACTATTACATACATTGAAGAGTAAAAGAGGAAGTTTTAAATGTGCTGTAAGTTAAACTTAACAAATTAATCCTGCCAAAAGCAAAGATCTGTGTATAGCAGGTGGTGACAATTGAGGTGATTTGTAAAGGAGTGACTTGATTCAGGGAATCCGTAGGAGGCTTATGGCAATGGACACGAACTAACAATTTAATGGCCCATTAAGATGAAGTAGTGGATAGGGGTCACCTAAGGCTAAGGGGTAAGGACCTGTGGCCACCTACAACGGCAAGAGATTCTCATGGGAAAATTGTATAGGCTATGAATATGAGATGCATCTGGAGGAGAATCGAAAATGTTCATAACAAATAGAAAAGGGTTAGATCCAATATTTATTGCTATGAGCAAATCTTATTTGCTTGCAAGAACGATTGGTGGAGAAAAAAAGAGAAGAGAAGAAGAGGATCTCGGTGAAAAAAGGAGAAGATGGCGAGAGTCGAGGGTCCAAGAAAGTGTTCTCTGCTGTTTCCCGGAGTCGTGGCTGGAGAGAGTGACCGGTGATTGTGTGTGCTGGTTCTCATGCTTCTAGGGAGTAAAGAACCTGCTCCGTTCCTTACCCTGAGCCGCCCTATGACAGATGCCCGTTGCCTCTATTTTCGTGCGTCCATTCACCTGCGTCCCGAGTAAGTCACTGCCTTTAAGACTATAATAACCACCTCATTAACGAATATTTAGTAAAGATCATTTGATAAAATAAATCGTTTAATTCTGTGCCATTATAATATCCAAATTGCATGCCTATAACTACAAATACTGTTTCAGAATAATAAATTGTTAAGTTTGGAGAATCAAGGCTGAATCATTATTTTGGCCAAACACACCCTGGGTTAGAGCTATACGAAGCTCAATGTTATGAGTACGAATTAAATGATACGTACATTGCAATAAAATGATTATAACATTATCTCTTTGATTGCTCTACGGGAAGGTAAAATGATCTGCTAGTATCAAAATTTAATATATATATGCATTTCACGATGAGTGTCTTTGGAAAATATTTAAACAAAATTTTAATATTTAATGAAATCAAATTAAAACAAAATTCGTATTTGCTTTGAATTTTTAGAATAAACGACATTCATTTTTTCAACTTTATATATATATATATATATATATATATATATATATATATATATATATATATATATATATATATATATATATATATATATATATATATATATATATATATATATATATATATATATATATATATATATATATATATATATATATATATATATATATATATATATAGATTAGATTATAGTAATAACTTTCCTAATTCATCTCAATAGTTTTTACCCACTTCATTTGAGCATTTTTAGTTCTGCAGTAATGAAGTTTTCGCATCATTACCGATAATTTTAACCTTTCTTAATACGGGGAAAAAGATTTCTATTCCAATAAATTGGGAATTGCGATAGATTAGACTTCTGAGAGCATAATACAAATTTGGTAACTTCCAAGACACAATAACACTACATGAAGACTACATGAACACTACATGATTAAACTTTGTATTCAAGGAAGTTTACTAACCAGAACTGCTTACAACACCTTCTGAAGCTCTTGAAGATCCACTCTTCTGTTTCCCTTCATTTTCGGGTTCAACTTTGAGTTTCTGTTCTTCTACTTTCTCTTTCTCTTCTGCTTTGTTAGAATCCTCTTGGGCTTTATTGCCTTCCATGTTTTCTTTGTTTTCTTCAGAAGAATCTTCTTTGTTATCCTCTTCGGGTTTGGTTGGAGTTTCGTCCGCTTCCTCTGTTGCAGCTTCATCTTTATCAGGTTCTTCAGACGGCGGTGTGGCTCCAGTCTGAAACATCAAGAGTAACTCTGTTTAAAACTTACTTTATGACAAACGTGTTATAATAAGGATTATTTCTAAGGTAACTGACGCCGTTTTGAGCCAACATTTTACAATTAAGTTTTAAGGATTTTTTTAAATATAAGGTGTCAATTACACTAGATAATATACTAAAATAAATAAGTGTAGCAAGGGTTAAAAACATCAGTATATTTTCTAATTTAGGGAAATACTTCTAAGTAAAATATATCGCATTTAACTGCAAAATCAGCATTTATAAGTAGGTTCCGGTTTCATTACCCTTGTGTAAAATAATAAGCCACAGTGAAACATACTAAACTAATCCACTGCACACGAATTGAAATAAAATAATAATAATATTTGGAATTATAGTTGAGTGACGGGCAGTAGAAAATTTAAAGGAGGAATAGAAGGAAAAATTGTAAAGTTTCTAAATGAAGTGACAATAGCTGATTAACCCCTCGCAGTCAGTAAAACTGGGTCAGTATCAGAAATATTTCCATAAGCTTTAGTATGTTCAAAAAGGATATGTAGATGTTTTTCAGCACAGTAATTTTTAGTGCATCAATATCTTATGAATAATTGATATTATTAGAATGCTCATGCATTCCGCGGTATTACGCACTCCATGAAGAAAAATCGAGTTGCCCTAGAGAAACATTAAGAAAAATACTTCATTTGAAACGTTTTCCGGAACCTTTAATTACTATGTACTTAGTGAGATAAAATGGTTCCAGTTGTTCATTTAATTAATTTTTAAATAGCTTGCAACTTGGGTAAATTATCTTGATAGCACATTACAGGAGTTAATGAGAAAGTCACGGGTCAGGTATGATTTAAAGGGATGAAAGTGCTCAGGGAGGAAATGTAGCAGTTAAAGGTTAATACTTCACTCTACGATATAAGATGTTTAAAGCCAAACTAAACGACAAAGTTTTAAAGACAAGAAATAAATTCCATCATTTTTATCAAATACAGGAGATGATTTACCTCTCCTTTCTCTATTTCTTCATCCTTGTTCATTTCATTTTCATCCAGATTTTCTTTGGGGTCTGTATCGGGTGTTTCTTCTGCCTTCTCTTCTGATTCCGGTGGTTTCTGTTCTTCTTCCTCAGTGTTGTTCTCTGGTGTCGTGTTCGACTTTTCCCCAGAAGACTCGTTCTCCGGGGTAGATGAGGAAGGCGATATTTGGTGCTTAACGCTCTGCTTGCTGGATGAATTCATGTAGAATTCGGCCGACCTTCCTTTCTGCAAACCAAGTGATTTTGTTCAGTTGATTCAAATAATTTTATTACTAAGCTTAAAAATAATTTGTGACACATTAAAAGGGATGACGTTATTAACAGTAGTAGATAGAAGATGACAGTTCTTCATTACTGGGAGCAGGGATCCCGACGTCACCCGTGATGTAGGTGATAACGTTATCGTAGATAAGATAACGTTATCACCTACGTCACAGAACTGTCATTTTCTATCTATTAACAGTCTATGTAAATGTATGATTCTACAATAAGTGAAAACACTTAAAGCACCTACCACGTCGAGAATCATTGGGTCTGCTCCAGCCGCAGACAACACAGTGTAAAAATACTGGTTATTTTGTTGTCCAGCGATATGCAGTGGAGTTCTTCCGTTCTGAAATGATGATAGTATTAAAAACAAAAGCATTTTGACATAGCTTATTTAGAACTAGTTTATAACTGAATAGTTTAAGCGGGCACAGAAAATTTCCATAAAGATTGGGGTATACTAGATTAACGTCCTACATTTCATAATAACGTCTCTCACTTACGATACAAAGCATGTAGGATTAATAAAAAGTTCATGAACTCTTTAAAAGTTTGAATATTTTTTCCCTATTTGATAAGCTCTTTCAGCATATCAGTAACACTGGACATAAATGTGATAACGTTTTTTTTCAAGGGACTTGCAAACGTATATATTACAGAAAGATTAAGGTTGGATTACAAAAGGAGAGTACATAGATATTTGTAACACTACAGAAGATGGTGTTATAAATAATTATTTTATTGATTTCTCGTATCTTGATCTTAAGGTTGGACTTCTCATACTTAACCCTTCTAAACTTTTTGATACAAATTATGAAAAAAATTAGTTCTTTTCGTTGCATCTTTATTAGATCTTTATACCCCATCAAAGTGTATCCCAAAAAGTTCTCTACTGGAAGTTTACCTCACTAAATTACAAAACATTAGAGAGAATATAAAAACAGAACAGTGGCTTTTCTCTCATAGTGAATGAATCACTGCATGAGAACCCATTTTGACTTAATAATCTCATATAGATTAATTTCCCAAAAAGCAAAAAAACATTTATCTATTATTTATTAGGAGTATTATGTATAATTTAACCAGTTAACAAACAAAAATTGTTCACGAAACCTCTGGGTACATACATAGTATTTATTACTACTGTTCTATTGATTTTAGCTTTTTTAAGAATAAAGTTAGTGAAATGCAATGTTTTGATCAAATGGGAACTAATAATTTAATCGAAAAATTTTTAATAATATTTTGAATAGTATTTAACAAATAATATAATTTTGCAGTTTCCCTTAGTACTAAAAATAATAAACAGCTAATGTCTTTATAAATATTCATACCAGGGATATAATGTGACATAAATAAAAGTCAGGGGTAATATTTTTTTTATTTCTAATGTCAAGGCAGGTTACAATTATAAAAATAACAATTGTGGAACAACTGCACGAATAACAAAAGTAACATTGACCGAAGTCCTTGCCTCAGGCGTTCTCTGGCTCTTCAATACAAGGTAGTCTAGGAGTCGGAAGAACCTCGAAGTGCCCCGCATCGACGCAGATGACCTCTATTTAAAAGTTCTCCAGGTTCACATAAAGAACAAAGAGGAGAGTCAAAAATGCGAATTCTATGGAGATGTTCACTTAGGCATCAATGTCCTGTCACTAACCGGAACAACGCCACTGTCTCACGTCGAGGACGATCGGGAATGTTGGCGAGGTCTTCGGCACTCCAGGTCTTCAGTTTAACACGATCTTGCATTTTGGATTCGAATTTCATATTCAAAGCTTGTTTCCAAAAGAGCTTTTTTGAGTGATAAGACAGTCCAGAAGCATTTATTAGCTGGGCCTTTGTTGCATCTTTGAGTGCGAGACGATCAGCCTGATCATTCCCATAAATGCCGCAATGGCTGGGGATCCACTGTAACTTGATATATTTGTCTTTTCGACTAATACAACTCATCAATTCTAGGCATTGTAGGAGCTCAGCAGAGATAGGAGCTTTAGCGGAGCCAACAGCCTGTATGGCTGCCTGCGAGTCCGAGAGTAATGCAAAGTAGACCTACATCCTCGTGGTGTACCGTGGGCAACGTATTTACACGGCTAACTGGTCTACAATTTTGGCATGCGTTCTAAATTTTGTCCAAAGTTTTACGGCGGTGATAGGAGAAGGGAAGTTGTCCTGCAAGTATTGCAGTGGAATTCAGGAGGTATGTCCCAAGCAAAGAGGTTGGAGTCAGGGGTAATATAAAATAAATAATTCATGCCAAATGAATGTAAGTAACATATTATAATTTTGAGGAACTTACCCTGTCTTTTAAGTTCAGTAACTGTGGGTAATTGCTCAGGAAATAGTTCAACACATCTAACTGATCATGTTGAACTGCATGGTGCATGAGCGTCGACCCGTCTGAATTCTTGGTCCGTAGTAAGCTCTCGTCATTAGTTACTTGCTTGTCGAGGGATAAAACATCTCCTCTCTCCACAGCATGGAATGCGGATCCTAAGCTCATCTGCGAAACAATGAAATGATAGAGAATAACTCAGCAGGCTCTTCTAATATAAGCATTTAAAAGTGTATATTTCATAATTCATGTTTAGCTTAATGGTATCAGTAATTTTATACAGTGGCCTCCTCTTAATGTGATCAGTTTGGGACACCGTGGTTTTGATAACAATAACCAATCGATAACAATAAACGATATGCATAATTAGATAAATTTACTCCCTCCCTTTAATTCACACGTACTAAATTTCAAAACAAAATGAAAAAGCACACCTTATATTATCCTGCATTTATGCATATTAACTTTTAAAACATAAGAATTGTATGCATAATTAAAAAAAAATTGATTTTTGACTGTCTACAATTTTTTCTAAGAATTCATTGATAAATTGTTCGTAATCATAATCAACCTGTTATATCGATTTGAAATTTCGATCTTTTGTTTTAATGTTAAATCATTTCTCTTTCTGACTTCCATACCGATAAGCTGCATGTAAGTGAGCAAGGCATAAAATGTGAATACGTTCATTCATAATTCCGATAAGAATGTGCTGCCTTCTGCTTATCTGACAACCACTAACCACCAGCAGGGTGGGCGTATTTCTGAAAAATTTTAGGAACGTGTAAGGCCCCACACCTTTGTTCATTCCCTATTTGCCTAGTAGGAAGAGGGAGTATTTTCAAAAATTCAAACAACAGCGAAGGAAACTGAGAAGTGCACCCACCTATGCGAATCATTTAAGCCGCTTACCAGGGGCTCCATAGCGAAGGAAAAGAATGGGTTCCTTCTGAATAGATTGTGAATATTCCTTTGCCAGTTAAAATGAGGTTCGAAAACTGATAACATTAACCGATGTAATGATCACATAAAACAATAATTTTAACATACAAGTGAATAGAGAAAATCGGGACCAAGTGATTTCGATAACAATAAGCGATTGATAACATTAAGCGGAGTCCACTGTATTTTTTTTAGCATTCCGTACATAGACCTAATTGCCAGTGTAACGCTTATCGTGATCTTAACCACTATTGCCAGGACTCATGTAACTTTATTAAACATTATACAGAAACAGATACTGAAAAATCTTGATCAAACTATTACAATAGAAGCTTCTATTTTGTTTGAAAACTTAACCGTTTAAGTCCCAAGCAGCGTAACCGCTCTGTTCAGTTTCTATGTCGAGAAAACCCAGCGTATTCCGAGTGTTGTGAACCACTGATGGTACTCCACCGACTGTCGAAGTCACGTGTGCTCGAATTTACTAACGAAAGCCCATCACACAGCTCCTCTTTTTATGCAAATAATACATTTTACAATAGGTATATTACTATAATAAATGTATAATAATATACATACTATATATAATGCTATAATAATATTGAAACATATACGGGGTGTTGCAAAAATGACAGGTATATTTGAAAAATCAATAAAAACTAAACGAACAGTGATAGAAATTCATAGTTTATTGCAATATGCTTGGGGCAATAGTAAATTTTCAGGTTTTGGTTTGGGGTGCTACGGTCTACTTTTTTGCAACACGAGGGCTAATGCGAACGGGACCTACTGCTTAAAGCCGATTCCGTACGGCTACGAACATCCATGCCACTGTGGGATTCGAACCCACGAACTCCGGTACCGAAGATCAGCACCCTAACCAATCGGCCATCGTTCGACCAATATATTTTTAGGCAAACTTTCAAAATTAGTTACAATGTACCACAAAAGATGGCGCTGCAGTCTAGAAAAATCTGAACTACGATATTTTCCAAATATCCACCATGCGCAGCAATATATGGCGTACATTCAGAACGAAATTATCAGAAACCCGCGTAAACGTCTGAGGCGGGATGATTTCACATGCAGAACAGATCTACTGTTCCAGTTATTCAATTGTTTCTGGATAGTGGCGGTACATCTGGTCTTTTAAGAGTTCCCACAGAATAATATCGTAGTTTAGATTTTTTCAGACTGCAAAGCCATCTGTTGTATAATATTGTAACTAATTTCGAAAGTTTGTCTGTCTGAAAATTTACTATTATCCCAAGCATATTGCAATAAACTGTGTATTTCTATCACTGTGAGTTTAGTTTTTATTGATTTTACAAATATACCGGTCATTTTTGAAACATCCTGTATGCTTAGAATATGAAATAGAAGAAGTGCTATCTCGTCGCTTTGGATTTATCGAGATAAAATAAAAGAAGCACTATAGCGCTGCTTGGGTCATGTAGATAAAGCTTCGTTGCGCTGTTCAGGATTCTTCGACAATGTATTTTCAAAGCTTTCTGGAACTTAAACAGTTAAAGACATAAGAAATCTTTTAAATGACGAATATTAATTTAGTTTCAGTGTTAGTTTGATTTGGTTTCGAGAGCTATTATTTTACTACTACATGAGGGCTTATAAGACTGGAAGCAACTACTTAAAACCGATTCTGAAAGCTACTCACATCTATGTCAGCACCTTGATTCGAACCTACATACACGGTACCAAAGAGCAGTGCTCTACCAATTTGACCCTTTCAGTTTTAAATTTTTTCCTACTTTAGGGAATTAGTTAAAATATCTTTAAAATTAAGAATTAAGCAAATAGCTTAAAAATATATAATATTGCATTCAATTTCTTATTTGTTTAAAAAAACGAAGTAAAAAAATTAAACAGACAAATAATCAAGAACTGTTTAATAAAAAATTTCTTTTAAGATCATTTTGTAATAAGTTTTAGAGTTTATGGATATGAAACTTATTACAAAATGGTCTTAAAAGCAATTTTTTGTAAAAAAGTTTTTGATTATTTGTCTGTTTATTTTTTTTACTTCGTTTTTTTTAAACAAATAAGAAATTGAATGCAATATTATATATTTTTAACATTATGATTTGTAATAATGTAAATAATCTTTTTTTTTGTGTTATATATTTATGTAAAGTGAATCAAAGTGACCTTGTATTCACTATACTCCAGAATTGTAATTGCTATGACTATTTATATAAATGTTTTTCTTATAGTAATACTGTAAGTAAAAAAAATATTGCTATAAATAAAAGCTCTATAAATTTTCCTCGTGTATACTGAATCAGATTAACTATATATTTATAGTTCTTTTTAAACCACTCCAGAATGTGGACAATCCACTGTGACTGTGATATTTTGTTATAAAAATCTAATGATGGCAGGGTGTTTTGCTGAGCTGTTTTCTCTCGCAGTGGTCTTTTTTGACAGTGAATAAGCTCTTTACCCTCTTTTCTTGCCCTTTTGGCAGTGATAAACCTTCCATTTGACTGAGGAAGGGGTTGTTTTTATTTCTGCTTCTGGTATCATATAACGATTTATAGAAATGAGCTTTTCTTACTTGCCCAAGAGCATTATATTCAGTTTGATGACTTTGTGGCTTCATTCATAAACTTTTTGACAGACTAATTCAATAGTTACATATTCAATAGTGAAGCTCTTTCAGTTATTTTTGCTGTTAAATATAAAGTTATAGAAATGAATTCGTTTGCCTTTGAAAAAAAAATTGTTATGGTTGT
Source organism: Pardosa pseudoannulata (assembly GCA_032207245.1). NCBI lineage: Eukaryota > Metazoa > Arthropoda > Arachnida > Araneae > Lycosidae > Pardosa > Pardosa pseudoannulata. The sequence goes on from CM063508.1 coordinate 139,884,215, forward strand.
AATTTGGTGGTAACAAGAAGAGAGAGATACTTTTGAATTTGTTGTTTCAAAAAATGAGAGGCTAAGATAATCCTGCCAAAATTTAGAATATTCAATCTAAAAGTTTCTAATCAATCAGTAACAATATCAGGTTAGGATTCCAAAATAAGTTATTTCACCATGAAACTAATAGACATTTACTGAAATCCTTTTACGCCGAACCCTGGTCGATTGGTTAGGGCGCTGATAGTCGGCACCGGAGTTCGTGGGTTCGAATCCCACTATGGCATGGATGTTCGTAGCCGTTCGTAATCGGCTTTAAGCAGTAGGTCCAGGTCTCTTTAGCCCTCGTGTGCAAAACTGTACGACCGTAGAGCTCCAAAACCAAACCAAACCAAATCCTTTTGCACTTTAAAACAAAATTAAATATAATCTTTCCTGCCTGGAAAATTGTGTTTGTATTTTTAAAATAAAGACATAAAAATACTAAAGATTTCTTATAAAGCCATTTTTTTCTAACTTTAAGCACAAAATTTAAAATTCACGCCCAATGTTACTTATACAAATAATACAAATACTAAATTTTAAATAATTCTAAATCCAGGAAGTAAGCTAATATACAAATGTAGTTAGAAATTTATTTTGACCTTCAATTTCTATAACTTATCATCAACAGCATTGGCACGACAGCCCTTTGTGGGTCTGGGCCCTCTTTAGAAGCTTTTCCCAATCTGCCCTTCTCCCAGCAATTGATCTCCAGTTCTTTACCTTTAAGATGACAAAAACTTCATCTACACAGTCTTTCCACCGTTTCTTAGGCCTTCCTTTTGGTCTTTTATTGGAAGGGAGTGCATTAAAAACCCTCAAAGTTGTTCGTTCTGGGCTCATTCTCATTACATTCTATAACTTATAACTTACCAGATAAAGAGGCAGGGTCTTTAGGTACTGTCTCACTTCTTCGTTCCAGGATGTTTTCCCTACGAGGTGCTGTCCATAACCGTCGTGTACAAACTCTCTGATACTCAATACCTAAATAAGCATTACTTATAATAAATTACTATCAAAGTATTTATACATAAATAGTATATATAATAGTATACATAATAGTATTTATACAAAGTATGTATAAATACATACATAAATACATAATTTTTACATACATATATATATATATATATATTAATATATATATATATATAATATATATATTATATATATATAATATATATAATACATATATTATATAATATATATATATATATCTATATAATATATATATATATGTATATATTATATATATGTAATATATATATATATGTAATATATGTTATATATATATATATATGTATATATATATGTATATATATATATATGTTATATATATGTATATATATGTATATATCTATGTATATATATGTATATATATATGTATATATATGTATATATCTGTTATATATATATATATATATATATATATATATATATATTTATATATATATATATTTTATATATATATATATATATGTGTGTGTGTGTGTGTGTGTGTGTGTGTAATCCAATAATTATAAAACTGCTGGACAAGGAGAAAGCTATACCAGCTAACAGTAATAACGTACGATGCAGTCTGACCTCAATGAAGAGAACGACACAAGTCTAATTAAAATTTTATTTTAGAGCTGCTAAAACGGATATCATTACTAGTCCACAACAGACAAGAGAAAGACACAAAAGTCACTCTGTTCGAACAGAGGTGCACCCAAGAGCGAAGACAGAAAGAATTTTCCCAAGGGACAAGAAACTTACTCAGCGAATTTAAGTGTTACGATTAGAAAAACTCGGAACCATTTGCCGGAGACAACTGGAAAACGTGTTGAGTAGACAGAAAATTTACATGTATGGGATAGATAGCTTTGGGAAATGCATCGAAAGAATTTTAAGGCTAGTGCTGTTATGGAAATCTTTAAAGTCATTTTTTTCTTGGGATTTTACTTCTTTTAATTCAAATTTTTAGCACAAAATTCATCTCGATGGTTACTTCAACCCAGGAAAACGGTAAGTCGTTATTTTTTATTTTATTTCCCATGGTTGATCTATGTTTTCGTTTTTCCGTTGTAACGTAACCAGTGCATGCTACTTAATTGGATATTAAAATTAAGATAATCTCAAACAACCATTAAGTAATTAACTATCAATATTAAAAATATGACCTTTCGACATTTTCATTAAAGCAGTTAGAACGTGGTAAGGTACTACGTCACAATCCGAGAGCCAAGTGCAGATAAAACGTCTCTCCTCATTCAAACTAGTTATGGTGACAAGGCAATTTCCCATCAAGATCCAATGCCTATATAAGACCACAACCTCAAGGTTAATTAAAAGTGATCTGGAATATTCTCGCGTGTTCTCTATGAAGAGAAACTGTATATATTAAGACTAATAAATGTTTGCTTTGTCTGGATCACACACACACGCATATACATGCATACATACATTCATACATTTAAGTTAGGCAGTTACTACCCTCAACAAGGTAGATCAGAGAAAACATTTCTCTTTTGCTGTTTAATACACCCTTGACATAATAAAATTACAAAAATTGATTTTTATGCATAAAAAGCAGAAGATACCAACGCTTTCCGGATAAACTCAGGCACAAATAAATATTGTGATTTTTAATCTTAATGTTTATATTTCCAAAATACCCCATAAAAAAGAGATGAATGAAACAAGCGAGTGTATTACAAAAAATTGGAAAGTATGCATAGTTAATTTAGAATTAATTATTCTAAAAATAAATTATTTAGAATTAATTCAAATTATTTTCGCTGCAAGCATTAGGGTAAAATATTTGTCTTCATGCTATTTTACCTTGTCCCTGGCGTTGACTGTTTCTGGAAATCTGTCGATGAGAAATGCTAGGGTTTCCGGCTTATTCATTAGCACGGCGCGGTGTATTGGAGCCATACCAAAATGGTCTTTGGCCAGAACCATGTGGTCAGTGTCCAGCAATTGGGACTGGAGCTCGCTTATGTCATCATTCGAAACTGCGATATGGATGGCTTCGATCTTTTTCACCAGTAGAGGAACCTAGGAAGCAGATAAAAATGAAAAAATTATTATTATAATATAACAATGAAAATAAATTTTACACCGTTTGTGGGAAACCGAAGCTACATGCATCTTTCTCATCAATATATCTCCGACTTGGAATCAAATCTTGAACCTCCAGCGTGAAAACCAAGCATTGTACTACTGAGATACCATTACATATGGAAAGGAATAAAAAAGAGGATAGAGGTTAAGTAAGAGTCGACTAAAATAGGTTTGATCCTCTAAGTACTGGGGTTGGCCGTGGAACTAATAATCCTGAACCGTTAAAAATGTCCTGCTACGAAATCCAAAGAAAGAATAATCAGCCGTCTAAAAAGAATCGGCAAAAGGATTAAGGACTCTGATTTAGGACATGGAATGTTTTGTATTGTATTTTTGTAATGGCTTGTAATTTTTGACAGGAGAATTCGACAAGTACAATACTGATCTTTTCACCATACAGGAAACTATATTGTTTGGTAAGGGAATTATCGAGAGAAGGAACCATACAATGTACTAATACGGAAGTTCAAATAAGCAAGACATCTGATAAATGTGGATGATAAATGAGGTACCAAACAAATCTCATTGGTTAAACCATATGGTATCTGAGAACGGGATATATCACGACTTAGTTGGTTTGACTTATTGGAAAACGACCTAAAAGCTATCAAAGTGGCAAATTGGAAACCCCCAACTATGAACAAGACGGCTTGAGATGGAATTCTGAAGAAGGCTAAGGCTCACTTGTGGATGTTGTGGCAATAAAGAAGAAGCTTTATATAGACACTTCTACTACTTATTAGACATTACTACTATTATTTCTTCTATACACCGATATAGAAGAAGCTTTTTCTTAGTAGCACGTGTACATGTGCTACAATGAAATTTAGAATAATAATTTTTTTATAGTTATAAAACGGAGACACTTAAAGTTTCACAATATTCCTAATTTCTAACTATTTTATACAAAATGGGGCTAAGAGAAAAAGTAAAATACGTACTTGATTGGTTATATATTGCTGCAACTCTTCATTGTCAGTCTTTTGAGATGCTACTTTCTCCCCATAGCCTTCTAGAACGGCACCTTCCAACTTCTCCATATCTTCTTCTCTTATCCACCTCTTAATGTTGGCAGAATTGATCTCGAGCCCTGAGTTGGAATAAAATAGATTTTGTGTCTGCATATCATACTGGCACAAACATTCTTCATTTTACTGGAACATTGACACATGAATTAGCATTATAATAGTCCCAAATTTTGTGTTATGGCATATCATACTGCAGTAAATATTTTGTACTACATTCGCGCATACCTATCATAAAAAGGTATAAAATAGAAACGATCTTATGTTGTAGCATTGTAGTAAACATTCCGTATAATACACATGCTTATTATAATTATATACGAATCTGCATTAAATAAGACCAATTTTGTTTTGGCTTTGATTTAAAGTATTACGATTTGTTTTTAAATCCAAGGTTAGTTAAACTGGGACCTACTTCTTAAAGTCAATTTTGACAGACTGCAAACTGCATGGTATTATATTGCTTTGAATTTACAGACACTCGCCCCGATAGGCAGAACCCTATTTGTTCAGACATTTCTCGGATCACCGACATTGCATCAAAGCATATCGCGTTGTAGAAAACATTCCATATCACTCCTACACTTGTAGGATAATTAAGATTTCAAGACGAATCAGTGTGAGTCATCATAGAATAGCCACTTGAATATTATTTTATTGTTGTGGTAAACTTTCTTAGACGATTGTTGATTGTCAAAGAGAACCAATAAGAGGTAGTAATTGCCTGGGTTAAAAACATAGTATAAACTACTTAGGACAAGTAAGTATAGTAATATATGATACAAAATAAAATTATTGCTTTCGAAACAAACTTGAAACTACTAATGATACTGAAATAACATTTTTAATAATTAGACTAAAAACTGTTTTACTGAAAACTTACTGTATCGTAAAAATTTTGAAATCAAACTTTGATAACGTTCACCAAATTTATTAAAGATTTTTATTATCTGTCCGTATAATGAATGATCAGGCGCTCAATAAAGGCTTTTTCAGACCTTCGTGATACGATTTGTTTCTGAGAGGAATAACCAGTTATGGTAGAAATGTGGTCCTGTGTAACGATAAGCCATTTCGGGGAGTAGCTACAACGTAAACTTTCATCACCGACCTCAGGGTACATACAACACGTGATACTAAAGAAACAGCGAGAATACATTTCGGCCTCACATTAGAGCTGTTTTCTAGTCCTTACTGTTCTCCGTGTTTAGTGATATTTGTTAATTTATATCTAAAAATTTGAAATGACTGTGAAACACTTATTAATTTATATGAACGATTACACAATCCGAGTCATCGATAGTTTTCTGCAGTGAGATGCAATGTCATTCATCAGACTGTGAGATCAACGTCAAATCTACGAATGCGCCAACGGCATCCGGTCACATTGGTGGAAATGGCAACATAATACTGTCCGAGTACATCACTTAGGTCTTAATTCCCTAAAATGTTGGAAGAATATAAAGAAATTGCAATGAATAAGATTTTCTTTTTTTAACATTACTTACACTATCTTCGGTTTGTCATGTGTGAAAGGCCATATTTTTATTACTCGAGAGTTTTTCAGACTGGAAACTTAATGAAGAATCTGATTTTGGTACAGACTACAAACATCACTTCCAGCATTGGGGTTCTTCAGTCCCGAAATTGGGCAATGCCTAACCTAATTGAATATTATTCAGCAACACAATTTTATTTTATCCCTTTATTTATTAAGGAGTAGTTCTAAAATAAATACGTCAGAAATCTCCAATACAGCGAATATATTTACTTTCACAAAGATAAAATTAGTCCTCGGTATAAAATTCCATTTTATTTCCCCTGTTTTAATTAGCAATCACACTAATGTGAATATAAATATTACCAAATTCTCAAAAGGTATCTACAAGACCTGCAATAAGAAGATAAATGAACTTAATGAAAGCAGGGGTGACTATTAAATAGAACTTACACTCAGCTAATAATTATACCTTTAGCTGCATAAAATTCGAGTAGATATAACAGTCTTTTCACATTCTGTAACCTTAATCCTAATTAACAAAAAGCACTTCTTTTATATTTTAAATAATTAAGCATGGATACAGTGCATCACATCAAATTTGCACAAAAAGCTGATATGTCTTTCTACCACAACCGAAAGTTTATATTTGAGAGATTTACTTATCCAGACAGTCTACTGCATTCAGAATTGGTAGCTTCCCAGAATGACAATAGTAGAATTTCTACAATGGAACGATACTTAGTACTAGTCTGTGGAGTGAAACGGCAATCGATAAAAGGCATTTTTACAGGTTGATTGAGCAAATTTTGGGAACATCATCTGTTCCACCAAAGCTAACTCTTAATGAATTTTATATAAGTAGCTTACTTTTTTTGATGGAATTTCAGCACTGACTGAATAGTTTTAATAGTCATCATGAGCTATTACAACTCATGTATTCTTTTTTTTTGTATTGCGCTTAATTTAGTATAAAGCGAGTACGATATACATAATTAAATGTTTGTTGGCACTGGTTATGGACAAAACATTTACGGTCAATGTTTTGTTACTTAACCACTTATTTTTTTACAACTAGTATAATCCAGGAAAGGTCCCTTTTGTGAGTTAGCTAGATAAGCGATTTCACTTTGGAAAGATTGACAGATAGCATTTTCTCATACTTCTGTTTTATAAAAGAAACTTTACAGTAGTAAAAGTAAATTTAGGATAAAATAAACGTCTTTGAAACTTTAAAGTTGCACTTATATATTTAAACTAGTTAAGATCTGTATTGAATCAAGATGTTTTTTCAGAATAACTTACACCTTGGCGATTTTGGTGAAATTATTGGTACCGTGTAAAAAGTAATGTATAAAGTAATTTAAATTTTGGTTTTAAATATCGAACAAGGTACAAAAATAACTGAAAACACAAGTAAAAAGCTGTAGTACATTTAACTTAAAAAATCGTTATCTTATAAAAATAACGACATAATGGTGATCGCTGTTTTATACAAAAATTTATAACAATCCAAATTTAAAAATAAAACGTTCTGGTTCTCATTTTGTTCATAAATGTTCAGTAGAATCAAATTAAATAGCGTTATTCAGACGCATCAAATTACGTTTACTTTGTATATTAAAGAGGTTTATACTTAAAAATCACAGTAACGAAGCAGCTAGGTCATTATAAATAAAGAAATAGTTTTGAAAATCCATGTAAAGAAGTTACATCCGAAATAAATCAGCATACCTGATTAATCAGATGGGTGATAACTAATTTAAATACAGAAATATTCAAAAGCTTGGATAGGAGGAGCCACAGCTTAGAAAAATAACAAAAATCGTCTGTACCTAGCTTACTTTTTAGTTTTGGCGGAGGAAGCAGGGGCTGACTTCTAAACAAAGTCTTCTTGGGGAGCCGAAACGTTACGTGTCCATTTTTGACAGGTTCAGGTGGTTCGTCCTCATCACTCTAAGGAATATAAAAGAAATTTATTTGAAACATATTTAGTCATTCCCCATTATCGTGTATATTGAAATGAAAACATAAAACAATTTGTGCATTAGGATTTGAGTATTAATTTTTTTTCTTCAGGATTTATAAAACAGATATTTTTTAGATTAATAAAGGTTTTCCTTTTTCTGGAAAAAAAGATACTGGATCCCAGATAAAAGAAATTCTCAATTAGGGTTTGTTATGCTGGTAAACTTCTTTTATGTCCTTTGTGACAGGGGAAATAAGATGCTATGAGCCTAGCCCTCTAACCCTGATATTTCTATCATTCAGCATAAAATTGACAGCGGTCGAGATAATAACTTACTAAAAAGGCATGAAAGGATAGATAAAAATCGAATCATGAGTTCATAACACAATATAACTAGAGAAGAGAGTATAAGTATAAAAACACACAATTTTTATGCGGCCAGAGATGTATGTTCACAACGGTGACTCGATCAAGATTTCATTTGGATGATAAAGGGGAAGATGATGTTTTAAATTTATTCTTGCAGAAACCAAGAGCATTCTTTGAGAGGGGAATATACATTTCTAATTACAAAAGGGATAAATGCTTAAACCTTCAGTGTCACCCCCCCCCTCAACGGACCCATCAAGCTATTAGGAAATCCTTTGTCCAGTTTTAAATTGTCTCTTGTAACGCCTTCAATGTTCTTGTGTCAAGAAGTAGCGTGAAGAAGGATCACAGACTTAACAAAATTGGAAATCCACTTTGATTTCTGGAGTAAATAGTACAAAGGGATTCTGATATCCCAAAACATTCGAACTGCAAAGGATTGTTGCTTGGATAACACATCAACGATGATCACAGTCGTAAAAGAATATTAAATATTCTCACCCGATGGAGAGGCTTTTCCAGGGTGAAACGCAAACTCAATCCCCGTTCGGTGTCCGAGACCCTGCCTTTCCTTATATACGCGGACTTTAGAGTCTCCCGAAAGTAATTGCTAAAAAGCTGGCTCCGGTCAAAAGGAGCGGAAACCTCCATGAGGTCAAAGCACCTGCGTAAAAAAAATGTCGAAAATCCTTGATTCGCAAAATTCTAGGCTTTTTATACCTGGGGTTCAATTACGGTCCCGCCAACCGTTTTCTGTTCAGTTACGATTTCAGTTACCTGAAAACTCCAGCTAAGGTTATAGCTCGCTAATTAGTCGAATTTTCATTCGCTGGCTGCTCTTTCTGGAATTTTCTCAAAGTAATGATCTGGAATCATTACGACAACCGATCAAGGCGTGTAGCCATTCAACCAAACTGTCAAATTTTCCAGACACTGCGTCGCCGCGCTATTGTAGTCTGGTCTAGCAGGCGGGACACAACTCGGCTGATTCCGGTCTTTAGTGTTTCTGAACAAGGGGGGTCTTCACACTCTCCAAAAACATATACAAACCATATTTTGTTTTTTTACAAACATGAAACACACTAATTTTGGATTACTTTATCTTTATATATTACAAAAGTTTTCTGTCCGTGTGGTTGTAATAGAACTCCTCCTAAATGACTGGACTGATTTTGATGAAATTTTGTGTATGGAATGAAGTTGATTCGAAAACGGTTTAGACTCACAATTTCATCCGATAAAAAATGTTTTTTAATTAAAAATCCAGAATTGCGTAATTATTGAGTGTATTATAATGCCCCTTGAAACCAACCCTTCACTGACAAAGTATCTGTGGCGCAGTGGTCAGCCAACGAGCTTCTATAAATGAAGTCCTAGGATGGAATCCCCGTACAGGCGATGTGGGAATTTTAATGTAATCTAATTGCGTTTGTGATGACTGTACGAGTTGTGCCGTCAAGAATTTTTAAAAGATTTTCTTTTTTTTTTATTTACTTTTCCATCGAAACGGTCGAATTTATAATTTATTTAAAAACATTTTACAATTTTTGGATTTCCAGTGTTAAAACAGGTCAACGACTATCGGGTCGTCTAGTATAGTATAATTCTCTAAAATTATACTTTTATTTTAGATATTGCAAAAGTAGTGGTGTCAAAATGTGCAGAAAAGTTTACAAATCAGCATATAAAAAACTAAAAGTTTAAAATGTAAATGTCCTGAGAGTCTTTAAAAAACTAGAAAATATCTCAATTCACGCAACAATAGTTTACTGAATACTTTAGAAATATCGCATTTCACTATAAAAGTTATGTTATTGTAAATCGTATTTCATCGTATAGTTCTGAGAGTTTCTAATTTTATTTTTGATTTATAATTATCTTGTGTGAAAAATATATGAGAAAAGTTACAGCTAATAAGCTTATGTTTATTAATTATAACTTTTTTTAGATAATTTATATATAATTTCATATTATATAATGATGAATGATGGTGAAGGATGAATGATTAATGATAAGTGGTTATATATAATGATGAAGGATAAATCATATAATGATGAAGTCTGATGTCTCATATATAATATCTTTTATATTCTATTTTTTCATTCATATAATTTCATATAATTTTCACAAAATTATTCATAAAATTTCTTATAACTTTTAAAGTAAACGGATACAAAATTTAACACTATTTACCAAATCTCCGTTTTTCTCTTTGTGATTCATTGAATATTCTTTTGCCATTGCAGCTCTTGTTGGATAAGGAGATTCTGAAAAATAGAAATTTAAAAAGAACGTGCTTTAATACATACAAGCTTCACTGTTAACTAGCTTGATATAGATCAAAATATCTAATAACATCGTATACTGTACTTCTTTTTGGTGAATTTAACTTCAAGCGATTGGCATGGTTTGCCATGTAGTTAGCGTTTATCCTTTGACTCTGTTTGATCATCTGGTCTAAATGCATATGTTCCGGAAATTGCAAGTAGTATTCTGCTGTTTTACCTCTCTGTAAAATACGAAAAACTTGTAAGTTAGTTGATGAAATTTATATAGTAATAATGGATTGAGACAGAAAACTGAAATATTATTTCACTTTATATAAAGTACAGTAGATCCTCGATTATTCGAGTTAATAGGGACCACTAGTACCTCGTACATCTAAAAACTCGGTTAATAGAAATTATGCATTTTAAAAATAGCACAAACCTCAAAAAGATATTTTTTTTAATTTAAATTTAATATACATCAATATGTTAAATGAACAATATTATTTAAAAATGTCTGTTACCTTTCGTTGAAAATATCGATGTTTTCTATTAGTGACTACTTGGTCAAGCCAAGTTTTGAGCAACAGAAGATCTATTAGCGCAAAATCGCTTCTTTAATTCAAATATTTTAGGGCAGTTGGTGGTTATAATATGCATGTTACATAATTAAAATATACACTTAACTAGCTTATTAGCTTAAATTACTTTTGTAGTTAATTCTGGTTTTTCTTAAAGAAATTGAATCACTTTAATTTACCTCTATAAATGGATAAATTTTTTCCTTAGATTATTTTAATAGATATCAATCTTTTATGAAACCGTTGATCTCCATATTAAATAACACTATATATAAGTATATATATATATATATATATATATATATATACATATACATGTATATATATACATATACATGTATATATATATATATATGTAAAATATACATAGATATATAATGTATATTTATATATACATACATACATATATACATACAAACACACACACACACACACATATATATATATATATATATGTATGTATATATACATACATATATATATATATATATATATATATATATATATATATATATATATATATATATATATATATATATATATATATATATGTAATATTAAAATACCTTATTTACGTATTTTAATATTAATTTAATAACTTTTGTTCATAAAGTAAGTTCGGGGTTTGCGCGGTAATTCTGATTTTTCCCTCCAGACAAGCTATAGACTTAATTCAGCCTCTGTCTGTACTACTTTAGCCAATAGTTATCACGTTTTCTTTAAACATGGTATTTTTTATCACGAGATCAATTGTGCTTAGGGATTATTCGTAGTCTTTATACCTGAGGAATCCCCACTTGAAAAGCGTATGTGCGGGATCACA
>CM063508.1:139900878-139903378 GCA_032207245.1 Pardosa pseudoannulata
TTTACTTACATAATCTAGAATTAATGGATTGGCACCCATGGAGATGAGCATATTGTATGTTTCATGGTTATCTTTCAAGGCAGTTGCATAATGGAGAGGGGTCCGACCATCCTATCAGAAACAATTGAAATGAAAGTAAAATTTTAACTATTTAGTGATAGATTATAGTATGTCTAAATACAGCAGTTGAGTCTGATATCTGATTTACTATAAAAGACTCCAAAACTCCTTCACTTTCTTCTCTTTCTTTCTTTCCCACACACAGAGAGACATATATATACACTACTATATAGATATAATTATACATGATATGAATATAATTGATGTATATAAATATAATTTATATTATTACATATACGCGTTATGCTTTTGTAACAATGAATTTTCCTGAAGCGACATCATTTTTTGAAAAAGACATTTCCTGAGAGTCAGGGTACAACGCAAATGATTCTGGGTGGTTTTTACTTTACTTTACCACAAAACACCATCTGCCACTGAAAATCATACCTCTGCCTCCAACAAGCAACTGGTTTCCATTGTAAATTGGTAATAATAAAATTAGTTTGTTCAGAACTGAGTAATTCCTCTATAAATTCATTGTCAGTCCGAACATAAAAATAACATATAATCATTTCCTTTCCATCAAAACAGAGCTCAAAAATTACTCAACTTCCACTAAACTTGAGATATGGAAATAATCATCTAAGTCTTGTACATTGTTGGTACTGTCAAAGGCAACACCAACATAAACGAATGTTGAGCGCTCTCAGGGAGCAGCCTACTTTATTGGGTGTACGGCTTTCAAATGCTTCTCTGGGGAAGAGTCTAACCCGGACTCAAAGGCGAATAAGAATTAAAAATTAAAAATAAATAAATAAAATAAATCATAATGAAGAAAATTAAATTAAAAATAAATAAATAAATAAAATAAATAATAATGAAAAAATTTAATTAAAAATAAATAAATAAATAAAATAAAAATAAAATAAATAGAATTAATAGAAAATAAGCCGATTTTACTTCATAAACGAATACAGAACTTATTGCTTAATCGAAGAAATGACAAAAATGGCAAAATGGGTATGTTTAAATAAAACTCCTTTTTATTCAACTGAATTTCGCCAATTTCTTCTTTATAAACAAACATGGACTATCCTCGATTGTTTCGACTAAACATTTGACAGTTTTGCAAACAGTACTAAAATTTATTAAGATGCAAAATATTTTTATATTTAAAAACTGTTAGAACATTTCTAAAAAATCAGCATGTACTTACCAAATCTTTGGTATCTTTTGAAAGAGGGTAATTAGTAGCAATGTAATGGACGATGTCTTTATGCCCGTACATGATAGCTTTATGGAGAGGCGTAGCACCTAAAGGATCCCTGGCCAAAGCTAGTTTCTTGCGATCCAACAATGTCTGAACATCTCGTAACCGACCTCTCATGACAGCTCTGTGAATTTCGTATATTCTTTCCTAAAAGGATACTTGTTATTAGCACATTTGGTTAATTTTCATACATAGAATGAATCCTAATTTAAGATGTTAACTACCTCCTACACAACTTGGGGTACTTCGATAACTTCTACTACTCCCATCGTAATGACGTTGCAGTGATAATAATATTACTCTACTTCATTGTTGAGCTTCAGGATTGAAATTTTAAATTTTAAATATGAAGATCTTTTTAAGCCATTTCAAGCAATTCTATACATAAAAGAGCTATATTCTAGAAGAATGGGAGAATGGGTCCTCTGTTTAAGGGACACAGGAACAGGGTTAAGGGACAAAAGAATTAAAATTCTTTTGTCATTTTGCAATTATTAAAATCCCATATAGTAAAATGGATAAAATAGATGTATTGAAATGATATACTTACTAAAACAGAATTGAAACAAAAATGTTAATTTCTGTACCGTTCACAAAGCAGGTAACTTGTCAAAAAGTAAGAATAAAATTTGCCTAAAATTTGGTAAGAATTTCTTTCAAATATTTAATAACTACCAATACTATTTTTAGATGTTGACTGAAATTCGATGAATATAATGAATCTAACATAAAATAAATAATAAAATTTAACAAAATAGCCTTAAAAATACCTGAAAAATAATAATTAGTAATAAACTTCCAATTGTTCATATTCTTCTTATTTTTATTATTCTCAATCAAGCATGGAATAGCTTTACTTAAAAACCCCATTGTCGATCTTTTAAACGGCGAAGTAAACTCCAGTTTAGGCAGGTAATCTTCTGATTTCTTTCAAGAAAACTGTCACGACTTTGGCGCCGTTGTTCACATAATCGTGAGGCAGTTGCTGCTTTTAATCTATTTAATGGGCATGATTACTTTGCAGCTCCTCTTTATATTGACTTTGCATTCTCTCTGAGGTTACCTGCGTCCCGTGTGATAATAAAAGCGAACTAGGGGACTAATACTACCCACTTACCTATGGAACTCACCACAGACAAACTAAGTCATCAAAATATTAGGTAGTGAAAG
>CM063508.1:139908378-139920878 GCA_032207245.1 Pardosa pseudoannulata
CCATGAGCATTTTTTTCTGAAAGCTTTTGTGAGCCGACAGTTAGAAACCCTCTTCTAAAAGAAGTTCATGAAATGATGTTTGTTTTGTAGTTGCTATTTGATATGCGCTGTGCAGTACTTAAATATCTAAAATGTTTTTTTCATTGGCGAATGTTCGTTTTCTTTAAAATACTCTAAATTAAAATTTAGAATTTTAACGACTTTTTTTCTCTCCTCATATCGATTCCGATTAATAGAAAGAACGTTCGAGCTAGCTACAAAATCATACTTTTGAGAAAATTAATTTTAAACATAAAAGTAAGCCAGTATTGTGCTAAAATATAACTTTCATCTTTCTTTAAAAAGTTCAGTCCAATTGAATGATTGATAACATTTAAAATTTGAAATAAAACAAGAATGAGCACATTGCGATTATACCAAGTCATTACCTCATGAATATATGAATTTTTTTTTCCATGAATTATTTATCTATTCTTTTGTTACCGAAATCTCACAGACGGGATTCTTGGAAGTTTAGATGAATTCAATCGAACGTCTTTAAAAATACCCATTGCATGTGCTTAAAATACAGACATTAATCTCTAGGTCTTTGGCTAGACACGCATTCGATTCATCTTGGATCACGCAAACAAATTTAAATTCCAGTGACAACGATTGATCGGAATATTTACAGCTATGGTTTCTGTTTACAGTACTGATTCGGTAAGACTCTTTTCAAATTAATTACACGATTTGCATTTTATTCTGATTCTGGAAGACACTACTACAAAATGTAAAGTGCAACAATTGTCAAATGCTAGATGATCTCTAAATCCAAGTTTATAAAGAGACAGAAAAATATTGAATAAATATGATTTCAACTACCGTATATTTCTTCGTATAAGACGATACTTAAAACCTAAAAATGGCCCCCCAAAATTCGAGATCGTCTTATATGACAGGTACAAAAAAATTTTTTCACTTTCATTGTTGTGTTCATCGCACAGGTCCCATTCTGTACCTAATGAGTCAAATTCTGCGTCGTCATCAGAATTCCATAACATTATCGTTTGAGAACGTGAAGGACATTGCGATCACGAACATATTTTATGAAGCCTGGCCAATTGTTCACCACTTCCTGATGATGACCTTGAATGATGGTTTACGAGTTGCATCCACGCAGTGGACCACTAAATCCGTCCGTAGGATCTACCCTGCACTTTAGTTGCGCATCATCTACCCTTGATCTTTCGAGAAAAACCGCTCATGAAGCCATCATCTGCCAGGGACATTTTATCGTCTACCATCGTCGACTTTGATAAGCCATAACCCCTCCAGACGGTGGTAATGGCTTGCAGTGGACCATAGCGTGGAGGGACCTTTAAGAGCCCCAGTTCTGGTTTGGTTTGGAGTGCTACGGTCTACTTTTTGCAACACGAGGGCTAATGAGACTGGGACCTACATCTTAAAGCCGATTCCGAACATCCATGCCACAGTGGGATTCGAACCCACGAACTCCGGTACCAAAGGCCAGCACCCTAACCAATCGGCAATCATTCGGCAAAGTGCCCCAGTTACCAATAACAAATAAGGTGGATCTTCGGCTTGATAGAACCCCAAATCCTTAACCTTTCAGTTATGAGATCGTTGCCTTTTCCAACTGAGCTACTGCGACTCGAGATACCTGTATATGTATTCCCCCGAATAGATCACACAAAAGAATGGTTTTTTTAAACTAATAAAACAAGAATGAATTATTTTTTTTCACTGAGAACATTCATAATGTAACAGGAATAAAATTTGGGGATGCTATTTAGGCATTCTGGTTGTTTCTGGTTGTTTGCCGTAGACCATCTGAAAGTGTTATTGCCAGAGATTAAAGCTGTTAATATATGCCGTAAATCTTAATAAAAGATGTTTCAGTAAATGCTAAGAGAAGGACTGTTATTATAAGGTATAGAAGTTTCTCATCCATCAGTAGCCTACAATGGAGAAACCTATATACTAGGATTTTACTGTACGGTAGCAATTTATTGAATTTTACCTCAGAATGACTAATGAATGCAATAAAAATAGCAGAATCAGTTGCTCACAATTGCACATTGCCTTTATTTAAGACTACAAGTGAACTGAAATAAGTTTGGAAGTAGAAATCCGACAGTAGCTGAATTAATAAAAGTCTTTTATTAATAACGATTTGTGTGTTTTCAATAGTAGTTGAAACATCTCCAAAAAACCCAAAAGTTAGATTTTTATTACAACTTTTATATGTGATAAGGTTTGATAACTTTCTTTAATTATTATAATACTACGGTAATATTTATTTTGAAATTGAAAACAATTTAGTTCATGATATTTTTATTATAATACTTCCCTTTCAACTAAAATGTGAAACATACCCGTTAAAAAAGTACCATGAAATAAAACACAATTGAATGTTACAGATTCTTCATGATAAAAAAATAGAAGAAATTAGGACACTAGACTGTACTTCGAACATTTATTATTGTCTTGTTCTTTTCAAGGTAAGGAAGTTAAGTCACATATATTTTAAAAATAGAAAAAGGTTGACACGCACGTTAATACCTAATCATAGAAAAAAAGAGTTGAAAAAACTACTCTATTTGAGTGTCCGTATTTTACTTCCGCTTGTGGGAAAACGAGAGAAACTGTAAGATATCCTTAAAGAATCCAATTTCTTGATGTTTGATGTTCTAAATGGTTTTTTTCTTTAAATTGTGATTATATGAAAAACACAAAAGTTAGTCAAAAACGGTACGTATATGCTTCAAGAGCTGAATAATCCTTAGAATCTGAGAAGGTTGATAAATTACTATTTTTCTATGCTACTTAAATTTTATGAAATTGAAGCATGTGATATATTTTATAAGTCAGAATTATGCATCACAGTGGTTTATATCGGGGCACACAAAAGCGACGTCCAAGTTAAAATTCATCAATACAGTTTTCTTAAAGTATATAAGCCACCTTAGTATTTCTGCATAAACTGTTGCTAAAATAAAAGCCTGTATTTTATGTTAATTATTATCATAGTATCTCAGATATACAAAAATGGAGGCTGAGCCATTTTGTTTTTGGGCAATTCAGAAATTTGGATTGGACTTCAGGCGCAGCCACCGGAAAAGAGTGTGTTACTCTTCTGCGCTGCATATATATACTATCCTAGATTAATCACACAGTATAATGTGCTAGGATATTTTTTTAAATAGGGAATACTGAGGTCCAATTCGAATCAAATGTCAGCTTGCATGATGTCAAATTTATACATTTAATTAATTAAAATTTACTGCAAGCCACATTAGAAGGTAGAATCTGTGTATGTGCATATACATATGTATACATGTGTGTGTATAATATGGAAGTTCAACTTCAATCATCATTTATCCCATCTTTTAATAGGCAAAGACTAAGACGAGACCTAGTCAGGCAAACTATAAGGTCTAGTTAATTAAAATGTCTTACCTATAAGTTTTATGTTACTAATTTCAAATACACATTATATTAAGACCGTGGCTCATAATGATAGAATTTACGGTTCAAATTTTACTGCAGAATGCACGTCTTTACTGTACCGTTGTTAATTTGGAAGGTAGGTATCATAATTAGCATAATATTGTTATATAATTTGGAGAAGTCAGTTGCAAAAAGGCACAAGAAGAAGAAAACTATTTTGTAGGTAAAACTAACAGAGACTAGAAAAATCTGAAGATGTAATTATATCATGATCTTATATGTATATATATATGTGTGGTTTCAGAAGAAATCACCTAAATATAGCTCTACAAAACGCATGAAATACAATGGTAGATTCTGGGTGTGGCAGTTATAAATTTCCAGTCGCTTACTTTAACGTCACTATAATGTGCTAATATGATATCTCCTCTTGAAGACAGTTTTTGAACTCACAAAATGTAGCACCGATGTAAATCTATCGTCAGCTGTGTTCGGTATATTAACTGGATTTTTAAGCAAGCAGATATTTCGTCGTCCGTGTCATGGATCTATCTCACTGGAATATAAAAAATTATCCCATAGTATAGAAAGTATTATAGTTCCAATGGTTATTATGTTGTAATGGTTATTATAAGTAAATGCAATAACTCTTTAGAGGTAATAAGTGTTTTGTTGATTTTTACGAGCTTTGAAAAATGTACTCCGTGGATGAACCTCCAATAAATCAAAATTTTAATTAGATTCAAAATATTCTGAAATTGGGAAATACTTCAAACGTTTTCTGATTATTTGATTTACAGCTTATAGTGTTAAAATTTCTCCAAATGATCAGTTTTACCTATGATTTAGAATATAAACTATATAGTATTGTAAAAAACTCAGAACCTGAGCCCATCTGACCACTACTAATAATTTTACTACTAATAGTTTAGTCGAATAAAGTTTTTGGTAAATACTGTACTATGTTTGGATGTCTAGTGTAGTATAGACAAAAAATCATCTCGAAAAAAGCTGTGGGAAGTAAAAGAAAAAGAAAGAAATGAAATTCCAATTACTTGACACTAAAAACCACACTTTTAATTAGTAAATATTAAAACTTAGATTTGATTAGTTTCCAGTTTCAGTATTGTATAAAATATAAATTAGGTTTTTTGTTTTTTTATTAATGCGTATATTTTTGAATGTCAACGGCATACATATAACTACACTTATTTTAAAGCTAATAATAATTATAGCGAACTTTTTCAGTTTTGCGCAGGCGCACTATATAGTATGTCACGGCCCATATCAGTAAATGCCTCTACAGTAGCGGTTATCAATGTTTGGATGTCTGAACTCGTTCGTGATCTTTTCAACTACTCTCTGTACACGGTATTCAAATATACTGTTTCAAGGTCATGATTTTTTGGTGAATGTTTCAAGCTATTTGAATAATAATCGCCATTGGTACAAACTGGCACGTAATTAAAGTGAAATTGTGCCGGGTTTTGTCCTGGCACATTGTAAAAACATTTTGGAACAACATTGGCACATTTTGATTCGTTAACTAGGAATTCACAATATACACTGTCTTCCAATAAGTATTTGGATACCTGTGACAGAAAAGAAAAACTAACTTCATTTAAAATCATGGGTAGTTGGAGGGGTAGTGCACCCTTAATTCGGAGATACAACTCGTCCCAGAGGTTCTCTATAGGATTCAGGTCTGGCCTCTGGACAGGCCAGTCCATTCAATGAACTCCATTGGCACCATACCAAGCCTTGGTAAACCTCGAAACATGACAACTGTCATTGCTGTTCTGAATATAACAGGGATACAACCCGTAAAACTGCCACAACGTAGGTAGCACATTGTCATCCAAAATAGTGCAGTAGACATCGGCGTTGAGCTTACCATGAATAGGGACCAAGCGTTCCAGTCCGTGCCAGAAGAAACACCCCCAAACCATAATTCCACCTTCACCGAACTTGACTGTTGGCACAATGTTTGGCAACCCTGACATCCGAAAGGTAAAGTATGAGCCTTGATTCATCGCTCCAAAGAACCCGTTTCCACTGATCTACAGTCCAATTTTGATGCGCTTTGTACCACAATAACCGAGCAGCGCGGTTGGACTTTGTGATCAAAGGCTTATGGGCAGCAGCACGACCATGAAAACCAAGCAGATGTGTTTCCTTACAGATGATATTAATTGAAACAATACTCCCGGATGCCTGTTGAATCTCCTCGCGGTTGGATGACGTTCTTCCAAATGTCTCTGTACAGCACTCGTCGGTCTCTATCTCCCAGTTTCGGTGATCTGCCGACTCGGGACACATTCCGACAATCACTGCTAACCTTTCACTTCTTAATCACATAGGCCGCTGTCGATTTTGGGTACTTCAGATCGCTAGATATGTCTCTTAAGGATCAGCCACATTCGTGACGCCCGATAATTATACCTTTCTCGAAATCAGAGAGCTCCGAACTGCGCGGCATCTTGCATGCAACTAATGCCGATGCTGATTCCTACACGATGTATACCGGCGGAGGCCGTGACGTACCTCAGGACCGCAGATATCGTCATTTGCATAGATGTCCAAATACTTATTGGTAGACAGTGTATATTTGAACTCGATACAACTGTCCATAAAAATGTTTTGAAATTTATACGAGTTAACAATTATGTAATTTTTGAAGTAATTCTTTGCTAAAATTACCTGGAGACGTGTGCATCCTTTAAAAGCTATTTTATTTTTAAACTACAAAATAGATTAATATAGAATACGTGTGATCCTTTCAAAAATGGAAATATTATTTGCGACATCTGAAATACCTCGAATTTGAAATTTATAAATTTATACGAAATAAATATTTACGAATTCTAAAATATTCACTTAATTCAGCATACTTTAGCTTGTTTTATCATGAGTTTTCAATAGTCTAGTACAGATAAGGATAAAGTAAAAAACTTCCACTTACTTGCAGATTTTACAACAGCCTCCTTCCTCGGCGATCCATTTGCAATAAAGTGTTTGATTTTCACAGGTTTTATAGGCTTGTTTTCGTTGCCTTCTCTCATAGCTTGGATGTCCATTTCATCCTGCGCATGCATGTAATATTCGGGACGATTCCCATACTGAAAATAATTTAGAGGCATGAATAGAAGAATCCTCTTCCTAAAGCAGAGAATTTCAAACTGAGTTCCTTAACCCCTTAACTGCCGCGGGCGTATATATACGTCTTGCGCAGTCAATGTTTTAACGGTTATGGGCGTATATATAAGTCTTATTGCAATACCTTTCTTAGTAAATCCCTGATTTTCATTAAGTACACTCACTTACACAACATTTAACATATACAAGGTATACATATACGCATTACGGGGTAGTTAATGCATCCAAGCGCAAAGCTTATATATATGCGCTCGAGGCAGTTAAGGGGTTAAGATGCCCCTGGCAAGGTTCGTTGATTTTTATCACTAGGGCCGGTTCTGCGGTTTTAGACGTCTGAGTGTGAGATATTTGGTTGCTACCCCTCATTACGTAATCATAACTTAACACAGGGCAAACGGCTTTAAATTATGTTTATATGACTGCTCACCCAATTAGACTATTCTAACTAACACTGACTTGACAGAGCAAGCTCTAGAAGCAAATGAGTTTATCTATAAATGTTGGCACGTTTCATGGTTGTCCTACAGGAAAACTTTTGGTTACTCTAGCTACTAAGTCTTATATACTATAGAAACTTCGAGAAGGCTATAGAGCAAATGTTTTCCAGAATGCACTACAACTACTCCAGAAATTTATAAGACGGGTCCGCTGTTCACTCGGAGTTAGTATAATACTAATTGCGATTAATAACCTAGTACTTTGTTACTTATCGTTGCTAATGATGAGGTATTTCTTTTTGGTTGGTTGATTGGTTTAGAGTATTACGGCCAACTGTTTTTGCTACAAGAGGGCTAATGAGACTGGAATTTACTACTTAATACCGATATTAAATGGCTACGAATATCAGTGCCTCAGTGGAATTCGAACTCGTAAACTCCGGTACAGCACAACAGCCCTCTACCTATTCGGCCATCGTTTGCCACTGCTTTTTGAGTATGACCTGAAATCTATTCCTATGATGAGTGACTCTTTAGCGTGTTCAGCATGAGCCAGAAGTTACGATCCCACGGACTAACTTCTTCAGACCTGACAAAAGGACCGAATTTCCTGAGGGCATCACAGTTCTACTTTTTTATGCTGCCATCAGCACCCCTTTTTTGTTTTACTTTTGTTTTTAATTTTTAATTTAAATTTGTAACTAAGGTCTAGGTTTTTCACCCCTGAAACTAATTCGAGGTTTCAGTGGATAGTTTTTGAGCAAACCGAATCATGGGTGGGCCAAAGTTTCGTCTCAATGACTTACAAGAGAGATGGTTGCGAGGCTCAGTACTGCTACTGCCGACTCTCAAGATTTCCTTCTCTTCCTTTTTGGACATCCAAATTTCGTTTCGAATTGCAACGAGCAAAATTTTTCAGGCTACAAAATTAACACTCTTTTTGGTTCTCGTGGTTTGTACTACGATCACTAATTCCGGCATCAAGAGGCACGATAGAGTATCAAGTAGTATTTCAAATTCCTCTTACCACCACTACTCTGCTTAGTTCTTCCGTCAGTGGTGACTGCGGCTCCCAGGGCACCATGAAAGGAGCTGGTCTAGTGGGGTGGCCCAATACTTGTGATCTGCCCATCACCACCAGGAGAAATCTGCAGGGCCTCACGGCCGTTTGGGCCCGAATTGGTGTCTGATTGTGTAACCTGAAATCTGATACTTGTGGAACGAACGACGAATGTGAGGATGAATACTTTCGATGATTTTTTGTTGTTTTCAAAATGCCCAATCCAGTATATTCAAAACTATTGAATAACGCTTAAATTAATTTTGAAATAAGAGTTTTAAAAATAAATTAGTTGCTGCTGACTATTTGTGATTACTCTATATCGAAACCTGTAACACGCAGTAATATAGAAGTATAATTTAAATTCATGATTTATACAAAGCATAGAGTCTAACAATAAATACTATGTATATTAGGATTGAAACGTTCTTAAAATATTCATCAAAATTTCACGTTGAAAACTGGTAACATTCCAATACGTGACATTTGCAGTTTTTGTTTCATTTCGACCTAATAAAAATAAAGTTTCAACTACAAAAGCATTCCCAAACCGTGTTGCTTTAGTAACTTCATTTTCAATTCCTATTGCTATGAATTTTATGCCACTGCAGATTTTTCAAAAAATATTTCTTTACAATAGAGTTTTTTTCGTAGTTACTTCTTGCATTGAAGCCAAAGGTGGGGGGGGGTTAGTATGGCATTTGACCACACCCATGAGCCCCCTGCCAAAATGCCTCAAAAGATATTATTCATTTGCTTAATGCAGCAGGGCTTTTCCTCTGTTGAGTCATTACCGCCTACAAGTGGAACTCATTTATTAGCACGGTATCGAGTCAAATATAGTTATTATTATATCCGGATGTCGTTGGAGACGAATTATTATGCGGAAGAAAAAAAAACTTTGAGAAGAAGGTTAATTATGCATAGATTGCATTAGGGGTTTCGAATGGTTATGGGAGGATTTTGTGCTTCCAGTAAATGGGAAAGATAATTAATGAAGAAAAAAATTAGTTTTTCAGATTAGTAATAATGCTTTATTAAATAAACCGCTGTATTCAGCGATATTTAAAAATTTTTTAAAGCTTTTAAGAAATTAATTTAGTTTTATAGACTTACACAGTATTTATTTACTTTTTCTTCCTGTTTTGGTACGGCCAGACAGTGAGCGAACAGATGTGGCGATGTTACTCAATACCGGAATTTCTGGTTTGAATCTTGGCACGTTTGCAAACGGTCGGAATTAACTTTAAATAGTAAATCCCGCACTAATACTGTAAATAAAATTAATTGTATCTTTGAAACAAAACTAAAATCTCATGTTCGTCTTATTTTTGCTTTTTGATGTAGAAAATGCATTTCTCATAGAGATTTATTCATTTTTTTTGTTACATTAAGAACTGTTCGATTAATATTTTACATAAAAGGTTTTCTGAAATTAAAATTTTATAGATTTCTATAAGAGTCTTTTTCCATGCAATTTCTTTATTATAGAGTTTATTCAGAATATCGTTAATTCATCATGGAAACAGTTTTGATATCTTTTAAACATAAGCATCTAAAAAATAAAAAAACAAGAAACAAATTATTGGGCTCTATTAAACATCCTTATGCTCTTGATTTCCAGGATTTTCATCAGTTAAAACTTAAAATAGTCTTGATGTTATAATTTTATCGTTTTTGAATAGTTTAGTTAATTCCAAGATTTGAAAAAGAATCATGGGCAGGGTCTCACGAATCCTATTTCATCAAATGCTTGCGAGGTTTCTTAAATTCATTTTATTGCTTGCATTCACTCTGATTGAAATTATGTCCTCAGATCCGTTAAGGTTACTTTTATATTTTTATGTCATAGATAAATATGATACAACTTCTGTGCCGCTGTAAATTAATTTCGGCATGCACATCCAGCTTCAGCATGCACACTGGAGTAATTTAACGGAATTTTGTCTGGCCAGAAAGCACTCTGGAGTGGCTTCAGCTGATTTTGTTAAAGGTACAGAGACAACTCTTTTCTTACTTGGTATTAGAACCAGAAAAGATATCATCTCATCATACCTATTAAATATGGAAAAAAGAAATTTTTTCTCTTTGTGGCACTTTTGTAGCATTCCATGATTGATAAAATTAATGGTAATATTCCAGTGACTCACTTATACACTATCTTTTATAGCTGTTCATGTAATTTATATGATTTGATAATTTTTTGTACATAAAATAAGGTGATACAATGTTTTGTATACCTGTATATATATATATATATATATATATATATATATGGAATGCCTTGCTTAATATTCCTGCATAATATCTTTATTCATATCTTCATCTAAAACAAGTATTAAACCATTAAACATGGCGGCCAATGGGTATCGTCCATATGCTAACAAAAGACCTTCGTTTAATGTAGATTCATCAGCAACCTTATCTCGACAGATTCTGTCAATTCTTAAGCTTCAAGCACTTTTATATGCGCCTAAATTAAAGATTGCACTGTGTTTTCTGCCTTTAAACCCCTAAATTATTCATTTTTCTGATATATATATTTATATATTGTGAAAAGATTCTTTTATATGCAACTAAATTATCTTCTAGTATTCTATAGCAACTTACCACGTCAGTCGCTTTGATGTCCGCCCCATGATCTAATAGCATTTTGTAGATTTCTCCGTTGTCGGATAACACTGCAGCGTAATGAAGGGGTGTCCTTCCTCTCTGAAAATGAAATGCACAATTTAAATGCCTAGCATTTAATTTCTTCATGATTAATGTTATATAATGAAGCGTTAAAAATGTAGTTTTTTTATAGATCTAGAAGTTCGTTAAAATTTAGCTATTACCAACTAATATAACGATTATGAAATGCTGATTACTAGAAATCTAATGAAACATGTTTTTTAAGAAATTATAATTTTTAGAAGCGTCTAATGTATTACATTTTAATAGTCTGTTAATCACACTATACCACGAAAAGTAAATTTTCTTTGATTTTCACAGTTTATTTTCAGTAAAACAAAATGAAAGTGAATTTGAGTTAAATTCATTTAAATCGTGGTTTTAGAGTTAACTGGAATTTCAACCGGGGAATACTCGCACAGGATATGGCATACCCATCGTCTTATTTAGTTTAATGCCTCTTTCCAATCTCGCTTCGAAAGCGGATGATTCCCCTTGTGGCTTACTTAAACGTTATGATCTTTGATGTGGAGGATCAGTTGAAAAATTCTATAAATATACAGGATGTCCATAATTAAACTTCCCTACGTTAAATTCGCCAACAGTCGAAACTTTTCTTCAAAAATGTATGAAATGTTATGTAGAACATAATGAAGAGATGTGAAATTGTTTGAGCGAATAATAAAAAAATAGTTCAAAATTTCAACACCAGAAGGCATTTTTTGATGAATTACAATTTTAGACAACATTTACTCTAGTTTATTACAAGATATGATCAACATGACGGCTATCATTTTCAATTAGCATTTGAAATCGTAAGATAGCATGTTCTACTACTGATCGCAATGGAGGGGAAAATACTGAGAACATGTCGTAAAATGCTCTCTTTCAGATCAGGTATAGCTCTTTGTTTATTAAGATTAATTAGATGTTTTAAATACCCCCATAGTAAAAGACAAGATGGAGCTCATCCACACATTAGGATTCCTGTTAAGAACGTTGTCAAAAATCACTTATCAGAAGAACGTGTTATCCGCAGCCAACGTATCTCCAGCCCTCAACCCATACGATGTTATAGTAAATGTTGACTAAATGTATAATTCATAAAAAAAACGCTCTCTGGTGGTTAAATTTTGAACTAATTTTCTTTATTATCCCAATTTTCATTTCTTTTTATGTCTTAAACAACATTTCATTTCTTCCTGAGCAACAGTTTCGACTGTAGACAACTTTAAATTTGAGAAGCTTAATTATTTACACTGTATATTTCGGAATAGCTTCGGATGCTTATACTATGACCTGAATGAGAATTTTTGTTACATTTCTTAAATAAAGGAAACAATTTTGATTATTTATTCGTTTATCGCAGTTATGAAGAGGAAATGCAATACTCAAAAAGCTTATAGAATACTGTTTCTTCTGATGAAAATATGTTAAATGAAGAAGATTAAAAACTAGATGGGGAAGAAACTAATAGTAATCATAAATCGTCTACATAAATTGAAGTGGATGGCGAAATACAAGATATTGATTTGAACAAAAAGGATTATATTTAAGAAATGACACTGTGACAAAATGGATTAAAGAAAACCCCCCTTCTACTGGTAGGATATCTGTGAAAAACACATATCCTAACATTTAAAACAAATATTCCCTGGAAATACATGCGTTTTAAGAAGTGTTACTTCTCCTTTGAAAGCTTGGAATCTGTTGATATCTTC
>CM063508.1:139925878-139958378 GCA_032207245.1 Pardosa pseudoannulata
CTAAACAGGGAAATTGTTCGAAATAGCCTTAAATTGCAAACTCATCAAAGTTTAACTATTCCAGAATATTTCGAAAATCCTCTTGGCTTGAGCCTTTGAGGACAAATTGACAACATTGTTTATGTATTCTTACTACCAAAAACTCCAGAAGTGTTTAGATAAGGTGTAAATCCTGTAGTGATAACATCTACAGAATAACATTTCGAACTATATGCAGTGAGTTCAACTACCATCTTGACGTGTGTCATGTGAACCAAGGGCACACACTATGTTTATCCAAAAGTATTATTTAGTTATTTAAAGTTTTGTATACATGTCTGAAGTCATGTGCCATTAAAATTCGTGATCAGACCAAAGAGGGAATTTTTTCAAAAATAAATAAATTATAAACTCATTAAAACTTAGCTGTTCCAGTATTTTTCAAAAATCCTCTTGTCTTGCTATATTTCAAGTTGAAAATATTGGACCTTCTTTTTATTGGGTGTGTAGCTAGGTGAATTTATAGTAATTTTTTTTATTTATCTCTCATATTTCTAAGTGTAATAACTTCGAATATATGGCTTTTTGAAAATGAATGGGAAAGGAAGTTGGTGAGTCTGTGGTTACATTAAAATATTCTCATACTTTTACATGTAGTAATTTAGAATAAATGACACTTTAAAAATGAATGAATCTTTTCTAGTAACCCTGTTGAATACTAAAAAATAAGATAGGAAAAGAATCGTTCAGGTTATTTGAGCGTTTTTCGCATTCACCTCTTTTAACTATATCACTTTTGCATACAGTTATCCCGGTCACTTTATTTTAAACGTATAATACTTCTAAATGTCAAAATAGGAAAAAAACAATTATAGGGAAAGTACTTTTAGAAGTACATTTCACCGATATGGACATTGATGTTTGTCTCTAGAATATAAAATGTCTAAAAAAATCAACTAAAATAGCAAAATTATCAAATTGCTCTCTTTCCTCCGTTTCTCTTTATTAATTTAATATACTGAGAGAGATACAAATAATTTCCTTTCAATAATTTTACATCCTATTACATAAAATACATAACATTGTTATTGTTCATTTCACTCATTTTATTTCTTATTAATTAACTTATATATATATTATATATATTATATATATATATATATATATATATATATATATAATATATATATATATATATATATATATATATATATATATATATATATATATATATATATATATATATATATATATATATATATATATATATATATATATATATATATATATATATTATATATATTATATATATATATATATATATATATATATATTCAGATTGTTAAAAAGATTATATTTAACTGTTGTTGTTGTTGCTAATGCCATTTGGACAAGACAAGCATGGGAACCAGAGGTTGCTTGGATTAAAGCCAAAAGATACGTTTTTTGTTTGAAGAGCACCTGTAAGGTGAAAGAATGACTTTGCTCAAGTGGGTACTCGAAATTTAGAAGCAGTGACTAAGCAGAAGACCTTCGGGAGTGGCCTACCACATTTAGAGGTATCGTTAGGGAACTTGGAAGACATTGAGAACATGAGCCTGTTTTAAGGGCCCCAACTGCATTTAATGTACACAACGGATGTTTGGTTGGCTCGAGCATCGATCTCGCAACCCTCCGGTTACGAGCTCGTTGTATTTGAAGACAGAGCTACGGCGGCTCAACTAAATTGATGTCATAGGTATTAATGATGTTTGTTAGAAAGATGTCATATGTAATTTTAAATAAAAATTTGTAATCAGGTATGTACATACACACACGAAAAATGTCATAATATATAAGTTATGAATGAATAAAATTCTTTTAATCATACCTTATCTTCCATGCTGCATTCGCAGATCCGTTATCATAAGTGATTTAAAAATTTTTGGTAACTTTTATCCAAAAGTATTGCTTAGTTATTTAAAGTTTAGTATACATGTCTCAAGTGATGTGCCATTAAAGTACGTGGTCAGACCAAACAGGAAATTTGTTCCAAAAATAAATAAATTATAAACTCATTAACATTTAGCTCTTCCAGTATTCTTCAAAAATCCTCTTATCTTGTTATATTTCAAGTTGAAAATATTGGTTTTTTTCCTTGTGATCCTTGGTTGTCGTCCTACGTCGATAGAAAGCTACCGGTGGGCTAGATCCTTACACAAAATAACTTCCTTTGCGTTCCATATCATAATTGCATCGATGTCTATGATGACATCTGTTGCTTCCTTTTTAACGTACAGTCCTAAATATAAATGTTGAACGGAGCCATGTGATGGTAAAAAGAAATCAACAAAAGGTAGAAAGAAAGTGTCTACTTGTTGGTGTTCCGCTAACATGAACTCAACAGTCAACCAGTTCCTGCGCTAAATGGGAAATCTTCGTGAGTGTTCACAAAATCTGGGCACATAAATCCCGTTACAACACGTGACATTTGAGGCAAAAAGGCGTCACGTGAACAAGGGCACAAGGTAACAGCACGTTCTGATGTGCATGCGAAAACGCTCTCTGCCATTGGACGGAAAATATAAAGAAAAACACTAGAAAGCAACCAATAAATCCCTTTTTCCGAATATATTTAATTAGGGCAAAAATGGGTCAAAACACCCAAACTGAATGTGAATTTTGAAATACACGCAAACTTAAGGGTGGGGGTACCCGTAACTCTCCTTTGCGTGCTGCACTCATTTTCGCTCTTTCTTCATGTCGAGAATTGGATAACAAGTGTTTTATTTTTTTTTTTTGAGGCAGAGAAGAAAAGAAAACTACAAAAGAGTGCTTTGCATAACTGTGTTAATGGACAACCTTAGATCTGAAATACGTTTGCATAAATAATATTGTTAATTTACAATAGTTGAGATTTTAGAAAGGACTTTAAAAGTAATTAATACATATACCCTGGAGAAATACTATATGCAAGAAGTCAAGTGACTTCTAAATTGTCTAAATTACTATGATTAGGCACAATGAGAAGTTTTTTTTTAAATGGTGAAAATGGACTAAGAAGTCTAAGGTCAAAGCTCTTAAAATTCACTGTAAAGTGGATAATAAGTTACATATATTAAAATACACTTAGAATTAATGCATAACATAAATAATTAGTAATGGAGTAACTCTTTTTACAACTGACAGTAATACTAATAACCGACCGTATGAGGCAAACAACTGGTTTAAAGGAAATGTGGGTTTCCAAAATTAATCAAAATTTATTTTGTTTTTGACCAATCTGCTTGAAAATTTAACACATTATTAGCAATATATTTATGGGAAAATGTATAAAATTTTCAGTTAATATCTTAATTTTTAAAGTTATTAGTTATTAACTGGTTCAAAAAATCATTACTGAAAATATTCTATGTGTATTCTTTTAAATTTTTATATGGTCAGTTTTATTCTTAATATGCAAAAGATATCTAATAAGGTTTAAAGGAGGCCTTAGAATAAAACTTAGTATTTATCGTAAGAATTAATTGGTAATATAATTAAAAAATAATAATATTTGAAATATCCATTTTCCATACAAAATATTTATAATAATACTTTTAATTTAAAAAAAATTATAATTCGAAATATATTAATTTAAACTTTTATTTTATACTCAATATAAGGTAAATTGTCAATAAATTTCAAAATTATATGACGGTTAGAAATGTAGAGTTACAAATGCTTATAAAATACGAATAATTTTTATCAAAGTAGTTATGAGTAATAGCTAAATTTTTCATTGTGGTGATAATTCTAACAATTATAAAGTGAGGAATATTTAAAACCTTCTTTGATTCTTATTCTAAGTTATATTTAACAATTTAATTAGATAGAAATATGAAAGTTTCAGTCAATTTTCGTCTAGCTGAACGGTCACTTTATCTTTAAACAAAAGAAAAGCTTTTGGAAAAATATTATATTTTTTATAAAATAATTTCGTGATTAACGAAAGAAGTAAACAATTCAGTAATTAAATGACATAAGTTTCAACTGGCAGTAATCGTAAAATAACGTACATTAATTTACAGACGTTTGTTTGGGATTCAGTTCAAAATTTTCAATAAGTTAACAGATGTATTTGAGTGTAGGAAAGTAACTTCTGTTGTTTTCATAAAACGACAGATTTCCCTGAAAGTAATGTTGCGTTGCAAAGAATAGTATTCAGTAAAAAAAAAACAATTAGGGGAGTATGAATGCATAGGTATATTGAAAAAGTTGTTACTAATGAATGTGTTTAAGTGTGAGACAGAGAGAAATGATTGCAAACGAATTTTACGTGCCGTTAATAGACCCTGGACTAGTGCCTACTTTCATTAAAGTCTATACGTGCCTCCCGGGTAGTGCTAAATGAGTATGCAGCCCCTGCGATTTGCCTCTTTTTTTTCCAAGGACATGATTAATCTTGACTTTTTTATCCACTGACAACTTTTCTTCAAAGGCTAATTTGTATTAGGCTGTTCGCATTGAGATTACCTATACAGCCCCCTCCCAGACTTAATGTTAAATAAAACTTTCTTTAAAGTTAAACTTATTTCATATTTCATAAATTCACAACATATAATCAAACTTTAAATATAGGGTATTATGAAATTTCATCTAGAACGTTTTTCCTTTCCCATTTCTGAATGTTTAGACTGAAATATTATACAAAATTTTCACATGACAGAGAAATTGTCTAATTCTCTTTTATTCATTATTATAAACTATAAGTTCAATAGGATAATCAATCACACTTTCATGAAAATGCTGTTGTGTATGCGAGGATCAGACACCAATTTAAAAAAAAGAAAGAAAAAAGTTACCAAGATTTTTTTTCCGCCTGATAAAATCCTTTTTCCTCAACTATTGAAAATTCTGTTAATTTGAAATTTAATAAAAACTGTGAAAAAAAAAACCCTTGGAAGATCTTAGTTTAATCTTACCTGGAAGAGAGGAACTTGCCTCAGGAATTTGTTAACCTGAGGTATCCTAGATGTTTTTCCATACAATTGATCCCCATATCCGTCAAGAACCACTTGTTCCAGTTTCTCCAGAGCTC
Organism: Pardosa pseudoannulata; assembly: GCA_032207245.1. Taxonomy (NCBI): domain Eukaryota; kingdom Metazoa; phylum Arthropoda; class Arachnida; order Araneae; family Lycosidae; genus Pardosa; species Pardosa pseudoannulata. The sequence continues at coordinate 139,930,917 of CM063508.1, forward strand.
CTAATTTCAGCCATAGTGTTATGGGGTCTTCACTGACCGCTGCCATAGATCAGTTTGAAAACAAGAGCCTAGACATAAATCGAAGTTGCTCCATTCCTTTCGAATGGAGACATAAACAGTCAGCCGCAAAACCTGATAAGGAAAAAAGACATTGTTTAATGATTCATATCGAGTAGAACATGACAGTGAAAAGAAGCTTTTTTTAGGCATTTAGTAAATATTTTTAATAGAAATTTATAATACCTAATAATTTTTGCTCATAGGGTATAAGTCACTTTAGAGATTTCTAATTTCTCTCTTTTTGTGTGTATACCATTAACTTCTGGTCTTTTACATAAATTTTCTTCCTGATATTCAATTAACATAGACTTCTCAGATTTCATTATTCAATTAACATTATACTTTCTATTGGGGTGACTATTATTATTAACAGTTTCAGATGCAAAAACAAAATTGTGAGGGATCACTTATAGAATACTTGTTGCACATAGTCATGATTCAAGCACGTCTTGAAAGAAAGAGAATATAGAAGGCAGAAATCCCATACCTTCAAAAACCCATACTTAGTTCCCCTACCTTCATTTTGTGTAATCTATAATTTTTTTTGACACCAATAAATTCCAATTGCCCAAAAAAGACAGGTCAGTTGCAAGCTTAAAAAATTGTCCTCAAATTACGTTTCGGCTATTAGTCTAAAAACAATTCACTTTACTTCTCGTAGTAAGACACAGTCTTAACTTTTAGTCCTTTTCTAAATATTCCTGAACCCTCAATATCGTCTACAGTCAATTGCAAGGTTACTTAATAGCCCTCTTTATTACCCAGCAGAGAAAGCTTAGAATTGACTCCTTAGTTCCAATAGGGCTAGATAAGGACTTACTTCTTGAAGGGTGATTACTTTGCTCAAAGCATCACAAGGCTTAAACCGTCGAAGAGTATTAAAATATACTATGGTCATCAATATCTAGAGTTATAAAAACTATAGTACATAATTTTTATTCAATAAATTTCTATTCTTACGTCAGGGCTTTTTTTGACCAATATGGAATAACAGTTCTTATGCAAAAACTTGAATGAGAACTGCTATTTGAAGTTGGTTACAGAAAGCCCTGAAACTGTAGTCCAAGTACTTTTTTTCACGAGTTTGTGGATTTTAGCAACTTAAATTTATGCAATAATTCTGTGACTTCTTGAACGGTAATTATCAGAATTAAATTCATGTTTGTTATTTGGATAAAGATTTAGAAGTTTTAATTGCCTGAACTGCATTTTGGTCATGACACATTTTTTGTAATCTGTCATGTTTACTTAAGAAACTAGATATCATTTGACGAATTATTCAACATAGATCATGTTTATTATACTAAGAAACGTATGCTCCAAGATTTTCCAGTGCATACAAAAACGTATACTTTAATTGGTTAAAAAATATTCTGTCGTACGCCCATTGCTTAGTAACCGGAACGATAGCTTTCTATATTTTTTATACTTTGGGTATGCATGTATGGGCAAGAAAAATTAAATACGTTAATGTAATATTAGAAAATATATTAAGTTAATAAAATATATTAAATAATATAAAAATATTCTCTCTCTCTATTTTTATTGTGACATTACCTACAATTGTGAATTTCTAAATATAATAGATGTACTTTTCTAATATAAATCAACTACGTTTCAAATTAATATACCGATAATAAGATAAATGCTTAAGAGTAAGTAATTACAATTATATGAGATGTTAGGAAAAATTATAAAAAATACACAATAACATTTAAAATTCAATTAATTTTTATCAATTGTATTAAGAATACTTTTCATTACATTTAATTAAGATATTTTACTCACACAAGAAATCTTCAAGTTGATTAATTTAGCTGAGGACTAAACTTTATACTCAGACACTAAATATATCTTGTTGTAAAATATACTGTTAATTATGAATGCTCCGAAATGGTAGAATTCAACTGAACAGGAGAAAATGACTTTTCTCCTAAAAAAGTCATTCTAAGTGTAATAGGAACAAATTTTTGTGATGAAAAGGTAATTTTTTAAATGGTGTGAATAAATTGATAAATATAACCTACTGTAGCACATTTAGTTTATATAAGTATATAAAGAATTTATATTAGTTTATATAAGTATATAAGAAAAAATTAAATAATATTTGTTTTTCAATCAACAGAAATGTTTTGTTTTATTTAAGAAACGTTCTACAGTTCTAGTAGGAATTAGAATCTAAAATCTAATATAAATAACGAAGTAAATCTTAACTCCATTTAAAACAAACTTTAACTATCTAGACTGCCGGCTAGTTAACTAAGGTTTTATACGTACATGTACTCATATACATACTTGACATTTACATATATGAATACATATATAAAAACATTATTTATATATATATATATATATATATATATATTATTTATATATATATATATATATATATATATATATATATTTATTTATTTATATACACATACATATAGAGGGCCAGGGCTAATAAGGTGTCCAGTGCTGCATATATGCAGGAATCCATATTTCTAGTACGTCAGATAGAATCTTTATTAGATAGACGTATTGAAAGGGGGCAGCCAAATACTATCTTGCACGCAGGAATATGGGGCAGCTTAATACAACCTTGCATGCAAGCGACTAAAAGCACAAAAACGACCATGTATATCTGTATATCTATATATCTCTATATATACATATATTTACGTGGGTGGGGGGGAGTACGTGTGTGTGCTCTAATGTATAAATCAGTATAAAATAAATTGATATTTTATGCTCAGATATCATGCCTAATATACAGACCTGATTCGATTACATACTTATTGCATATATTTGCATATATTTATAGGTGAATACATATATAGATGATGACATTTGCATATATAGATGAATATAGATGAACACACACAAGCGTATTATATATATATATATATATATATATATATATATATATATATATATATATATATATATATATATATATATATATATATATATATATTTATATATATACACTACATATATTCATACATACATATATATATGTATATATACATACATACATACACACACACACACATATTTATATATATATATATATATATATATATATATATATATATATATATATATATATATTTATAAATATAGATACTTTATGAGCACATATGCGTAAACTGTATTTAAAGCAATATAATTGTCAAATATGAAAATAATTATTAAGGTACATACTCTTATTTTAAAAGTAATGACAGACTTGAATATAACTTACCAAAGATCTGAAATCTGTGAAACACTTGGTTAAGCATCATTCTGTATTATTCTATTTCCCTACCCTTAATAATTCTAGATTATTTCATAAGTGCGAGGATCTGACCTCTGTCGTACAATTTTAAACTCTTAACCAAAATATCGCGTGTAAGTAAGGGGTTGGTTACGCATGTACTCATTCTGACACGCCTCATTTTGTTTCGTTATGAGCGCAGTGGGAGTATCCTCTCGCTATTTTAGCCCCCAATTTCGAAAATTCTAATCACGGCTGTTTTCCTTCTTGAACTAGATTTTCTCTATCTTCTACACCTCTATGTCAGTAATAATGACCGAAGATTACCGCCTGAGAGCAATTTAATTTCAGCTTAGTTTTATTTAATAATACTATTAGAGTTAAATGAAAATATTTCTAGGTATAAATGATTATTGCTATTAATATTTTTATAATACACCACACAGTGACACATTTATATATATATATATATATATATATATATATATATAATATATATATATATATATATAATATATATATATATATATATATATATATATATATATATATATATATATATATATATATATATATATATATATATAACATAATACACAATCATACATATATACATACATATATAATTACACATTTGTATATATGTAATACATCAAAATTATTACTGCTAAAATAGCTTTATAAAATTCTCCTTTTATCATACTTCATATTTTTTTAATATCTAATTTCTTAGCTATAAAATGCCAGATAAAAGAATGCCTTATGCAAAAAGCAATAAGTATATAGTAATCTCCATACAATACTTTTCATATTTTATTTTTTAAAAATAATTTTCTATTTCATATATGTTAATTTAAATTTCCTGTTCAAAGTGTGGTTTTGCTGTTTTTCTGCATTGTGTTTTAATAAGTTTAAGAATACTTAGTTGTATTATGTTATAACAATGGAGAGTGCCATTATATGTTTATTTTTCCATTTAAATTTTTAATACTTTTCTGTAAATGTTATCTTTATGAATTTATACTTCTTCCCACTAAACAAAAATTTCAAAACGTTTATCATTAAACGTTTTGTAACATCCCTCACATCAAAATTATTACCACTGAAATAGCTTTCTAAAATTTTTCTTTTATCATCCTTGATATTTTTTTAATATCTAATTTCCTAGCCATAAAATGCTAAATAAAATAATGCCCTCCAACTCACAGTGTACAAAGGGAGCAATAAGTATATAGTAATCTCCAAAAATACAATTTCAGTCGATTTTCATTGTTAATTTCTATGTTAATTTTACAATACATAATGCGTGTCTGGTACTGTTTAGCCTTCTTATAACATTTTATGTTTAAGTTTAAGAATACTTAGTTGTATTATGTTATAACAATAGAGAGTGCCATTATATGTTTAGTTATCCATTTAAATCTTACTTTGGTTTGGCTTTGGAGCGCTACGGTCTACTTTTTGCAATACGAGGGCTAATGAGACCAGGACCTACTGCTTAAAGCAGATTCCGAACGTCTACGAATATCCATGCCATAGTGGGATTCGAACCCACTAACTCCGGTTCCATTGGCCAGCACCCTAACCATTGAGCCATCGTTCGGCCATTTAAATCTTAAATATTTTTCTGTCAATGTTATCTTCATGAATTTTTTCTTTTTCCCACGAAAAAAATTTTTTTAAACATTTATATAAATTACAATATAATTGCTTTAGTATTGTCACAAATGTAGATGAACTATTCTGTAAGCATAATGTAATTATATGAGTAAACTAAGGAGACAAATAAATTTATCTCCGATTTTTCAACTCAAAAATGTACATTCTGAGGAGAGTAACTGCTATATGACATATTTATGTATTTAAATATAATTATCCATCATGTACATGCATCCGAATAAGTGATGTTTAAGAGAAACAATTTCACCTATGGTATCTCCAGTTCACTCTACAAATTAATTGTTCATTACAGTTAAATATAAATGGAGAACTCCATATCACCAATAATAACACTTATATCTGGGATTTTTACAACTCCGAAATGTACATTCTCAGGAGAGTAACCACTATATGACATATTTATGCATTTAAATATAATTATCCATCATGTACATGCATCCGAATAAGTGATGTTTAAGAGAAACAATTTCACCTATGGTATCCCCAGTTCACTCTACAAATTAATTGTTCATTACAGTTAAATATAAATGGAGATTTCCATATCACCAACAATAACACTTATATCTGGGATTTTTACAGCTCCAAAATAAACATTCTCACTAGAGTAACTGCTATATGACATATTTATGCATTTAAATGTAATTATCCATCAAGTACATGCATGCGAATAAGTGATGTTTAAGCGAAACAATTTCACCTATGGTATTTCCAGTTCACTCTACAAATTAATTGTTCATTACAGTTAAATATAAATGGAGATTTCCATATCACCAACAATAACACTTATATCTGGGATTTTTACAGCTCCAAAATAAACATTCTCACTAGAGTAACTGCTATATGACATATTTATGCATTTAAATGTAATTATCCATCAAGTACATGCATGCGAATAAGTGATGTTTAAGCGAAACAATTTCACCTATGGTATTTCCAGTTCACTCTACAAATTAATTGTTCATTACAGTTAAATATAAATGGAGATTTCCATATCACCAACAATAACACTTATATCTGGGATTTTTACAGCTCCAAAATAAACATTCTCAGGAGAGTAACTGCTATATGACATATTTATGAATTTAAATATAATTATCCATCATGTAAATGCACGCAAATAAGTGATGTTCAAGCGAAACAATTTCACCAATGGTATCTCCAGTTCACTCTACAAATTAATTTTTCATTACAGTTAAATATAAATGGAGAACGTCATATCACCAACAATAACACTTATATCTGGGATTTTTACAACTCCGAAATGTACATTCTCATGAGAGTAACCGCTATATGACATATTTATGCATTTAAATATAATTATCCATCATGTACATGCATCCGAATAAGTGATGTTTAAGAGAAACAATTTCACCTATGGTATCTCCAGTTCACTCTACAAATTAATTGTTCATTACAGTTAAATATAAATGGAGATTTCCATATCACCAACAATAACACTTATATCTGGGATTTTTACAGCTCCAAAATAAACATTCTCACTAGAGTAACTGCTATATGACATATTTATGAATTTAAGTATAATTATCCATCACGTACATGCACGCGAATAAGTGATGTTTAAGGGAAACAATTTCACCTATGGTATCTCCAGTTCACTCTACAAATTAATTGTTCATTACAGTTAAATATAAATGAAGAACTCTATATCACCAACAATAACACTTATTATCCTGTTTATTAACCTATGCCTAATTGTCCCTTAATGTACTACTAGAAAGAGTCTAAAAATAATTGTTATAAGGAAGGAATAATGCATTAAGCTGTGAATTTTAACTGCATCATTTTTTAAGCGTTAAGAAATTTATTTTTGTCACATTCAGGATCCATTTTTAGTGAGACATTTTATTCTAAAACGCAATACTTTTCACATAGAAATCCGACTGAAAGCATCTCTACTCCAAACCAAGATACATTTAATGCTTCTCTTTATGCTTTTTACTCTATATTTATTAGTCTTCCATTTCACGTCGAGAAAATCTAACCTCAAATGATTAGCATTCTGAAACATGCGGCTGCATAACAGATGGGTTGATAAAGTGGAACACAGCACGTCCCAGTTGAGTAACCAGAAGCTGGTGCTGAACAATTGGAACATCGATTACGTGGTCAGTCTCTCCATATACATATATTTTTTATACTAATACGCAGAAGACGTCACATTTATTCCTACCGTTTCTGTGACGTTTAGCTTCCACAAATTTATCATTGTTTTCTTATTTTTCTGGGTAGAACTAATTAAGCAATGCAACCCGAAAAAAGTCGCACGCGATGGTTTAGTGGATGATTTTCAAGACAAACGCTTTGTCTGAAGCTCGCTTAATTTGCATAGATTTATCGGAGATGTAGACTATGAGCTTTTTAAATATTAATTACTAATAACCATATTTATAAAAGTTTTCAGAGATTTGTTGTGAGATTACAGCGTGGCTCATTGATGCTTAATTTTTCATCAGTAAGCCAGTCACTCCAGTAGAATATAATCTTTGCATAATTTCTAACACTGTGGTAGCTTGGGAGAAAGTACTATTAGAAGTTCATCTTTTTACTAATTATTTCTTGCGGCTTTGTTGAGTTTTTACGCAACCTGCAGGGCATATAAACTAACCATCGAGTACATGAATCATCGGTTAGGAGGCCACGGGCAAGATTTTGCTGCTTGAAGACTAATTGTCACCAGGACTAAATTAGTTCTTTTTTTTTTGCTAGAAACAGATGTGAATGATATGCAGGTTTCAAAGTCTTTGGTAGAATTGTTTGATAAAGATAGCAAAAGTTTTGTTATTCAATGTATTTCTATTTTAATGAATAAAAATAAGTGTTATACTTAATTTTTCTTGCTAAAAAACTTTACTACTAAAATATTTATTTCTCCTTTGGCATGTTGGCTTAAAAGTAACTGTTTGGTTACGAAGAAAATAATGAGGTAGAGTGGGACGTTGGGTGATAGAGATGGCACAAGGTCTGTAACAAGACTGTAAGAAATTCAAGGTTGGATGTTTTTATGCGTCGCCTGAAAATGTTGTTGATTATGATGATGAATAAAAATTAGAAACTAATGTTTCACCTGAGAATTATGTTTAGAAATTGAGTTGAAACGGCGAGCTTTTCTGTGGTGATTTTCTATGGCCATCTTATATGTAATGCTTAAATGGTTGTTTGATACGTAGGACATTACATTTCAGTATTGAAGCTTGTATATTGAAAACTTACTGCTAGTATGGTTATTATGGATATTTGCAGCTATGTGGAATTACTAGAGTGTATGTTTGGCTAACATCTTAAAGCAGTATTTGAACTTTAAAGTCTCTCGAAACATTTTCCTGTCTAAATAAATTACATGCAAGATAAATTAGTTTGTCCAAATGTTTTGTAAATGGGAGGTCGTAAGGTGTGATATAAGTACTGAACTATTTGAAAAAAAAAATTAAAAGTGAAGGGTTTCTCTGACAACATCTCGAATGCACTTAACCTTCCGTATATGAAACAGTTAGTGAGGAATATTAATTATTAACAACCATATTTATAAAAGTTCTCAGAGATTCACCACACTGTTACAAATTATGTAAAAGCTACAGTCTACTCAAATGACTGGCTTACTGATGAAGAATTAGGCCTCAATGAGTCAAGCTAAAATCTCACAGCAAATCTCTGAAAATTTAGAGTTGTTAGTAACTAATATTTCTAATTAAATCCTGTATATTCAGAAGGATAAATGCTTTCTAATTACCTATCGTGTCGAAAAATATAGATACTGTTTCATCCAACAAAACCAAACTGTCAGTCTCTATTTATGTGATAAAAGTAATAGTGCTTCTTCCTTAAAAATTATTTTTTCCTTAAAACTTTAGTCACTAGATATTGACAACAAAAAGGATAAAATGTGACACAGTTTTTAATTTTATATATTTGTATAGTAATTATCAACTTGATTTCACCAGAGGCATTTTGAAGCTGCAAAAATTATCTCATTCATTTGTTATCAAATTTGATTCAAGAGGACTTAAAATTTTAATAACTCAAAAATATTTTCAACTAGACCAATATCCACACTTTACTACGGTGACACTGTATTTATTAAGTCAAATTATTATCTTTATCAGTATTTTTTAGTATGTATATTCTTACGAAAAAGATGATTAAAACGAATCAGACATATGAAAGAATCCAACAAAACCAAACTGTCATTTTTTTTGTTTATGTGATAAAAATAATAATGCTTCTTCCTTAAAAATTATTTTTTCCTTAAAACTTTAGTCACTAGATATTGACAACAAAAAGGATAAAATGTGACACAGTTTTTAATTTTATATATTTGTATAGTAATTATCAACTTGATTTCAAAAGAGGCATTTTGAAGCTGTAAAAATTATCTCATCCATTTGTTATCAAATTTGATTCAAGATGACTTAATAATTTAATGATTCAAAAATATTTTCAACTAGACCAATATCCACACTTTACTACGGTGACACTGTATTTATTAAGTCAAATTATTATCTTTATCAGTATTTTTTAGTATGTATATTCTTACGAAAAAGATGATTAAAACGAATCAGACATATGAAAGAATCCAACAAAACCAAACTGTCATTTTTTTTGTTTATGTGATAAAAATAATAATGCTTCTTCCTTAAAAATTATTTTTTCTTAAAACTTTAGTCACTAGATATTGACAACAAAAAGAATAAAATGGGACACAGTTTTTAATTTTATATATTTATACAGTAATTATCAACTTGATTTCACCAGAGAAATTTTGAAGCAGTAAAAATTCTCATTTATTTATCATCAAATTTGATTCAAGATGACTTAAAATTTTAATAACTCGAAAATATTTTCAACCACATCGATATCCATACTTCACTACGGTAACACTGTATTTATTAAGTTAAGTTATTATCTTTATCGGCATTTTTTAGTACTTCGTATATTCTTAGAAAGATGATTAAAATAAAACCCTTCATTTGTTAAAATTACAAAAATATGGAAAAACCGACTTTTAACCTTCAAATTCTTTTACCTCATTAAGAGGTCAAAGTTGATTTTAACCCCCCTCTCTCTCAGGCCTTTTATACAACTTAATAAAAACCTGTATTTAAAATTTAAAGTTTCAAGTTTGAATAATTTGGGCTGTTCATTAATACTTCTTTTAGGTTTTCCTTCTATATGTACACATTTTTCTGTTTATTTAAGAGGCTTAATATGATATCTTTAACACTTTTTTTATTGAAATGGTAGAAATTTGTAGAAAATTACCTTTTTTTAAAACCCCAGTTGAACTCTTTTAGGGTTTACCAGCAAACAATCATACTTCTTTGTATACATAAAGTCAGTCTAAGTAAAAATCTTACATTTTGCTTTTACTATATAATTTGAGATTTTAAAAGTGAAACATTTGACGCAGCTTTACTTAAATAACAAATAAAACTATACTGTATAAATATCTAATTCAACTGTATAAATATTTTTACATTAAGAAGTTCCAGCGTTACAAAATATTTAATCAACGTATCACTTATTTAGATAGGTATGGAAAAAACAAAGTAAAAGTAAAACTCGTACACTATACAAAATTATCAATTTTTGGAAAACTTAAAAACATGATATTTTCAGTTTAGTACATTATTAGGTATCCTGGATATCTCTTAACATGTTTTTTTTTTGTTTCCCAGTTTGAAAATTTAAAATTGAACAGAAAATACTTAGTACAAGAATTTGATTTTGACTAAGTGTAAATTACTTTCACTTATAACATTCATTAAAAAAAGACTTCGGGAGAAGAAATTTATTTGTTTTTATATGCAAGCATAGTATTGTAGAATAAAACTTTATAGTGTGTATACCTATTTTTCATAATTTCAGTCGATATATCAGCCGGTGCGAAAAACTTATATTCGAGATTGGATAAGCTTTTTAATAAAATAAAAAAAAAAATTAACTACTGTTTTAACATTTTTTATTTACCTTTCATATCTTAGCTTGCCAAATGATGGCCGATTACTTAGTGTGCTGGCCTTCGGTACCGGAGTTCGTGGGTTCGAATCCCATAGTGGCATGGATGTTTGTAGCTGTTCGGAATCGGCTTTAAACTGTAGGTCCCGGTCTCATTAGCCCTCGTGTTGCAAAAAAGTAGACCGTAGCACTCCAAACCAAACAAACAAACATATCTTAGCTTCTTATAGCTAAATATATCTTCAAGTTGCAAGTTACTATTGTAAAATGATTATCAGCTTATACTTTAGTCTTTAACATAATACATATCCAAAAGGAGAAAATTTTATTATAATTTAAAAAATTGAAAGACTAAAATATCTTTTCAGTTATTATGAAGTTATTATAAAGACAGCCATATCAAGACTATAGGGCAGAAAAGGTTATTTGAGAAATAAATAGGAATGATCTAATGTATACACAATGACAATATGTATACATAGTGACTTGTATGCAAAATATGGGAGTTACGAGAGTAGCTGTTCAATATAAGCTCCCAAGTTTGAAACTCTATATTTCGTTTTAGAAATTTTATCTATACAGTGAATTAATCTTTTGATTCTAGTTTGATCTCTTTTTTATCTCTTGATTTGAATGCCAAGTGAGCAGAATTTCAGAAAGACTTGTAAATAGCTTTAGATATTTATAAATTACAAACCCAGACATATAAACGAACACTCATCTTTAATTATATAGACAACATTTATTCAAAAACCATAATATTTTTCACTTTTATTTGCAAATACAATTAATGGTCATCCCAAATATATTCTCTTTGCTACTTCTCTCTAATTTTGCATATAAACACATGTATATGCACAATTACATTCAAAATAATATCATTATAACTATGGGGATGTAAAAGTATTATATTCTCGGGACGAGTCGAAGGTAGAAATTTATTTTAACTTTTAGACTGAGTCTTTGGCATTTAGAATCCCCGAGGGATAAACAAACGTGATTACAATGAAACATCATTATCCTAATGTATTATACATAAAAAATAATTGCTATAAATAACTATTTTAATTCCCAAAGCATTTATGCACAGAAGGTTTTTTGGTAGGTGGGTGTAACCTTTTATACGCAAAAATGAACAATTATATCATTCTAGGTATGAAATTTCTTATTAAAGGTTAAAAGTTTTATTGCTGTTTCTATGCATAACAGGAAAGTTTTTGAACTGAAACGTGTTGTACTGAAATTCATAACTAAGGTTTTCTTTGATTCTTTAAATGATTTTTAAACTAGAATTTCTTATGCAATTAATTTCAATAGAGTATAGATATTGTGTGTTATTACTTTAGCGGAAAATTTTTAAGTTGTCAAAATGCGACTGTTTACAAATAATTTGTTAATATTTGTTTAGCTTACGGTACTTTTTTAAATGAAAACTAATTTCTTTGGGAATAATGTAGTTTGTTCTCTAATTAAATAAGTAAAGAACATTATATATATATATATATATATATATATATATATATATATATATATATATATATATATATATATATATATATATATATATATATGTGTGTGTGTGTGTGTGTGTGTGTGTGTGTGTATAATGTTGTGATCCAGAGTTAAGGCGAATGGAAAACAGTCTTCTTGATAATAATAATTTTATTAACTGATAGTTCTATGTGAGAGCAACTTGAGCCATTTTCATTATTCGTGGCGGAGCTAAGAGTGGGAAAGGTGTTCACAGTTCCATGTCCACGCACTGACTGAAACTTATCTGTTTGCAAGCTCATCAAATAGTTCAAAAATGCTTCCGCCTGACCGGATGATCCAAAAAGCTTACGCGACGTGGGTCTTTTTAATTTATCTTATTATTATAAAAGAGCCCCCTTTTTAAAATCTATTTTTACTCACGTAATTTCCAACTACCCCTTTTTTTAGACATTATATATATATATATATATATATATATATATATATATATATATATATATATATATATATATAACTATATTCATATATATACATATATATATAATATATACATATATATATATATACATATATATATATATATAAACATATATATATATATTATACATATATATATATATTACATAATATATATATCATATACATATATATATATATATACATACATATATATAAATATATATATATACATAATACATATATACATATATATATATACATATATATATATATACATATATATATATATATATATATATATATATATATATATATATATATATATATATATATATATATATATATATATATATATATATATATATGTGTGTGTGTGTGTGTGTGTGTGTGTAATATATTAGAAATGTATCATAAGTAACTAAACTATTTTCCTCAGTTTCACTTATACATCGTGGTGAAAAACGAGCCTCATTCCAAAGAGGGCAATTTCTTCCTTTTTTTTTCTCCCAAAATAAACTCTTTAACTTGCAATTTTTCCCGTATTCTAATGTGGTTCTCATGCGATTTTAGTGGTTTATTCTTAAGTTAACCCAGTAAGGGTTATTTATTACAGACCATCTGGCATTCTCTTATCATCCCAAATGCTGAGATATGATTATGTTCACGGAAATTGGTGCTTATCTTGTTATAAATGGACATGTCTATGTTTTGATTGAGGCAGATTCGGAACTGCAAATATGTACCGAAGGAACAATCTGGGATTAGAAGTTAAAGGATTAAAATGTGATTTTAGTGGCTTCGCATACGATTGTTTCAATCTAGAGTGGTGTAAAGTAATAAGAAGAACTAATGACCTTATCAGACATCAACCTGTTCGTGTTCAAAAACAATGAATTCAATTTACGATTCCTTTACCAGATGAAAAATGCTCGGATTTCACGTGTGATAGGAAAACATTTTCATCCGATTTATTTTGATTCCTGTTGACGAGTGGAAAATCCTTTAATTTGTTGAAAATATTTCACTATCACACGAGATATAATCCCTTGTTTTTAATCCCTTGTTCGGAAACAGGACCGTAAACTGGGATCCCTTTGCTTTTCAAGGCATAAGTATTGATGCATAAAAAGGGCTTTAAACTGAATTTCCATTTGTCCAGTCTAACACAAGGAAGCCAAATATATATATATATATATATATATATATATATCTACATATACATATATATACATATACATATATATACATATATTTATACACAAACACACATATACATACATATATATGTTGAGTCAGCACACTCAACGAGGTTCAGTAATTGAGCTAAGCGGTCCTTTTTAAAATGATTTCATTGAAGATAATATTTACAAGTATTTACACAGGATAATTACAGGTTAATAGCATAGGATAAATTGAGAGCTGGTCTCGCGCCTCGAGACTTCAGCGTACGTCTATGTGGGATTAGTCCACACATCGTCCGTTAAGATGAGACTGCGCATGTGTGGAAATGAATCCCTTGACAGAGGAATGTTGGGAGGTTAGGATGGTGTTCTCTGCATTGACGTATATATATATATATATATATATATATATATATATATATATATATATATATATATATATATATACATATACGCATATATATATACATATACATATATACATATATATATATATATATATAGTATATATATATATATATATATATATATATATATACATAACATTTGGTGTATCTTATCACCACAAAAGCTTTATCAAACATCAACCTGTAGACGGTGGAAAAGTAACTTTAAAAGGATTCTTTTTCCAGATGAAGATTGTGCGGATTTCTTGTGCGATAACAAAAAATTTTAACCGATTTTTTTTTGTATCAGGGTAACATGAGATGAATCTTTTAATCAGTTGAAAAAATTTTGGTGTCATACAAAAAGTCTGCATATAATTCAGCTGTAAAAGGTATCGTAAAATAAATCTTTTGCTTTTTCAACATGTGCAAGTTAACATGTCATAAGGCTATAATATTAGAAATAAAAATTTCTGCCCACAGATATACAATTTGAAATATTATGGGACATTTTTAAATAGGCACATATTTAATTAAGAAAAAAAATATATTAAATTCTAATCTATTGCAAATCTAGAGAAGGAATGAAACGACAAGTATTACTCCTTCTATAAATTTATATGATCAATAATCACTATGTATTATTCACAAAACATTTTATGCTATAAATAATTATTTAACGTCACCAAATATTAAGGAACAAAAAGATTTTGGTGGGGCTTGCCTTTACACAAAAAAAGGACCATTTCATAATTATAGGTATGAAATTTGTTAAAGGTTAAAGGTTTTTTGCAGTTAAAGATTTTTTGTGAATAATTGCAAAGCTTTTGTACAACCTTATAATACTGCATTTCTTAATTAAAGGTTTTTCAAAGTGGGCTAACTATAACTGCCACTCATTTTTAACTTTTATACTAGTTTAGTTTTAGCTCAATAGTCAGCGGTAAAAATAGAATGCAGTGTTTTGATGTTCAGGATTGGTGGTGTCAGAAAGTTTTAACTAATAAATTTTGGCATTGAATATGTGATACTTAAATTGCATGGTATTAAATAATTATGTTCATTGATAATAGAAATTTTTAATAACAGTAACCGCAGTTTTCTTTATGAAGCCATCTATAATTTTAAGACTATTTTATTTATTGTACAATAGGTTAGAAGTATTCAAGCATAAACGAAATCGATATTGTAAATCTTATTGTAAGCTATATTGAAAATATAAATGTTATTTTCCGTGGAAGTATTTTAATTTGTTGAAAAATGACTATTTATGAATAAGTTTATAAATTTTTGACTTAAGGAAATTCTTACATAATGAATGAAATAAAAAGGAGAAATTAATAGAGGAGAGAGCATTCTTTTCTCTGATCAAATCTGTCTGAAGGAAAAGAGAATGAATAAAACATATTACATATATATATATATATATATATATATATATATATATATATATATATATATATATATATATATATATATATATATATATATATACAATAATTTTTAAGTTGGATATGTATGAAAGATTTTATTTGCAATGGTAAAACAATTCCCAGTTTTGATATAATGGACTTTAAAGTAAAAGAATTTTATTTTAGAATTAAAAATTTCCTTTTCTTGAAATTTAACTGCGTCCGAAAAGTCTTATGATGAGACTTTAACTCCTTAATGTGCACGCTCGAGTTAACTCGAGAGCGCGAAACTGGCCAAACTGTGCACACTCGAGATAATTCGAGCGGCGTTGTACTTTATGTTGCTACAATTTCACACTCGAATGCAATCGATAATTAAAAATAACAATGTGAAAGCAAAAAATTTTTTTTATTGATATTTATCATTTACATGGGATTGTAAGCTATTAACATTTACTTATTGAAGTATAAACTATATATTTATCAAAATCCAAAATTGCAATAAAAATTTTAATTATTTTTGTAGTTTTGTAATTTTCTTGCCAAGACAAAGTTCTAAACTGTGTTTTTTACATTAAAAATTGATTTTTATGGCCGGCCTTTTTAAAAAAAAAAACTGTGTATTAGGGGGTTAAAGTCATTTTTTTTCGTTTTAGTTTCAGATAGACGCCTTTTCACTTGCCAGATTAATATATTAAATATCTTTCTTTGATAATCGATAAAGTAGAGTTTTAGACTGCTTTGTTATTTGTTCATATGAATATTCTCCAAAAAGCTTATTTTCCTATCTTTCATATATCATCTATTTTCGTATTTTCATTTTCAAAACAAATTTTTCATTTTACATTCCAATCAGAGCTACGGTAGTTTAGTCGGTAAAGGTATCGAATTCATAAGTCCTAAGGTCATAAACGAGCCAATTTTCGTCTAAAAACCGTATTCTCTGGAGGAGGCTGCTACACGTAAAATACCTTCGTGATCGCAATGTTTTCCAAGTTGCAATCTCCGCCCCATGCTAGAGAGAGGCTAAACATCGGGGTCTTCCGCTCGATTTCTGCTTTCAAACTAAAATAAATTCTTTCAAACCAGCTGGGGCAATGTTACATGTGTCCAAACCGTTTCATGAGCTAGAAGTTCTCTCCGGGTTTTGTTAATAGTAAATCTTCGCACACGAGATCAAATACTTGTGAATTGGATTTCTCTATAGCAGGGGTGGGCAAATACTTTTAAACCCGGCCCAAAATGAAATTTTCAAAATGTCTCCCGGGCCGGAGGAACACACGCGAATGTTTTGTTTTTTCCCTATCCAAGAAATTTTTTTTTGACAAAAACACTGTAAGTATCATTTTAAAGCATTTGGACAGAGAAATTTGACAGTTAATAAAAGATAATAGTAATAATAAATTGCTTAATAGTTACCGTTGAGCGTAGCGCCATCTAGAAAAATAAATAATACAATAGTGTCATAAATGAAATAATCGGCTTTATATGTTTTGTCTTGGTTTCTTTAAAGTGTATGGTTTACGACGTTAGTGAAAATATTCATCATTGTTATAAATTTTATTCCTTTAATCATGAATCTTATTGGGTTTCATTTTCAAACGCTGATCCAATCCATATACATTTATTTTATTTGATTGTGTTTATGTATTTTGTATTTGTTCATAATTCTTATCTATTGTACTGTGTTAAAATCTTAAATGTTAGTAGTCATTCTCTATTAATAGCAATATTTCTTTGTAATATCAATTCGAATCTACAATAAATGTTCAATTTTTTTGGTCATTTCTCAATCACAAAGTCTTTATTTTAGTTTTATATATTTAGTTATACATTACACTAATCTTAACATTTACACAGCTAATAAAAGATAATAGTAATAATAAAATTGTCTTATGGTGTGTATGCGAAACAATTTGTGCCAGTAAAATATGTCACGTAATTTTTAAAGAAATCGATCCATTATATTAAATTATTTTCATTAAAAAAATCAGTTTAAAATAAAGATTTTATTTTGATATTTATTTATATCTTACGATAAAATTATTTATTTTGATCATATATTACATTTTTATATTTATATTCTTTTGTAAATTAATAGTAAATAATTGAATTTTAAAAAGAAAAAAAAACAAACATCAAAACGTATATAGATAGAGAGTTAATGCGAAACGTGAAATCTGGAATGTTCATTTGATATAATGTTCATTTGAATTATAATTCTCTCTATTATTTATATATTTTTCATTATTTATATGTACACTACGCATACAAATACTGTTGATTTCAACAAAATCGAATATAAGAGATTAAAAAAATTGCATGCAGGATTTTTCAACGGGACGGCTTTTGCCCACCTCTGCTCTGTAGCTTTAGATTTTGGTTTGGTTTGGAGCACTACGGTCTACTCTTTTGCACACGAGGGCTAATGAGACCGAGACCTACTGTTTAAAGCCGATTCCGAAAGGCTACAAACTTCCATGCCAGTAGCGGGATTCGAACCCGTGAACTCCGGTTCCGAAGAGCAACGCTCTACCATTCGACCATCGTTCGGCACATATAGCGTTAGAAGTTGTCTATCTTTATGCATTCTAAAAAACATTTAAAATAAAGGAATATTACATGTTTATATACAAAATATCAATTCTTAGTCTCAAAATGCTGAGCAGAAATATTGTACAAAATTGATTTCATAAAATGAGAACGATCTTTTGTAGTACCTGACAAAATTGATCGAGGCATAAATTGATTGAATAATTAATTGAGATGTAAAATGCACAAATATGTTGAATTTTCAGTTTTTACTTTACCATACCTTAATTTTTATTACAATTCTCTCTCATTGAATTCAGAGTGCTAATCGGTGCCTCAATTTTTCAATTTGATATTATTTAGGTCAATGGAGCCGAGAATACCGGAAATATAAACGCCTTCTAGAGGGAATTCGAGGAAATTAGATCGATAGGCTCGATGAAAATAATTCGGAAAAGTTTCCGCAAGGGAATAGTGAAAAGGTTTTTTGCTTTCCCACTGAGACAGCGGAAATTCCATTTTTCAGATTGATGTTAGGATTTTAAAACAGTTATCAAGTTAATCGCCGCGGAAGCAAATCATGGAGGACTGCAGAGACTGAAATCTGTGGCAGATGTCATCACAGGCGGGTTTCTATTTGACTTACATTTCCTTTGTTTAATCTCTTAATGTAGTATCTCGATGATTATAATTGATTAATAGATTGAGACATACAAAGATGTAAGATATTTAGCTGTTTTTGATTTTTTTTAAAATAATGGTTTTTAGAAGGAAAAAAAGATTGATGGTGATAAAACCTTTTTTTATCCCAACAACTTTTCTGAAAACATAAAAAGATAAAAAAAAATTGTTTTTCCGACCTTGAAACTTTAATTAGATGACGCAAATTATGCATTTAATTTAGTTGTTAATTCTTACCTTCGATAAATATTGGTCTCTTCTCTTTCAAAAAAAATTCCATGTTGGGCGTTGGTTGGCCGATCACAAAAGGCTACTCTTAGAGTTCTAATATATAGGTGAAAAGTAAAATAGTTGAAATACTAGGTCATCAAAGGTTTCGCTCTCTTGACTTTTCTAACTCTTTGTTACAGTTCCAAAATTTGAACTTCTAAATTATTTATATTATTTTATTTTTTCCTTGATTTTCGATAAATATTATTCTATGACGCCGGAAAAAATATTCTATACTTTCCTTGACTTTCCCTGACTATTTTGCAATTCCCTGACAGTCGCTGATTTTTCAAGTCGCTGGGAGCCATGTTAAACATTTAGAAAGATATACGCTCTAGTTTTTGCACTGTCTAAAAATCACATATACTTCAGTATTAAAGATGCAAAATCGACAAAATACTTATATTTTAATTAATTCCTATAACAACCCAATGCAACCAAAATATATACTGATTTTCTATTTGTTTTATAAAAGTACTTTCACTTGTAATGACCCCAAGCAGGTTTGTAAGTGAATGAATACAAAATTCCCTAAAGTATTAGCTAGCTTTTTTTCCATCTCCTAAAATATTTTAACTCCAAGTCAAATAATTTTTTTCTTATTTAAAAATTCCCTTGGTTTAATCCCAAACGAGAGTGGTAGGGCGCTGCTCTTCGATACCGGAAATTAGGAGTTCGTAATCCGTTGTTGGCATGGATATTCGTAGCCTTTCGAAATCGGCTTTAAGCAGTAGGCCCAGTCTCAATGGCCCTCGTGAGCAAAACTGTAGACAGTAGTGATCCTAATCCTCCTAAAACTAAACCTTCTGTTTTATTTTCAAAATATTAAAACTATTTAAACCTTGAGTTACCTCATTGACTGCTTCTTTCTGCAAAAGTAAAATGAAGATACCAAATGATTACAAAATACTAAATAATTTTGATTATCTTTAAAATTTGGGTTACACTGCCATACAACTCTTAAAATAAATTTGACACATAAAATATCCTATGTTTTAACTTTAGGAAAATCAAACTGACGCATAAATGAGATTTCCGTTTTTATTTTCCGCTAATCATTTACAAATTAATGCTCACTTTGAGTCGAAAAACCTTAGTAAAGAAAATTAAAGGTAATAATTATACATTCACCTCTGACTGGAAACGTTTTTAATAATAATTAAAGTAGAGCGTTTTAGCGCATTTCCTAGACTATTTTTTACCAATATGCGGAAACATTCAAAATCTGTGACACTTGGCGTGACAGAGAAGAAAAAGAAAAATGTTTTGAAAGTTCTTACCTGCGATATATTTATGCTACTTAGGAAAAAAGGAAAAAATAAATACTTAAAAGCATGGCACCGGAAATGGGGAGAACATATTAAGACCATGTTTTCTTTCAGATATTATTACAATAATATATATTTTTTTCGTATTGTAGATGGAAAATGAAAGGGTAATAAAATATGTAATTTCCTTTTCGATCAGTAGCTGATGTTTAAAAAATAAATCTGTCTTAGATATGAATAATATAAAATAAGCACTTGACTTTATGACATCAAGAAATGTATTTTGTCAGTAAAAACATGGACTTTTATAATCTATATTACGTAGTCTTTATTTTACGAATTGCATCATATACGGTAGCATGCACCAAAAAAATTGTGCGATTTTAAATAAAGAAACAGGGTTTTTTTCTAGATAAAAATAAAAATAAAAGAAACACAGAAGAAATAAAATGTAACATGATGTCCATTTATTATTTTAAAGTACCTTGCATTCAGTAATCACTCTTTTTTATTTAATATTAACTGGAATAACTTTAAAAGAAAATAATTTTTCTTATTAATATTCATTACATACAGTAATAACATAAGGTTTGTAAATTTACAAACTTTTGTATGCGATAAATAAAAAATTAAATATTGGTTTACCTCATTCTTTCCAAAAAATAATAAAACAGGTACGTAATAGATAATAATAATATATAATAAATTTCGGACAGTTTGTTTACATTTGAGAACCCAAATACTAAATAGTAACTAAAGTAACATCTAAGATTTTAAAAATTTCGACAAAACTTTTAACACTAAATGTTATTTAATTAATAATATACTTATAAAATTATTAAGAAATGATTAAATTAAAATATATTCATAAAAACAATATGATGAGCATAATGTTTAGATATTGTAATGTTTTTTCGGAGCCAAAATACTGAATAGTAGTTAACGTAAAATGTGAGCATTTGAATTTCGACATAAGATTAACAACAAGTTTCGCCTATTTCGTTAATTTATTTAACAATATCCTTAACAGTATTAATGACAAATGTTTAAAGTATATTGAAATTAAAACCTAAGTGTACAAAGAAATTTACAAACAGAAAAGAATAATTCTTATATAGTACGTTTTTATTTTAGGGCTTAAATACTGAAAAGAAATTAACGTGAATCATAACAATTTAAATTTTGACATTATATTTAGTTTTTTAAATCCTAAAATATTGCTGAAAATATTTTTTAAAAGGCTAAAAATAAAAATACAGCATACATAAAATAATACTGATATAATAGGTATTTTTATACTTTAAAAATTTTTAAAAGTGTAACCATAAAAATGTTCGTCACCTAATGACGATATAATTTTGGTCCTTTCAAACGTGTAAGGCATTTTCTGGAAATACAACTTGCAAATAGCGTACATAGCCATAAAACAAAAACTATTGAGAAAAATAGGGCCTTATCCTTTTGTTTGTGAAAGGAAAACGGTTGTTTGACCAGAATATTTAAATTTTTCAAACTTCATGAGCTACATCAAGCCAGAGTAACCAAAATTCATGACACTACAAAGCACGTGAAGAGAGAACATGGTTTTAATATTGCATACAAAACTTCGAACGCATCATTTCTATTTATGTATCACAGAAAATTGTTTTCCTATTTTAGGGTAAATATTTTGATGGCATATCTGGTAATGTACCAATTAAACTTGTAAAGTTATATGCCAATGTTACAACCCTGTTTCATACTGGTAATGCATAGAAAATGAATGGAGTCACTACATTTAACTAGTAAAAAGGTTTACCATAATCCCAAACCAATTCATTAAAAGAGAATTATTCAATATGGATAAAAACTATCTGTGATATTCATATTACTCTTCTGTAGCTTTTGCATTAGCAAAGTCTGAGAAAGATGGCATTTAAATCAATTATAGAAATCTGTAAAGAAAAACAGCAGCATCATAACTAGTCATTTGATTGATTTAACAGCAATTTGCACTTAAAATCATGCTCTATATTTTTGAATAGTATAATTATGCAATGTAAATTACAACCAGATGAGAATAAACAAAGTTAGTTCTAGCTACAGTTGAATGATTATACCTGAAGCAATAATTTCAAACAAACATCTTTTATTTATTTTATTAAAAGATTCAATGCTGTGAGGGTTTGGTTTGGGTTTTGGAGTGCTACTGTCTACCTTTTGCAACACGAGGGGTAATGAGACCGGAATCTACTGCTTAGAGCCGATTCCGAACGGCTACGAACATCCATGCCATAGTGGGATTCGAACCCACGAACTGCGGTTCCGAAGGCCAGCACCCTAACCATTAGGCCATGGTTCGGCTCGCTGTTGTTATGAATAGATAACTGGAAAATAGAGAATTATATAGGTAATATGAAGTAATATGACTACATTACGTAATGTAGACATACGTAGCGTACACGTTACGTAATGTTAATATGACTACATGAAGTAATGTGACTACATATACCTATATGGTTACAATGAAGATAGAATTTTATTAAAATTTCTTTTAAACTATTTTCTATTACGTAAATTGGGATCCATGTTACGTAACATACGTTACGTAATGTTAATATGACTACATGAAGTAATGTGACTACATATACCTATATGGTTACAATGAAGATAGAATTTTATTAAAATTTCTTTTAAACTATTTTCTATTACGTAAATTGGGAACCTCATATAAGGTTTAGGAGAGTAAGAGGTTTTTTTATATTAATTACAATACCTAGTTTCTTAAAACTGCCATATATGTATATTTACACTGCGCAGGGAAAAATATCAATTAAAAAATAAAGAAAATAATTACTGTGATATAGTAACCTTTACTCATAGAAACTGTTTGGAATATTTCGGGACCTTATTTTCTTACAGAAAGAAACAAAAACTTGTGAAAACCCTATCGCATATTTATGAAGGCATCAAGGATGAAATTTTAGTTTCTGAATTGTTAATATCTAAAAGGCTAATAAAACTGTTAACAAAAATTCATAACTTGATTTATTCTAAACATTACAATGGGAATTATATTCATAAAAAGACTAGATGAAGAAGAAAACCAGTTAAGAAAATGTCGATCGCGTGCAGAAAACTTCATGAAAAATTAGTATGAAAAGCTATATTTGGTAGAATTAAATATTGAATATGGTTAAAACGCTAATAACGTGAGGTAAAATTATAATTTTTTGGTATTTGATCTAAAGCTTTTATTCAAAGGAATAAACACTGTTAGTATTTTTTCACCATTTCTAAAATTAAGGTAGTGTATTTAAGTCATATTTTTTCCCATTTATTTAGCTTCTCTGCGAAATGAACAGAGAAAATTCTTTTTCTTAACCTAATTAACAAAACGTGCCAAATCTTCTGACAGACACTCCTTAAATACTTTCTTTAAATGATTTGCAGGTTTGACAAGAATAAAAAAAGAAAGGAAATTATAAGAACAAAATATAAAAAATAAATGATCTTATGCACTATTAGACATTGTAAAACACCAAAAATTCTAACAAGGGTAAAATGCTAAGTTGTTTAAAAACTAGAAAAAACTAATCCTTCCATCTATCCAATTTCAATGCATCGATAATTTTTGGTTTTGGTTTAGTTTGGAGAGCTACGGTCTACTTTTTACAACACGAGGGCTAATGAGACCGGGACCTACTGTTTAAAGCCGATTCCGAAAGGCTACGAACATCCATGCCATAGTGGGATTCGAACCCACGATCTCCGGAACGGAAGACCAGCACCCTAACCATTCGACCATCTTTTGGCAATTTTTGGTTTGTATTTCAGTATTAAGTTTCCATTTATTTTTGTAAATAGTGTAACAGAAAGAAATAACTTAAATAGCAAATTTTACAAGCACCTATTTATGAAGATTACTAAAAATTTCACTACATTACCATGTATTGTAGCTTTCAATCACTATGGTCAATTTTTGTGTAATACGAAGAGTAATCAGTTCAAGAACTTTTACTTTTTTGAATAGTTTGTTTTGAATGATGAAGTCGATTTTTTTCAACAGGAGGGATTATTAACCAAATCTAATCGGCAGCAAACATCCATATCAAGAGCTCAATACGAATTTGAGTATCTTAGAACTGAACGGCAGCTCTGTATCTGTTAAAGCATTGTCCATCTATACTAAAAGGAGATATGAATATAAGAAATAGATATTTTTCCAGCGTATCTACAATTTCTGACTTTGAATTTCTTCGATTACATAAACGTGTGAAATCTGTTTTAAACAGTAGTTACAGGTCTAAATAGCTTTCGGTTTGCATAAAATTAACTGTAGCTCTCCAAATCAAACCATATCAGTTAAGCTAATATAATAGAGAAGTATTTTTGAGAAGAAATCATGTATTAGGTATTGAAAGGTAGCATCTTATATACTGGAGCTTGCTTACATAATTAAAAGAAAATCATTGCTTCTGAAGTCCTATGAATTCTTTTAAATAAAGAGACATTTCACTATGTCATTCTTCAGATTTGGTCTACGATCCAGTAAGGTAATGCATTGTTTATATTCCTAGTCTTTTTTTTTTTACATATTTTCGAACAGTTGGCATTGATACCAAGAAAAATTATATTTAATTTCAAAATATTTTACTAATATGTAGAAACAATCTCTAACTATTTATTAGTGTAGTACATAGTTTTTTATATTTCTTGATTTTCAAAACGTTTTCACATTATTAGCAATGGTAGCATTTTATTGCTACTACAGCCAATAATTAGAAAACCTTTTATATGATTATATATGATTTTAAAATATTTATTTTTTTAAATATAATCACTCTGAATAATTTAATGATGCAGTGCATTGTTTATATTATCAGTGTTTTATAAGTCCCTTGCCGTAATATTTCAGACTAAGATAGCAGGATATAAGGCATATAATAAAAACCTGCTTCATATCTGAAAGCAAAACAAAATTAACTCTTTTTTAATACTTCCCAAATATAAGTTCTGCTTTTTTAATGCCTCAACTGCATTACTAAAATTAACACAGTATAAAAAATATGCCAGCGTAGGGAATAACTTTCTTTACTTTCTTTTTAATAGAAGTTAGTTGATCGTTTGTGAGTAATTAGTGATTTTACACAAAAAAACTAGAGATGTTGTTTAAAAGATTTATAAGAGTGTCTTAATTAATGAAACGCATCATAATTTGCTTTATTTATTTTCAGGAGTAAAATTTATTTAGATTTTATTGAGTAAAATAAATTGAAAGAAGGTTATTCAGTTGACAGTATAAACATTTTTCTAGCACCTGAAATTCAAAATGGTTGCATTCCAAAATGTGTAAATACCTGAATAGCTTTAAGAAAAGAACGGACCTTTATGATAAACTAATCTTAATTGACTAAAATGAACTGCAAAGGTTTTCAACATCAATGCTTCAAAAGTTAAAAAAAAAGAAGCTTAATGGCAATTCTTCTATTTTCAAATAATAACTTGCAGTTTCAAATAGAAAGTGACGCAAAAATTATATAAATATAATTTCAATAAACTAATCCTACGCATGCGAAACAGTTGCATAGCAATACAATCCTTCTCGTGTCTACAAATGCCTGGAGTAAATGAAAAGACATAATTACACACTCCTTTTGTGTTTTACACTGACAATCAAGTGTCAGACACAAGACTCAGTTTTTTCCAATGCCTTACATTCAAAATGGTTGCATTCCAAAATGTGTAAATACCTGAATAGCTTTAAGAAAAGAACGGACCTTTATGATAAACTAATCTTAATTGACTAAAATGAACTGCAAAGGTTTTCAACATCAATGCTTCAAAAGTTAAAAAAAAAGAAGTTTAACTGCAGTTCTTCTATTCCCAAAAAATAACATGCAGTTTCAAATAGGAAGTGAAGCAAAAATTATATAATTATAATTTCAATAAACTAATCCTACGCATGCGAAACAGTTGCATAGCAATACAATCCTTCTCGTGTCTACAAATGCCTGGAGTAAATGAAAAGACATAATTATACACTCCTTTTGTGTTTTACACTGACATAAAGAAAATGACTGTCAAATATGATAACGTTACATTTCCATATTTAATAAGAGTACCATCTTATTATGTTGTTTATGTTAATATTTTAGCGTAGGATCTGACACACATTCTATGTCTCATATAGACATAAATCTAGCAAATACGCCATTACATCCTATTTCTTCTTTTTACCGTGGTAATTGCCCAAGGCTCTTGTCAATCTGTTAAAGACGCTATTATAGCATTATAATAAGCGGGCTTTATTATCTCTTGAACAGTTCTGAAGATACATTACTCCAGTACACGTCCCTTAAAAATATTTTATGAATTCTTCGCACGCAAAGCTTTTTTCTTTATTTAGAGACAGGATCGATGGACATATGACTGTTTTCAACGAATCTCTTGGTGACTTTCATGTGGATTGCTCTTTCTGACACCGAATATTTGCTCCAACGTGAGATAGAATGTTATAGAAAAAACTTGAATGGTACAATGCAGCGATAAATTAGAACAACTGGGTTTCTATTCCCATAAAATGTTAATTTTTTACGAAATTTGTTTTGCTTTGCCCTGGAAGTTCAACAATATATCTGCTTTGAACTAGATTAATAACAATGAAATTAGTGCTGTCCATTAAAGTATCCATAAGAAGGTGGACATTCAAAAGTATAGCCTTAACAGAAACAAATTACAGACCATCAAATGAATGTAAATATAAATAAGGATCAAAGAGGGCAATTTTGAACTGGTAGTATTGTTAAGACAAAAATGGCTCAATCGGTGCTTTGTTTTAAAATT
>CM063508.1:139960878-139964878 GCA_032207245.1 Pardosa pseudoannulata
TGCACGTCATTTGTTATTGACTCGATTTTTATCTATTATATGCAACGTATTATATATTCTATTAACCCGGGAAATCGTTACGAACCCATTCTATCGATTTCGATCAGTTCTAATAAATATGTTAATGATTTTCCGAACTACCGTCATTGATATGGATTGGCTAAAAATAGTTTAATATAGCCTTACCGAATATGGGAGAAAAAGGATTAATTAATAACATAAAGTAATGAAATGAACTAAATGATAAAGAATATCATATGTGGAGATAAATAACTAATTAAAATGGTTAATAAACGATGAAGTCGTATGGAGATAAATAGTAAAAGAAGTAGAATTAATTAATACGCGAAGTCAGCAGATGTCGACTATTTTGCTGTTAGCAACTCAAAAGTCGGCAAAATTGTAGCATAAATATACAGGAAGTTAAAGTAACAGCAATAATAAAATATAAAATACAAAAGAATAAGAAAAATTTACAAAATTTTTACGCTTAGAATAGACACAAAAATTGAAGAGTAAATAATAATAAAGCTATAACAATCTTAACCAAATAGCAAATGAGCACCTAAATTTTAAGACATGCCAATAAGGATCAATATTACATCTGTAACAAGCGAAATAATATCGTTTTTTATATGAGGGAGAGGCAATTAATTATACTAGTAGCCGGTAATTAATATTATTAAATGTTATGTACTTAAAAGTCATGTCAAATTTAGCGTAATGACGAAAGAAGGATAAATTACTAGTATTAACACATTGTGTATCGGTACATTTCGCAGCGGAATTGTACCGGGAGTGGGCGTTTTGCGCTTAAATTTAATTATTCAGTTAAATCTCTATAGATCGAAATGTATTTAATTTTTTAACCAACTTTTCGTATTTTATACTGAAATATATAAACAAATATATAAATAGACAAATAAACAAATATATATATATATATATTTATATATATAAATACATACAAATAGATATATAATATATAGATATAAATATATATATATATATATATATTTATATATATATATACATATATATATATATATATATATATATATATATACATATAATATCATTTTCGCAAGGATAGATAAAAAGTTAATTTTAAATCTAAAATGATTTTTTAATCAACCTTCCTGTTCTATGGTTCCTCATCGACTGATACAAAACTAGTTTTATTTGTCTAAATTTTTCCAGAATCTATGTAGTAGACAAGAACATTCTACTTCGTTTTCCTGTATGTATCGTTATTTTTGTACCCACAAATAAACCATGTTGTTACACTAACCCGTACTAGTACGTGACCCGAGCTCAAGTATGAAGCTTCAAAAAAAGTACTAGTACGTGTCCCGCATACGATGTGTTAATAAAGGAAGCCGTTTTGCATAAAACACAGGATTAAACAATATTATTAATTAAGGATCAAGCTGTACTGCATATTTGGCAGTGGACGAAGAAGATAAGTTAGTATTATAAATTAATTAATAAAAATGCAATATAGAAGATCTTGTACTGTTAGATAAAAGATAATTTACTAATATTAACCCGTATTGTACCACACCAACTAAATATTTCTGAAAATTTTTAAAACTTTATCGATAACATTAATATGGTGTAACTAAGCATATAAAGCCAAAATTTTAAAAATAAATTTTAGTTTTTAAGTAATTTGCTGTCCTATAATTAGGCCAACGGTCCAATACACTACTAAAATTTAACAAGTACCACTTACTTTGCATTAGGCTGATTCATAGGTGAAATTTGGGAAAACATTCAAAGCAAAGTCAACATTACATTTTAAGCACACTTTTGCAGTTCTTGAACTGGCATTTTTGGTAAGGGGTAATAGAAAAAGGATATCCGTTGTAGGATGCTAATACCCAAAATTTATATCTAAATTTTACAGGTTTATTTTTTATGAACATCTTACAACTGTGCCTTCCAAAATATTTTACCATTCTTTCATCGATGGTGAGATTTTCAGAAAATAGACCAAATTGCTTCAAGGTTATGCTGACTTTGTCGTAAAAAGGTCGTATTTTATAATAACGATCTTGTAGATCAATTGAAGAATTATCGTTAAAATGGATAAAATGTTTGGTGTCATAATACCGTTTTCTGGACCTAGTGTTACTCACTAATATAGTGCCAATGTCTGGAGTACTACAAGTAACCTCCACTATGTTTGAAAAAAATAATAATAAATAAAAAAAATAATGATTAAAGAATGACAATTTTTAAGGGGTTGCTAAAAATACATTTTACAATACAATATATTTTGGATTTCTCAGTTTTTTTTTGTTACTATGATAAAGTGCGTCTATTTTAAAGGTACTAAAATAAAATCCACTCAGAAAATATTTATAACTTTATTATTAAATGTAATTCTATTTGCTGTCCTGTTTATAGCACAACAGTCCAATATGGGTTAATCAATAAAAGAAGTATATAAGATCAAAAATCCAGTTCTAAATAGGAACATTTCAAAATTCAATATTACTATTTTAAATTTTAATATTACTCTGAAAATTTCAGCTTAAATAACATGGACTTGAAAGTTTTGATAAAAGTTGTACTTATTACACAAGTTTCAAATTCATATCATGTAAATTGAATTTTTTAAATCACTATTAAACATTAAAATGCCAATATCTCAAAACATTAAATTTTGAGTTGAGAACTGCGTCGTCAATATGTTGGAAGAGGAAGAACTAAGAACTGCTATTATTAAGTTACCAAATCATATTGCGTATGATACAAAGGCAGAATCATTAATTAATTAATAATGATGGTAGAATCATATATGTAAAATAATAAAATACTTAAAATTATTAATTAGTTATAATTACATAAAGAATAAAATATGAAGAAATATGAATTAATCACTAATTTTAGATTAAATTATCGTTTAACAATTTAGACATATTACATGTGATACATTGAAGAAAATATTAGTTAAATCTAATAATTTATCATGATGCCCAGGGGAATATTACATGCTGGGAAAGGAAAATTACTTAAAATTATTAATTAGTTACAAAGACGTGAAGAAAAGGTCAAAGAATATGATACAGGGGAAAAGTAAGTACTAATATTAATTCAAATCATTTAACCCTTACGTCATATTCAATATGATACACTGGAAAATTTATTAGTTAATACTATTATTTAATAAATAAATGTTGCCGAATAGAATATCCTACACTGAGAAAGAAAAGTTATTTTAAATTATTAATTAGTTACAAAAACATAAGTTATTATATATAGTGCGGGAAGATATAATTACTAATATAAGTTTATATTATTATTTAACGACTTAGTCGTATTACACATAAAACCGTAAGGCAAGTATTAACGTAAACCTATTTATTAATTAATAAGCGATGACGAATAAAACATCTTATACTGGGAAAAGAAAGATTACTTTAAATCAGGGATAAATAAACTAAGGTCCGCCGGAAGGTTTTATCTATCCCGCGGATAGAATTTTAAGGTGCCGGTCCGAGGCAAATTAAAAGAGATATATATTTATACCTTATATATCCATCTCCTTTTCTACTTTACTTAAATATTATATCCCAAATTTGTTATTTCATTCCCAGAAGATCAGCGGTATATTTGCTTCTTATATGTGAACAAGTGTTTTCAACTTTGAACCTTAGAAAGAATAATTTCAGAAGTAGACTGACAGATGAGCATTTAGCATCGTTCCTTAAAATCAGTACATCTCACTTCGAACCTCAGTATAAGGAACTTTTAAAAATGAAATTCAATTTCATTCATTTCATTAACATATTTAAACCGTTAGGTACTTGTATATTGTTTTTAAAATTTTAGAAAAATTTATCTTGGCCCTCCAAACTTATTTTCTTTCGATTTTTGGCACTCTGTCAAAAAAATTTGTCCATCCCTGCTTTAAATTATTAATTAGTTACAAAGGCAAAGAATTTGGTATAGTTGCGGAAGGAATAATTACTAATATTAATTAATATTATTA
>CM063508.1:139964978-139969978 GCA_032207245.1 Pardosa pseudoannulata
TAAACAAAAATAAATAAATAAATAAAACGTAGTAGCATGTATATCATTTAATGAAATACATCTAAAATCACTCGGCTTTTATTCTAAGGCTTTTTGTACATTTTTAAATGGCATAAACGACCATTAAACGGATTTTGAAAAATGGCCCAAGAGATGTGGGATAAAACTGGCATGATGCATCTAAGATAAAGTTTAACTTCATTTAAAATTGAGCAACAGATATGTGAAAATTCCAGGATATACTCTCTTTATGAATAAAAATTAACTATCTAAATTTTTTCTATAAAGTAGTAAAGATACACAATTATCTATAGATTCAAGATTTACATAAATAATACTGTTTCGAGAATTCTGTTTATTCTATTAATTTTAGAAACAATTAGAAAGTTTAGTCTTTTTAATGGATTATTAAAGTTTAGTGTCAACTAAAATTTAAAATGCCCATGTTCTAAAAGTTTAGAACATGAGCATTTAGAACAGATGTTTTTTAAATAAGCATAAATCTTGATTGCCATGAATTTATTTATAAACATTATTTTACAAGTATTTGTTGTCTAATTGTAATAGTTGACAACAAATAACATTTCAGGCTATTTAAAAAAGTTATAAAAGTTGTAGTTTTTAATGTAGCATGCAGAAAATTTCGATTCATCGATTTTCGCTCTCTTTTTAATCAATTGTAACGTCGATTGTTTTGGATACGACATAAATGATTCTTTCGCTTCCATTGCATGTCATTTGTTATTGACTCGATTTTTATCTATTATATGCAACGTATTATATATTCTATTAACCCGGGAAATCGTTACGAACCCATACTATCGATTTCGATCAGTTCTAATAAATATGTTAATGATTTTCCGAACTACCGTCATTGATATGGATTGGCTAAAAATAGTTTAATATAGCCTTACCGAATATGGGAGAAAGAGAATTAATTAATAACATAAAGTAATGAAATGAACTAAATGATAAAGAATATCATATGTGGAGATAAATAACTAATTAAAATGGTTAATAAACGATGAAGTCGTATGGAGATAAATAGTAAAAGAATTAGAATTAATTAATACGCGAAGTCAGCAGATGTCGTAAAAGTCCTTTCTGGCGACTATTTTGCTGTTAGCAACTAAAAAGTCGGCAAAATTGTAGCATAAATATACAGGAAGTTAAAGTAACAGCAATAATAAAATATAAAATACAAAAGAATAAGTAAAATTTACAAAATTTTTACGCTCAGAATAGACAAAAAAATTGAAGAGTAAATAATAATAAAGCTATAACAATCTTACCCAAATAACAAATGAGCACCTAAATTTTAAGACATGCCAATAAGGATCAATATTACATCTGTAACAAGCGAAATAATATCGTTTTTTATATGAGGGAGAGGCAATTAATTATACTAGTAGCCGGTAATTAATATTATTAAATGTTATGTACTTAAAAGTCATGTCAAATTTAGCGTAATGACGAAAGAAGGATAAATTACTAGTATTAACACATTGTGTATCGGTACATTTCGCAGCGGAATTGTACCGGGAGTGGGCGTTTTGAGCTTAAATTTAATTATTCAGTTAAATCTCTATAGATCAAAATGTATTTAATTTTTTAACCAACTTTTCGTATTTTATACTGAAATATATAAGCAAATATATAAATAGACAAATAAACAAATATATAATATATATAAATATAAATACAAATATATACATATATATATATATATATATATATATATATATATACATATATAAAATATACATATAAATATACATATATATGCATATATTTTCGCAAGGATAGATAAAAAGTTAATTTTAAATCTAAATTGATTTTTTTAATCAACCTTCCCGTTCTGTGGTTCCGCATGGACTGATACAAAACTAGTTTCATTTGCCTAAATTTTTCCAGAATCTATGTAGTAGACAAGAACATTCGACTTCGTTTTCCTGTATGTATCGTTATTTTTGTACCCACAAACAAACCATGTTGTTACACTAACCCGTACTAGTACATGACCCGCGCTCAAGTATCAATCGTCAAAAAAAGTACTAGTACGTGTCCCGCATACGATGTGTTAATAAAGGAAGCCGTTTTGCATAAACACACAGGATTAAACAATATTATTAATTAAAGGATCAAGCTGTACTGCATATTAGCAGTGGAAGAAGATAAGTTAGTATTATAAATTAATTAATAAAAATGCAATATAGAAGATCTTGTACTGTTAGATAAAAGATAATTTACTAATATTAACCTGTATTGTACCACACCAACTAAATATTTCTGAAAATTTTTAAAACTTTATCGATAACATTAATATGGTGTAACTAAGCATATAAAACCAAAATTTTAAAAATAAATTTTAATTTTTAAGTAACTAGCTGTCCTATAATTAGGCCAACGGTCCAATACACTACTAAAATTTAACAAGTACCATTACTTTGCATTAGGCTGATTCATAGGTGAAATTTGGGAAAACATTCAAAGCAAAGTCAACATTACATTTTAAGCACACTTTTGCAGTTCTTGAACTGGCATTTTTGGTAAGGGGTAATAGAAAAAGTATATCTGGTGTAGTATGCTAATACCCAAAATTTATATCTAAATTTTACAGGTATATGTTTTATGAACATCTTACAACTGTGCCTTCCAAAATATTTTACCATTCTTTCATCGATGATGAGATTTTCAGAAAATATACCAAATTGCTTCAAGGTTATGCTGATTTTGTCATAAAAAGGTCGAATTTTATAATAACGATCTTGTGGATCAATTGAAGAATTATCGTTAAAATTGATAAAATGTTTGGTGTCATAATACCGTTTTCTGGACCTAGCGTTACTCACTAATATAGTGCCAATGTCTGGAGTACTACAAGTAACCTCCACTATGTTTGAAAACAATAATAATAAATAAATAAAAATACTGATTAAAAAAAGACAATTTTTAAGGGGTTGCTAAAAATAAATTTTACAATACAATATATTTTGATTTCTCAGTTTTTTTTTTGTTACTATGCTAAAGTGCGTCTATTTTAAAGGTGTTAAAATAAAATCCACTCAGAAAATATTTATAACTTTATTATTAAATGGAATTCTATTTGCTGTCCTGTTTATAGGACAGCAGTCCAATATGGGTTAATCAATAAAAGAAGTATATAAGATCAAAAACAAAGTTCTAAATAGGAGCATTTCAAAATTCAATATTACTATTTTAAATTTTAATATTACTCTGAAAAATTCAGCTTAAATCACACGGACTTGAAAGTTTTGATAAAAGTTGTACTTATTACACAAGTTTCAAATTCATATCATGTAAATTGAATTTTTTTAAATCACTATTAAACATTAAAATGCCAATATCTCAAAACATTAAATTTTGAGTTGAGAACTGCGTCGTCAATATGTTGGGAGAGGTAGAATTAACAAAACTGTTATTATTAAGTGAACAAATCCTACAGCATATAATATAAAGGCAGAATAATTAATTAAGAATGTTGGTCGTATCATATATGTAAAAGAATAAAATACTTAAAATTATTAATTAGTTATAATTACATAAAGAACAAGATATGAAGAAAGAAGAATTAATCACTAATTTTAGATTATATTATAGTTTAACGATTTAGTCATATTGCTTGTGATACATTGAAGAAATTATTAATTGAATATAATAATTATCGTGATGTCCAGGGGAATATTATATGATGGGAAAGGATAATTACTTAAGATGAGTTATTAGTTACAAGTACAAGTACAATGAGTTATTAGTACAAGGCGTAATGAAAAGGTCAAAGAATATGATAGAGTGGAAAAGTACTAACATTAATTTAAATCATTTAACTACTAAGTCATATTAAATATGATGCACATGAAAATGTATTAGTTAAATCTATTAATTAATAAATGAAATTATTAATTTGCTATTATGTATAATAGGGAAGGAATAATTACCAATATTAGTTTATATTATTATTATTATTTAACGACTTAATCGTACTATACGTAAAATAGCAATATACAATCAAAACTATTCATTAATTAATAAGAAATGCCGAATAAAATATATTATATTGGTAAAAGAAAGATTACTTTAAATTATTCATTAGTTACAAAGGCAAAGAATTTGATATAGTGTCTGAAGGAATAATTACTAATATTAATTAAAAATTATTATTTATTGAACAAGTCATATTGCATATGATACAGGGAAAATATTAATTAATACTAATAATGAAGTAATAAAGATGATGCATAGAATATAATATTCTTGGAAAATTTATACAAAGTTATTAATTAGTAACACAGACGTATAAAAATAATATGGTGGCAAGAGGAAGTGCAATTACAAATTTGAATTAGTAAAAGAAGCCATATCTGATTAATATGTTAAGAGAGGAAGGATTATTCAATATTATTGTTTAATAATTGAAGAAAATCTAATATTATATACCGAGAGAAAAGATTATAATTAAAAATAATAATTTGAAAAGTAGACGTGTCATATATCATATACTAGTAAGATTAATTAGTATTATTAACTGATGCACCAAACCAAATGAAGGATCGATTAGTTAATAACATTAATTAGTAAAAGAAGCTTGTCAAACACAATATGTTAAGAGAGGAAGGATATTATCATTATCAAAAATAATGAAGCCATGAAAGAGAACAAGTTAAAATTTAAAATATATGTAACTTTTTTTTAAGTCAAAAACATTAACAGAATACGAAGGACGTTTAAGGAAAAGAAATTTCAACTCGATGTCATTAACTAATGCACAAGCATTTCACCGGAGTTATAAATAAGTGCCTCCTAATGTTACGCAAATGAACGTCTTTTCCTTTTAACCAAATGATCCCCACTTACATGTATGATCAGCAATCACAGAACACCGTCCTTAACATTTCACTGCCCCGTCAGCATTTTTCTAGGAAATATTGATTCACGTTATGCAATATTTCTTTTCTATTTCCCAAACGGCTTTTTCATTA
>CM063508.1:139989978-140017478 GCA_032207245.1 Pardosa pseudoannulata
ATATATATATATATATATATATATATATATATGATTGGATTGCTTAAATAATCTTATTACCCTTAACCCTAAAGCTAAAAAAAGTTAAACTTCTATTAAAACGTTATATATATGCAGGTAAATAATGTTTCAATATAAATAATAAATATTAGAAGGGATCAAATTTCAATAGAAATAATATATATGCAGTATGTAATGGTATATATATTCTATAATGTATTATATGAGTATATATTATCTATAAAAAATATTATATACATATATATAATATTACACACACACACACACACACACACACATATATATATATATATATATATATATATATATATATATATATATATATATATATATATATATATGTGTGTGTGTGTGTGTGTGTGTGTGTGTGTGTGTGGAGAGAGAGTTTTTTTTAAAGAATTTTATGTCGGAACTTTTAAGTGGAAAAAAAAAAGAAATTGCTATTGAGATAATATTTATATGCAAGTTAAAATTAATTCAATAAAACAATACATCTAATATAAGATGGGATCAAATTTTAATAGAAATAATGTATACAATATAGGATGGCCTTTTCATCCAATAAAAAATTATATATAGGAAATGTGATTTCTTAAAGAATTATATCTCGGTACCCTTATGTTGAAAAAATTTAAATTTCTTTGGAAACAAAGATATGCACAAAAAGGAAAAAAATCATTTTCATTAAAAGCCATTCGTTTACCATTACATATAAACAACGAAAAGGAATATGTGCTTTTAATGCCCCGGTAGAGGAAATAAAAAAAAAAGCAAAGCTGTTCCCGAAGGTTTTTTGGCGTCACGATCGGGAGTTCGTTTTCCAGGAACGACAGCGTATCTAATGGGTGTTGCTGGCCGGCGCAAATCCTTTCGATGTTCCAGATCTGTCGAAACATAAATTGCTCGGGTCGTTCACCCCAAATCAGTAGTTGGCCGAGAGTCACGTGACGGTCATTTATAGAGGTAGAGAGAGATTGGCAGACACTGATTCAAAATATTTGGGGAATTCCGCTGATTAACGGAATGTGTGCGTGCACTTCGCACTGAAAATTCTGCTGATCTCTTCCGCATACATCAAACAAGCGGGAACTCTCTCCTGAACTGCTTCCTACCGATGTAAAAATATTTTGCTTCTGTGTTTTTTAATTGATATACTACTATGATAAAAACGTATCAGGATTACTCCGGTTAAAGATATATATGCTAGAAACTATTTGTAAACTTTTACCAAAAATACTTTTTTAATAACGCAAAGTTATTTGCCTAATAAACATTTATCCATACAACATTAAGGGTTTCGTTTTTTTATTTATGCTAGCACCGCATGAGAAGTTCACAACCAGAGTCAACCAAGTTCATTTTTTCACCAACAAAATGAAATCGTTCACTTGGGTATGTATGTATGTATGTACCTTGTCAACTGATTCATAAAACTTGAAATGTCTTCATTTTTTTGCGAGCAACAAAACTTTCCCTCTTCGCCCTAAATGCTATCAACATCAAACATCTCCTAAAAATATTTTGAATTGTCTGAGTATTCTTTGGGACGACATCTACTCCCTCTTTCTCATCGATTTTATTTCTATCAACGAATTCCTTGATCTGGTCTGAATCCACCTTTTCACACCTTACTAGAAATCAACAACAATAACACTAGCCTGTCATTTTATATGCACACATATGTACATATGGTAGAAAATACTCTTGTTTTTAAGCCTTTTCACACCTTACTAGAAATCTACAACAATAACACTAGCCTGTCATTTTATATGCACACATATGTACATATGGTAGAAAATACTCTTGTTTTTAAGCCTTTTCACACCTTACTAGAAATCTACAACAATAACACTAGCCTGTCATTTTATATGCACACATATGTACATATGGTAGAAAATACTCTTGTTATTAAGCATTTTCTTAAATTAATTTAAATTTCCAGGAGTTAATTATCATCCAGAGATTTATGTGATCAATTTCTTTACATTTTTCCAAATGGACTTGACTGCCTGCCCTGACATAGGGACTTTCAGATATAAACGTTTGAAACTAAAATCTTCGAATAGAAAGTACAAAACGTAATGGAAATCTAAAAAAGTGTTTCTAAAACTTACAATTTACCACAAGTTAAAAAAATCCATAAAAACATATTTTTGAAGTTTATTTTTATGTAATTAAAAATTTCAGTTCTTTTACAGCTTTAACTACTTAAAAAACAAATTTTGTATTTACTAAGTCAAATTAGTTTTTTAAAAATATCTCTTTAAATTGACCTGTAAGGGCTGCGAGACAAAATTCTAGAAGAAATAAACTAAAAAAATAAATAAATAAATAAATAAATAAAGAGAACTTTAAAGGGCTTCTGAAGGCTGTTTATGAGTCGAAAACTAAACATACTATTAAAAAAAACAAATTCACAGGGAACTATTCTATACCTAATTCTACAAGAATGTTGTAAACTATCTGAATTTTAAAGATTATCAAAAAGTTTCGATCAGAATAAAAGTACCTTGGATTGATATTTTAGTGCCTTATATACTTTATATAATAAAATGTTTTGCGGTTCTATTTGCAATATAGATAGATATTGAATACTTTAAAAATTAGTAATTAAACTTTTATTACCCTTGAAATGAAAAAAACAAATTTTTCTTCCATAATTTAACAGGGAATTAAGGTAATTCTATACGGCAAATAAGTCACATGCTTTGTTGAATATCGAGGAGTCACGCATAAAGCACGAATTTATTTGTTCTGTAAAACACTCTTCTCTGCAACAGGACATTTGTATAGATGTAAGCAACTTTACGCGCTCACATGGAAACCAAAAATTGCGCAAAGTGGCGAAACAATTCTAGCTGTAATGATTTTTCCAGAGAAAATATTAACTGAAAATACTATTTTGATTTAAATATACAGAAATCAAATAAAGTGGTGATTACTATAATTATTATTTCTTAAGAAGTATCTATAGACTGTTTTAAAATTAAGGGGACACATAACCTTTAAGCAACTTTAAATGGAAGATTCTTTCTATTTTTTTGCCTTATCATATCTTTTTTAATTATTACAGTAATACATAAGATTTTCAGCATTTGATCTCTACTTTTATTAATTTGTTATATGACCCATTAAGTTATTTGAGCCGTTTTCTTTGAAAGTGGTGTAAGAGTATTTTATTTTATATGAAGATATATTTAAGGTTTGGCGCTTGAATAATTTGAAAAATATGGATATATGTTATTACACTAGTTTTATATTTTCATATAAAACTAGTAATTTTATATACAACTTATTTTTATACAAAGTTCATAGTAAACTGTATTTATTTTTATGTCATTAGAAGTGTGGTTTGTTTTTGTCGCACGAGTACTCCCCGCCCCCCCACCGCGCCGCCCCTCCGCGCGCCCTCCCCCCTCCCCCCCCCCCCCCCCCCCCCCCCCCCCCCCCCCCCCCCCCCCCCCCCCCCCCCCCCCCCCCCCCCCCCCCCCCCCCCCCCCCTAAATGGACTTACACCGCTTTCAAAGAAAATGGCTCATTTAATGAATCCCTCCATGTAATTTTAAATTTAAAATTAGTTTTTAAATAGTATTCAGTGATCAAACAGTAAGTTTAATAATTATAGAATACTATTAATAGCTCAAATAAAGAGGTCATTGTTACTAATATTATTACTATTTCTCGAAAGGTAAATAATATCATCTTTTTTAAAAAATCTGAATTTATTTAATGGATTCAATGGTGTATCTTTCAATTTTAGGAGATTATTTGGAAGATTCTTATAGTATTTAGAGATCAAATATAAGGGTTAATATTAATATGATCATTTTTAAAGGTCTTTATATATTTTTTTATAAACTATATACTAATAGATTCAACAATACATTCTTTTAATAAAGAATTAATTTTTAAGAAACTAATATCAACTGTTTAAGGTACAGGAACCTTAAATATGGGATTCCAAACACTAAAATCTGACTGTGGTCACTCTCGTGAACAAATGAAACAAACTTTCTTCAACACTTTCCAGTTTTTATTAAAGGATTGTTAAAATAGGATTTTTCCAACTTTTTATAATAAGAACTATGAATATTTATGGTAAAAAAATATGGACTTTAACTACTACAAAACATAATAATAGGTTTAGAACTTTTCAGTTGTAAAAGCCTATTTTTGTTTCGATTGAGTAACTCTTAAATTTTTTTAACTTTCCATATAAAATGTTTCAAATGAAATTTATTTCAATTTTTATGTATTAAAATGCAAATATTTACTAAACGTTGTCATATAATTCTTTTTTTATAGACACGTATTAATATTTCACGGAATATTGCTTGAAAAATTATTATAACTGGCTGTCAGAAAACAAAAAGTTTTTTCTTCTTGTGCATGGCTACCCTCATATTGTTTTACATATTACTAATACTCTATTACAGTGAAAAAATTGGGAGTTTTTAAAATTCTCATATGCTCATAGAAAAGTAATTATTTTCGTTAATTATATTTTGTTCTTACTTTAACAAAACACATTAACACTATCACAAAAGTAATAGCTACTCAATCACGTTGTTTTATTAACTTACATAATATCATTTGAAAAAAAATTGTAACTGAAAGAAGCAGTTTGATTGATATTTCTAATTGCCGGAAGAAACCACAAATTTGATAACAAAAATATAATTTTACTATAATGTAGATAATTAGATTTTGGATTCTTTAGATCAAAGCATACTTTAATTATTGTGTTCAAACTGAGACACACACACAGACATAATTATAAAAATATTAGATTTGTACTGGGATAGCTAAATCGTGAAGATCAAACAAAAATCAAATTCTTAATCGTTTATCCATATTTTTCCTACACTACGCATACGAGAAAGTAAAGATGACATAAAATTTTAGTTGAAATTATTTTATGTCGCGACTTTTGATGATTGTTTTTAAAAAAAGGAAACAATCCCTGTACAAGTTTTTATACTTATAAAATAACATCATAAAAACAATAAAATCATCAAAAAGTTTCAAGACTATTAAATTAACAAAATTTTCAAATTAAAAATTTTTTATATATTATACTGCTAAACATCTATACACATTTTGATGCATTTATCTCAAATAGACCAGTAGTTATAGTGAAGGAAATAAATTTCATTACCCGTCTCTTTATTTCATTTTTTAATTCAAATTTTGAGGTTAATGAAACAATTCGTGTTTGGCGTTCTAAATTTTTTTACATTAGCTTACATACTGCAGTGAGTTGCAATGGAGCTAGCAAATCAGAAGTGTTAAGAGTATACCACCTGGGGATGCTAACGACCGAAACTCAGTTACATAAAGTAGTTATATAAGATTAGTTGAGTTAAGCAGAAATTAAGCTTGTTTTCTCCTGGTTGTCAGAGGTCAATAGAATTAAAGGAGAAACGAAAGGTTTCACCAAAGGTTGTCAATTTAGGTATAGAATTGTACAGCCAAAAATACCAGTTCAAAAGGAGTTCTTAACGATTTAAAAATGTACGTTGCAGCTACGCATAGCAGAGTAACTGGTTTTGGTTTGGTTTGGTTTGGAGCGCTACGGTCTACTTTTTTGCAACACGAGGGCTAATGAGACCGGGA
This sequence comes from Pardosa pseudoannulata, assembly GCA_032207245.1. NCBI lineage: Eukaryota > Metazoa > Arthropoda > Arachnida > Araneae > Lycosidae > Pardosa > Pardosa pseudoannulata. The sequence goes on from CM063508.1 coordinate 139,995,616, forward strand.
CCTACTGCTTAAAGCCGATTCCGAACGGCTACGAACATCCATGCCACAGTGGGATTCGAACCCACGAACTCCGGATCCGAAGGCCAGCACCCTAACCAATCGGCCATCGTTCGGCAGCAGAGTAACTGGAGTTTATATAAAGAAATGTGTAAATGCATAGTAAAAATGTATTGATCCTTTAAAGGAATGCTAATATAATTCCCAATTAATATGAAAAAGTTTTTAGTAAACAAGTAAATTTCAAAAAATATACTAGTAATTTTAAAAACATTCTTACTTCTCATAATACTTGTTTAAACTTCTGTTTAGATCCACAATATAACCGAAATAAAACCATAAAAAGGGAACAAAAATTTCTTTCGTCATGACCTATTTCCTTATAATTCATAATTGTTTTTTCCCCGTTTTTCATCTACTACGAAGAAATTCCATAAATACGAAATGAATATGACTAATAGGATTTATCGAAGGGAAACGCTTATTAAAGTTTCATGTGTACTTAGCAAGCTGCAATGATACCCTGATATTACTATGAATATTTTCATCTTATATTCTTAATACATTTAAGTTAAAGTTAGTAATGTTTTAATTTATTTTATCCTTATCGTATTTAATTATAAATTTTTTGTAAATAGAAAACCGTATATTAGATCCAAATAGACTGTTTATCAATGAGCACTTCTATTTAAAATTTTCCGGGTACAATTGCTTAATTTTAAAACTATTTCTAAAAATTATTGACTTTAAAAAATACTAAACTTTGTACATATATACAAAAAGTTTTAAAATATCAAGGGTACAAGGCCAATATTCTCAAATCTTCGTCATTTATAGAGAAATTAGCAATGTGCAGTAATCACAACTGTGCAGCGTTTTAGTCATCCACCGTGTACAGCGCAGGTTGTAAGGTTAACACAAATTACTACTCATTTGAAAAACTGGTCTATAGAAGAAAGACGCTCAATTATTCAATTTTATGCCGAATAACTGAGTGTGTATACGTAACCATGGCTGAAATTTACCGGTCGCTGGTAAAAATTAACAAAGACACTGTAATGCCCCAGAATGGCGTCTTAAGTTTACAATCAGAAGAAAAATGTTAATCGATGACTGCTAGGGCCTTATCGACTAATCTCTCTACAGCCCGGACCTCTCTTCAAGCAACTTTCATCTTCTTGAAGGAACACCTAAGACCCCTAGGATTCACTTCAAACAAGGACATGAAATAAGAAGTAGGTTTTAGGGAAGGTGAAGAAGATTTAAAGCAGGTTAAATTGTTTAAAAGTCAAGGACGTGGAGAGATAGATTTATCAAGTCTATTTTTCTAATTTGGATATGGAGTCTATACTTGGGTGGACATTGGTATATTTTCTTTTTAATAACGTACTAAAACAATTAAAATATTATAAGTAACTTAATTCCTGAGATAGCTTTTAAAATGTGTTTTCAAATAATACAATTTTTTTTTGCTTTGCAGACCACATTTCTTATCTTTTTATATATTTTTTTTATTTTGAAATCAGCCACATTTACTATCCAATATTTAGACGTCAATCTTATTCCATAAGATTCCATTTAATAGCATTATCGTTTAAAAGAGCTCTTAACATTTATGCCACGTGACTAATATATTTATTTGTCGATAAAGTTATTCTCTTTAAATAAACTATCAAAAAAATTGATGCGATTTTCCGTTAGTCCATTGCAAAATATCGCTGAATATAATTTTTTTTATTTCTTTAGATTATATTTCATGGTGAAAATTAAATTTAAACGAATGTGTTATTCGTTTCCTGATTATGATTTTTTTTACTTTTAAAATTGCTTATTGTTCTAATTTTTCGCTACACTACGGCTAATGAGACCTGGATCTAAAGCTTAAAGACAGTCCCAAACGGATACGAACATCCATGTCCCAGTGGGATTCAAACCCACGATCTCCAGTACCGAATATCAGCGCCCTAGTCATTCGACCATCATTCTGCAACTTCAATTAGAAACCACACTTTCATATTCCTGTGCCATTCACAAATTTAATGTGATACAGAGTAATAATTAACGGAACTAATGAACTGTAATGTAACTTTTAAAATACAAATCTTATACTATTAAAAGCACAAAGCTAGAAATATATACACTCCTGAAGCAAAAACTACCCAGACACAGCAAGACAAAAAAATTCAGATTACTTCAGACTTACTATTTTAACTTTAAAATATCACTTGGGTTATAATAAGCAAAGACAACTTTGGAATTTATAACACTGAAAGACCTACATGAAAGATTTAACCCTCTGACTGCTCAATTTGTAAACCCAGATCTCTTTAAAAATTGCGTATTTTTTTTTGTTGCATAGTTTAAGTATATATATATATATATATATATATATATATATATATATACACACACACACACACACATATATATATATATGCATATATACACACACACATATTTATATATATATATATATATATATATACATATGTATACACACATATGTATATGTATATGTATATATATATATATATTTATATATACAGTAGAATCCATAATTGAAAAGACTGTAACTAAGTGGTCAACATACGGAGGTGGTCAACTTAGGGAATTTTTTTTAAATATACTATAGTACAATATTACAAAAAAGTAAGCTTTTTTAGTATTTTTTAAGGAAAATTTAGAAAAAAATTAGCTCTTACTCATTTTTATTTTTACTGAAGGTACAGCACATTTTTACAAATTTTGAAAGAATGATTCAATTTTTGTTTGAGTCCTCTTTTTGTTCATTTGGTAATTATAAAAAGCAATTTCACATTTTACAAGTCCATTAAGCATGCTTGGGAATTTTTCTTCAGCGAAATCTTTAAGTTGCTCCATCATGCGCTTTACATCGTCTTCCTTCAGAGTTGGGTAGTTTTCAGTTTCATCGTCACTTGGATCATCACCCTCTTCGCCATCCGTTTCTCGTACCTTAGAGTTCTCGCTGTGCTTAGTCCCAGAGAGTATCTCACTGAAGATTGCCTCTAGGTCTGGTTCAACACATGTTACTAACTCATCGTCCATGGTAACATAATCTTCAAAATTAACTCCATCAAAAACTGGCAAGGGAGATAGAGGAAGCTCATCCCCTTGCACGATGTTGTAGCTGTAACAAATAGGGCTTTCTTGTAGCAGTTCTTAATCGTGGCTTGCGTAACTTTATTCCAAGCGGAATTAATCCAATGAACATCATTCAAAGCATTTACGGATGCAGCTGTTGATGATGCCAACTCAGAAGGTCCACAGGTTTGTGCTTTCATGATCACCCATTCCAGAAGTTGAGCTCTGTAGTGCACTTTGAAGGACTGAATAATGCCTTGATCTAAAGATTGGGTTTTCGAAGTTGTGTTTAGAGGCAAATATTTTAGCTTCACATTTGTGAGATTATTCACTTTTGGGTGGCTGGGGCAGTTATCCATGGTAAGTAGAATAGACCTCTTCTTTTTCCTCATTTCTGCTTCAATTCCTCTAACCCACTCTTCTAATAAAGCACTGGTCATCCAAACAGATTTATTCGCTCTTCAAAAAACAGGAAGGTCATCAGAATTTACATTTTTAAATGCACTGGGTTTTGCCGATCACCATAGGCTTCAATTTTTCTCCAGTCATACTAGCACATAGAAGAACAGTAAAACACTGTTTTGAAAGTTTTCCTCTTTTGCAAGATATTCATTACTAGAGTTCTATCCGGCATTGCTTTAAAGAAAAGACTGCATTCATGAGCATTAAAGATGTCCTCATCTTTAAAACCTTTAGCAAACTCTGGGAATTTTTCAATAAACTTCTCCACCACTTCAGCTGAAACCTCATTCGATTCCCCACACAAAACGTTTTGAGAAATCTCTCATCGTAATTTGAATTTTTAAGCCAACCTGCTAACGCTTGGAAGTCCTTAATTTCGAATTCTTTTGCAAATTTTTTTGCTAATTCCTGAAGCATAGCTCCGATATTCTTGTATTAATTGATCTCATCTCTGTAAACCAACGAAATGTGGCTTCATTCACAGCGTCGTCCCGTTTTTCTTTGAAGTTCCCCGTTTTCGGAAGAATATCTTTCCAGATATTCTTCCTTACGTTTTAAAATATTGCTCACAGTTGTCTTACTCACACCAAATTTTTCTGCTGTCTTTCTTTGGCTGCTGCTTTCCAGAAAATTAAGAAGATTCACTTTCTCCTTTAATTTAAGTTCTCTTAGAACATTTCTTTGAGCCATTTTTAATAAAACTTCGCAAATAAACAACTGGTACTACCACGACGCGATGTCCAGAACAAAAAGAACAGAACGTGTTTCATATGTGAGCGATACACGTTGTTTTCCAACTCTGCGTAGTTCGTTCAATGCTACACCGCTACACACATACCCCACCCTCCTGACTTTTTCGACAGATTTCAGCAATTACAGCCAATCCAAGAAATGAAAGCATGCAAAGGGCTAGAATATCATTTCTCCTTAACAAAAGGCTGGGTAATCTCTGGTATTTCCCTCCCATAGTACCATACTGGAAGTGAACAATAAAAGGAGCACCAAATAGGGGGGGGGGTCGCGAGTGTTGCTAGATAATTCGAATGTGTTGTAGTTTATCGTTGCGAAAGTTTCATTTCATTCCTTCAGTGTGTAAAGATTTAAAAGTTTGTAAAAGAAAATGCCTGTTCTTTTTCGTACTCGGTTGGTAAGGTGATACCACAAATAGAATCTTTTCTCCTTAGAAATCCTTTCTAGTGAATTGGTTTGGTTTGGAAAACTATGTTCTACTTTTTTTGCTACACTACGGCTAATAAGACTGAAATCTAAAGCTTAAAGACAGTCCCAAACGGATACGAACATCCATGTCCCAGTGGGATTCAAACCCACGATCTCCAGTACCGAATATCAGCGCCCTAGTCATTCGACCATCATTCTGCAACTTCAATTAGAAACCACACTTTCATATTCCTGTGCCATTCACAAATTTAATGTGATACAGAGTAATAATTAACGGAACTAATGAACTGTAATGTAACTTTTAAAATACAAATCTTATACTATTAAAAGCACAAAGCTAGAAATATATACACTCCTGAAGCAAAAACTACCCAGACACAGCAAGACAAAAAAATTCAGATTACTTCAGACTTACTATTTTAACTTTAAAATATCACTTGGGTTATAATAAGCAAAGACAACTTTGGAATTTATAACACTGAAAGACCTACATGAAAGATTTAATCACTCACATATGTGTCTTTAAATTTTTAAAACATTACACAAGTTCGAATAATTATTTTGTATAAACTATATTTAATACACGGGAAACATATCCACATTTACTATATTAAAGCTAAGCATGCATTAAGACTGAAAGTAAATATTTAATCTGCTAGGAACATTTTTAACGAATGCTATATGGTTGGGAACCCAAATTTTGTAAAACTTTTTAGTATTTAAACCGAAAACTCTTTTTTTTCCCTAGATTTTAAGATTTTATACGTTTTATATATAAAATCTATAAATAAATCTATAAATTTATCATATATGATTTTACATGTTTTATATGTTATATATTGTGATTATCCATTTAGCAATCATCATTTGACACTTTTAGGTTTCGTAGATAATGTTGGGAACGTGTCAACTGACCTACCGCTAAAATAACGCAATATTCGAGGTAATCCATGGGACACCAGGCTACATAACTATTTTAGTTAAAATTAAATTTTTGAGAATGTTTGTACGCTATGCATATCTACTTATATGAATCCATCGGTGCAAAAAATATAACACACTATTGCTTCAATTAATGAAGAAATCTGTAGAATTTGGAATCATAACACAGCAGTTTAAGGGCAACACAGAGCATATACGTAGTTATAACTGTGATTATCCATTATTAATAAACTATCATATTCATGAACAATCTTGCGTACGAGGTTTAAGATTTTTATGAATATGAATACTTATAATAATGGTTCTAAAACTTTACATGAGAACATTTATCACCCAGACCGAAGGCTGGGTGCAAAGCAGTTAGTAATTATTAAAAGTTGAATATTTAAAAAACTGAAAAATTAAGCTCACTTATCCCCTTATATAAATTTAAAGCACATTGGTTTAAAAAAACAAATATATCAGAATACATAAAAGCTTTTAAAATCCCTTATAATATCAATAGTTTAAATAACTCGATTTAAATGGGAGTAAATTTATAATTATTAAAGTTAATGCAATGCTTTTAAGATTGACCACCTAACCGGAACTTCGCGATCCAGGGCCTTTGTTCACGCAAACGGAGATTGGCACCGTAAGCCTTGGCCCCCAAGGGGCTGTTGCGCATTTAAAAAAAAAATGCAATGCTTTATCGCTTTATTACACTAAGATTTAATATTGTGCATAATCGGTTTCCCTGTGAACTATCTGGAATACTGATCTAAAAGAAGTAGTGTGATTTCACAGAATAAATATCTGTTAAGATTACTCTATAATCCTAAAAATACACGTACTTATCCGTTAATCCCCTTATATAAATTTAAAGCACATTGATTTAAAAAACAAATACATCAGAATACATACAAGATTTTAAAATCCCTTATAATATCAATAGTTTAAATAACTCGATTTAAATGGGAGTAAATTTATCATTATAAATGTTAATGCAATGCTTTATCGTTTTATTACACTGAGATTTAATATTGTGCATAGTCGGTTTCATGTGAACTATCTGGAATACTGATCTAAAAGAAGTAGTGTGATTTCACAGAATAAATATCTGTTAATATTACTCTATAATCCTAAAAATACACGTACTTATCCGTTAATCCCCTTATATAAATTTAAAGCACGTTGATTTAAAAAACAAATACATCAGAATACATACAAGATTTTAAAATCCCTTATAATATCAATAGTTTAAATAACTCAATTTAAATGGGAGTAAATTTATAATTATGAAAGTTAAAGCAATACTTTATTGTTTTATTTCACTAAGATTTAATATTGTGCATAGTCGGTTTCATGTGAACTATCTGGAATACTGATCTAAAAGAAGTAGTGTGATTTCACAGAATAAATATCTGTTAATATCACTCTATGATCCTGAAAATACACGCATCAAAAGTGCAAATAATAATTTGATGACTTACCTTAAAAGTAAAATTCTGTTTATAATGTCATGGAAGGAATCCGAAGTAAGATAATAGCACGTGTTCAGATTTTTACAATATATTCCATAAAAAAGGTCTAAAAACACACCTAATCTACTGAATGAAAATGTGGCACCGTTTACAGAATGTGCATTTCGTTGTAACCTTTTTGTCTACAGAAGTCCGAATTACATAGAATTTCATCCATTCGATGTACAGGGATCAGAAGCCACGTGACAATAAGGTATCGATAAACAAGCGAATGCCGTAGCAACGTTGTTTTCTTTTCACTTCTGTGAAATAATTTCGTCTCCCGGTAAACACACTGCTGCTCAGGACATTGAAGTAAAGATTATTCTTTTTTTGTCTAGCTTATTTAGTTCGAGGTTACGTTGGCCCAAATTCATCATTATTTAGCAAACAATGTGTGAGACGGAATTTGAGAAGCTTCATTGTGTGGAATGAAAAATTTACTGTAGCGTGATACTTTGTATTGCACTTGCTTCCGCAGTATTTATTATATGTAGATATGTAAAAGTTAAATGCATGTATGTACGTTTGTATATACATATATAGTAGATTTCTTATATATGGTTTCTGCTTAAAAGGATATCCTATGTAATTGGTACAAAATCCAAAAATCATCCCAAAATTATAAAAAAGGGAAAATTCCGTAAGTTTGTATTTGAAACATCGTAAAAATGGTTTTACGCTATGTAGAACAACAGACATCGTCTTCCTCTATTGATATACTGCTTTTAAAAATGGCGAAAAAAGTTCCAGGAGTCGCCAAATTTCCGGCAGAATTAAATGATTTTTTTAAACTTTTCAAATATTTGTAAGTAAAATAAATGGACTAATTTAATAAATGCTTGTTTTAACTTTAAAAAATGAATTTCCATTAATTAAATCACTTTTACTCTCCGCTTTAACTGGATTTTTGCTTAACAGGCTGAACCTTGGTCCTATTTGGAGCATTACGGTCTGCTGTTTAGCTCACGAAGACTAATAAGACGAGACCCACTGCTTAAAGCCGCTTCTGAACGGCTACAAACATCCATACCAGCAGCGGAGTTCGAATGCACGAACTCGGCACCAAAGAGCAGCGATCTACCATTCGGCCATTTTTAGGCCCGGTTATGAAGGAGTCTACTGTATTTGTTCTTTAAACAAACACAAGACATATACCCTTTTTATTACTGAAAAAGTATGTTTTATCCATAATTAATTCTAGTACTGTTAATATTTAAGTCATATTTAGCACTTAATATATTATAGTACTTAAAATATTAAAAAGTCATAAATACCTGAAAGTTCATTTAATAAATTGATTATTTTTTATCAAATTAAATAAAAAGTGTACACAACTGAGATAAACAATTTTGCATTTTGACTAGGTGTGTCTGATTAACACGAATCAAAGGCACCTAAACAAAAACATAGGATAAATCCTATAAAAGTTATTAAGCATTTATTTACTTAGGCGAAAATTATCTGTTCAAGACAATGAATCTTGATATGCATCTAGCTTTGAACATCTCGAAATACGTGACATATTTGTGGGCAGCCTTTCATTATTTATAGTAAAGTTTTGCTCGAAACAAAAGTTAAAATTAGCAAACTAAAAAGCCTCACGTAACGAACCACTTTTGTAAACATCATAATCTTAATTTTAATTTTAACTTTAGCCTGGTGAATTACTCCTTAACTAAACGGAAAATTTTGTTTATTTAAATTAAGACCCTCAAACTACGACTCTTCACGAATTCCATTTTCTTCAGTTATACACAGCATTAATCACTTTCGAGATCTGTCACGTTATGGGCGTGACCTCCTTTTATTTTGTGTATTCTAGCTCATTTTCGCCAGAAAATCACGCCAGCTGGTATTTCTCACTTTTCACTCGAATTCTGAGAAAATATTGGCATGCTTCATCCTAAATAATGATTTCCCTTTTCTACTCTCTATCTAATATAGATCATGACGTTTTAGAGTTATTTCAGCAATACTTGTACGTGATGGAATAATCTTTGGGGATATTATTTATTCACAAATAACTTTGCAAATGATATCATATATTTTTCTTAGCTATAACAATTATGAGAAATAAAATAAATATTTCAATAATAAGAAAAAAATTTTGTGCTTGACAAAGATTTTTTTTATCACATCTTTAACATTCGGCTTAGATTGTGTTATTACTGCTAGTAACAATTATATGAGGTTATTTTGGGTCAACCGGTCACTCAGTATTAAATTTCGAACTTAAGGGAAGAGCATTTATCGAAAAAATAAATATAAAAAGGCTCTTACCCTTTCATCTTCTGGTTCCGTGGGACGCACTGGAAAAATATATTCTTCAGACACGATTTAAAGAAGTTATTATTAAGCCTTTCGGAACGAATAATACATTTATTTAACATGTTCTGCCGAAACACTGAAAAAACATGAACATTGTACATATTTCAAAAAACAACTCAAAACCGTTTAAAAAATAAGTTTTTCGTTTTTTGTTGCAATTCGGCAAGGGAAAAACTTTGCAAGAAATACAAAAGGAAAAACCATAGATCATAGTTCGTTTAGTTCGTTTTTCCCTTTTCTACACCCAGATAGTATAGTGGTTAGCGTATAAGGCGATTTCACGCAGTAGGGCAAATCTCAATTTATGACAATTCTGGCTTTAGTCTCAAAAGGAAGGGCAGTTTATTATATGTCTATTGGCTGTTGTAAACCGAAAAAGGAATGGGAAGGGCATTATAGTAGTTCGTGACGTTGCGACAAATTGCTCTATTGTGCTCCCATCCGATGACTTTGGTTTCAATCCGTTCGGTTGTATTTGTGCTGCCCCCTTATAGGGAGCGATTTTATTCTACTTATATGGTAGTCCCATAATTAAAAAGGCAACAATAACCAGTGGATTATATGGTAGAATGCCAATGGAAGCAAGTCCTGCCTTTAATAATTTAAAAAAAATGTTTGGTGAACTGTGAAGGATATTTGACTTCAATGTACGAAGTTCATTGAATTAATATTTTGCGCACGGTGTAGTGTTGCACAAATTCGCTGATGAGATCAACAATGCTATTGTGCTTTTTTATTTATTTATACCAAATTAAAAAACAAAAAATCTAGGCAAAAAATAAACACCGAATAAAAGAAACATTAGTAATTTAAGGGTCGATCTCACCAAAGTCATTTAACAGCTAACCGCGATAAATCTCTGTTTAAACGGAGAATTGCGCCCCACTATTAGTTGACGTGATGGGTTAATCGCGGTTAGCCGTTAAACGACTTTGGTGAGACCGGCCCAAAAAATCAGCCGACAAACATTTTGAAATAACAAAGAGGATTTGAATTTTTAGTGGGAGTATCATGAAGTCACACTTTTCCACCGTTGAACTATATAGTTATACTACTATAAAAATCCGAACTTCACCCTATTTAGGGCTGGTCCCACCAAAGCCGTTTAACGGCTAACCACGCTTGAATCATGGCACCAACCATTGGTGGGATGCAATTCTCCTTTTAAGTGCCCTTATCCTTTGTTAACCGGGCATAGTGTCTTCTGACATTTAATATCTGAAATACACGAATATAGAATGAAATACACATAAATTTTATATTGTTGCCTATGTATGATATTTAAATTTCTTCTATCGTTGTTATTTCAGTAGTTTCATCATTGGGTCAAAATCACCTAACCACCGTTTTAGTGTTAATATCTAATCCCAATTTTCAAAATAGATGGAGATACTTAGCCTTTGTGTATTTACGCTATGTGAAAGTAAGACTTGGCTACATTTTTCAACATTATCGACATTGAAATGAGGATATAGTTTGATGGAGATATATCTTCGAAAAGTATTTATTTTAATGGAAAATGGAAAAATTCTGCTTGTAATAAAATTTTAGAAAATTTGCTTTTTGAATTTTTTATTTAAACTAGGCTTTTCTAATTCTGCTGATTTTAGTGAGAACTTTCCCCCTTGAATGTGATTTGGATAGGCATGTCCGTTTGAAACCTTATTTAGAGGTCGGCAGGGGTAATTAGTGTTTTCTATTTCTTGTTTGACGGTGATTATTAACGTCTCATTGTGTGAGTCAGTTATATCGTTCGATAAAATTACTGTTATGCAAATGATTTCTTTTGATCTTTGACAATTGTTGCACTTTAGAGTAAATATTAAAAACTAGGTTTGTATGCAATACAACGTTTTTCTAAATTGTTACGAGCTCGAGATTGATTTGGCTGTTTTTAGTTTTCCTCGATTGGCAGCGTAGAAGGAAATGAAGTTGAAAACAAAATGGAGAGGAGGTTGTCGCCGATATCGAATACAATTATTTTTGAAGAATAAAAGCCTTTAGAATGGAAATATTTTTGAAGAATAAAAGGCTTTAGAATCGAAATATTTTTGAAGAACAAAAGCCTTTAGAACCGAAATTGACCCCAACTTTTAAGACTTTCAAAATACAGGTACCTATGATGATATTTACACTCCGGCTTTTGTTGCCAAATTTGGTGGTTTTTTGAGCATTTTGCAGGGCTATGACTGGTTAGCTTTTTCAACCCTGACATTGGAGCTTTGTAGTGGCAACCCTGGTTCGTTCTTTCAGCCCCATTGGTGCACGTGATTTCTCAAGTCACCACCCGTCTCTTTCGAATAAATTCTTTCTAGTTATTTCCATAGCCGTTTGCCTTACGGGGCTCCTGGATTTCGGACGTGGCTGTAGAATTTTATGTTTTTTCCTTTTAGTTTGTTTCTTTCTAGGTGTGCATTTTTGAGGGGAGGTGAACCCCCCCCTCAAAAATTTAAAATTTTTTTAAAGAATTTTTAAATATTTATTTTCTGTACAAACGCATTATAAAACTCATTTTTGGTGCGATCCTATAGTTCTTAAATAGTAAAAATCTGTAAAACATATGCTGTGTCAATTTTTGTAAAATCTTGTAATATCTTTAGTTTTATAAAAGCCATGTGGTGCAGTCCATGTTTTTTTTGTGGTGATCGTTCAGAAAATGCCATTTTCTGCCGCCATTTTAGTTTGGCGACTTTCAGAAAATGGGGTTTTTGCCAAGATCGCCAAGAATAAAACATGGAGGCCGGAAGAGGTGTAGATATCGCACATTACTAAATATATAAATGTATGTCTAAGTCATGTGAATAAACTCTACAAAAGCTCTCCCAAAGACTGTTTCATTTGGAAAATAGAACATAAATACACTCTGAAGGTATTTATGAAATTAGCATATTCAAAACAAAATTGTAGCATTAAGCTTAGACTTACTTATTTTATTTTGTCTCAATATTACCATGTCTTTTCATTTATTTCGCTGTAATAGAAAGTTTCTAGTAAATTATTACTGTATCCCATTATTCTTTCACGTGCAAAAATTACTAAACAAAGATTTATTTTTTAATTTTTTTCTTCTTGCAAAATAACCATTTTAAGATTTCTCATCGATATAATACTCAAAATAAAACAGTAAAAGGTTCTACATTTTGTGCATTTTCAAGAATATATACCACAATTAATAGGCTAAATATAACATAATTTTCTAAAATTTATTCTTATCTGGTATAAGAATGCCACCAGAGAAGAAAGAAGCAATTAATATAAACTTTTATTTCTCCTCTATTGTTCTACCATTTCTTTGAACCTAAAAGCTAGATAAAGCCTATGAAAAAAACTTATTAAAACTTTTTTCTGAATTAATGCCAAAAAAGACACCAACTTTGCCATTGTAATGACGCTTAGCACACTTCCTGATATAAATTTATCACGGTTAAATTAGTACTTATAACAACATTAATTTCGGAATTTCCTCTGGCTTCTATACTTAAAAACTGTTTAATATCTGTCAGATGTCTCCACCGTCAGAAAAATTCTGTAATTTACCCATCTGCTATGCCTCATCAATCATCCTCTTTAAAGCTTTCCCCTTTAGGTAGCAGTGTATAATTTTTAAAAACGAGAAAACATTTCCTGAAGTGGGAACTCTGTATTAGTATTGCTCGCAGTAAAAAATAAGTCATTAATTTTCATGGAGAAAAAAAAAAAACGCAAGCTTCTCATTTAAAGTTGGATCCTCAAACAGCATGTTACAACAGATAGGATTGCAGTATTTCATGTTTTATTTTAGTCGTGACAAGTTTACATGAGTGAATACCATTACTGTCCAGAATAACATAATCGAGGCAGTTTGAAAAAAAAAGTTTTTTTCAAGTTTGAAATTAAAATTTCTTAAGAAGCACTATGAATACTTTGTCTTGGTAAAGTCAATAAATCTGCTTTGCCATTCTCGGAGCTGAAACGTCCATTCAAGTAAATTTATATGGGATGAGTGTTGTTGAACATAGTACACTGTATTAGTATACGGCAATTTGTCGTAACGTCACGATCTATTATAATGCCCTTCCCATTCTTTTTCATGTTTACAACAGCCAATAGAAAAACAATAAACTGCCCTTCCTTTTGAAACTAAAGTCAGAATTGTCATAATTTGAGAATTTGCCCTACTGCGTGAAATCGCCTTATTGCTTGCAGTAAAAAATATTCTTTAGTTTTCAAGAAGAATAAAAAAATAAAGGCACTTAAGGTATTCTTTAAGTGCCATCCCCAAACAGAATATTACAACAGATAAAATTAAATCAATTTAAGTTTTATTTAATTATTAGTTTATTTATTTTGATACGGCTGTGACAGGTTTACAGCAGAAAATAAATTTAATCAGTCATGCCAAACGCTCACTCGGGTATTTTGGTAGCAGTCGAGTTTTGTAAAGTGGAGTACTCTTCAACCAAAGCAGACTGAATAAAGAGGCTTACTCTGGACGTTGTGAGTCAGCTCGAACGTTCGTTGTGACGTCATTTTGACGTCAGTTTGATTGTTTGCAAGCAAAATGTCCGCACTCTGACGTCAAAGTGAAGTCACAACGAACATTCGAACCGAACCGCAACTTCCAGAGTAAGGGCCATTGTCTACTTCTGCCACTAAACTTTGTTTGCATTCATAAACTTATTCATAGCTCCGAAACAATTATCTGCATTTATTTCTCTTACTTGGCGTTCTATTTACATTTGTTTTGCACTTACTAATATTAAGCAGTTTTCACGAATACCCCTAGATGCCGCATACTCTATATTCATTTATGGAGCTTACTCTGGACGTTGCGAGTCGGTTCGCACATTCGTTGTGGCGTCACTTTGGCATCAGCTTTCGGACATAATTAGAGCAAAAGATCAAGCTGACGTCAAAGTGACGTACGTCACAATGACCGTGAGAACCGACTTGCAGCGTCCAGAGTAAAATAAGGCGATTTCACGCTGTAGGGCAAATTCTCAAGTTATGACGATTCTGGATTTAGTTTCAAATGGAAGGGCAGTTTATTGTTAGTCTATTGGCTGTTGTAAACATGAAAATGAATGGGAAGGGCATTATAGTAGTTCGTAACGTTGCGACAAATTGCCTTATTGGATGTAAGTTTTTAGTGATTTTAATTTAAGGCAGGTCTTACCAAAGTCGTTTAACGGCTAACCAGGATTAATTTTTGTTAAACGGAGAATTGTGTTAAACCATTGGGTGGAGCAATGGTTTAATCACGGTTAACCATTAAACGACTTTGTTGCCGGCTTTAAGACTTATGGGCCCTTACTCTGGACGTTACGGTTTGTTTCGAGCCTTCATTGTGACGTCATTTTGAAATCAGCTTGCGAACATTATGCGAGCAAATGAGCAAGCTGACGTCAAAGTGACGTCAAAACGAACATTCGACCCGACTCGCAACTTCCAGAGTAAGCCCATGATCTATTGTTATAGTCTATAGATTTTCGGTTGACACCAATAACAAAGTTGTATCAACTGAATTAAGTAATCTTTGGAATAAGGAACGTTTTTGATGCGTTTTTTTTCTCTAAGGATAAAAATAATGAATTGTTTTTAATTACTCTCAAAAAAAGCTGTATGATTAATGGTTTCACTAGTTATATGAATGCTTGTAAAAAAAAATTTCTCTTAGATTTTATGTGACCTAAAATTTATTTTATGTCGTCTTATCGAACTTAAAGTTAAATATATTTTATTTATTGTTACTTAATCCATAAGAAGTTATTGATATTAACTATCGTTTAACTAATGAACTCTTATAACTGAAATATATCACAAATGAGAATTTTTCCAAAGATCCTTCTAAGAATTTTAAATAGAGTTGCCTTAAAAAATCTGAATTCAGCAGAGACGCTGATAATCAAAAAGTTTGAACATCACTTGGCCAGTTGGTATTATTCCTGTTGGCGTAAAATAATACACATGAGTGAAAAAAATTGTGGCTTTCAAGTCACACATACTATTTTTAATTTAAATAAATTGTTTTAAAATGATAAAATAGGTATTTTTATGTAGGGAAAAGTGTATGATACTTCATCTTATGTCTTCAAGTATGTGATTGCAGTTGAAGTACTTGTATCCATAGAGTCTCGGAAATATGCAAAGGTACTTCCAAAGGTATTTCTCTGTTGCCTATTAAGGCAACAGAGAAGACCTAATAGACAATAATAATCTTAATAAGCAATATTATTCTATGCATATCAACAATTTGTTTCTGACTGGTAGCTCTCATGTGCAAAAAATTCCTACATTAAATTGATTCTCCCTATATTTAGATAAATTTTATCGTCAATTAAATACAATACAATGGTATAACTTTTAATCTGCGATTATCTTTAATCTAATTTAGGATTAATTGAATTCTAGTATAAGATTGTTTTGATTATAATTTAAACCATGAATACCTCCAATCGGCTAAAGTACCTAAGAGCCAGTCTCATCATAGTCGATTAACGGTTAACCGCGATTAATATCTGTTTAAATGGAGAATTGCTTCGTACCATTGGTTGATGCCATGGGTTAATCGTGGTTAGTCATTAAACGACTTTGGTGAGAGCTGTCCTTAGTAGACTGAGGCACCGCTTCACCATAGCTGATTTAGTATAATACCAATGATTAAGTATAAAACTGTTATATTGTAATTAATAGGGTTAACCGACTATGCTGAAGCCGATATTAAGCTGAAAACCTACATTGAGCTAAACGTTAAAAAATATTACACTGAGCAAAGTTCATCTTTAAAATATGGCATCATATAAGTATAACATAAATTATAAGCTAAAATATTTTTATATATTTTGTTTTGAGTAAATAACTTTTACAGAATTGTGTTGTATCTTTAAACGAATTGACTTACATCAGTGTATTTTCCAACAATTTTTGAAAAACTTGATAATTATATATTTAGACTAAGCCTTGTTCACAACACAAGTAATATATAGTAAAACAACTAATAAGCTAGATGAACTGTAAACTGAAAGCTCAGATCAACTTATAATAGATTTTTAGAACAAGAGTTGTAACTTTATCTATTTGTAATATGAATAACAAAACTTAACTCTTGGATGCTACAGCATGGCTATAAAGCAGGTTAAATATTTTACTTTGATTAATGCAATACATATACCTTTCATTTTCATTTTAACGAACAAAGTGCACCAGCAGATATCACTTGGAATAAGATCTATACTTATATTTCATCAAGATAATCTATTATACTTTCGATTAAGAAATAAATAATAAGACACAAAAGAATGAATGTTATATGTATAGTTGTGTCAACCATTTTTATAAGTTGCTGTAGGGGATTTATTATAATGAGAAAAAATGACATTATTATCAAACAAAACTATAGTTATGTTCAACACTCGCCAAAAACCAATTTTAATAAAATTATAAAAGTGAAATTATCTGTTGATGATAACATTGACCTGTTTAAGAAGAGACCTAGAGAAACTGTACATAATCAAGCAAAGAATTCCATTTATGAACCAAATTTAGTTTTATCCAAGGAAGAAATGAACGAAAACACCAGTGTCCAAACTGAAAACTTTGATATTCACGAATTTATTTCAAAATATAATTTGAAAGAAAATTTTCTTCAGAAAAATCAAACCGGACTAGAAGCAGACGATATCGTTTACATTGATATCAATGGATTGCCCAATTCGGATAAAAATCAGTCACCACTGCTTTTATCCTTGCCAAAAATAATAAAAAAATTTACAATCGGAGATGACCTCAACCGTACGCAATCGAACAAAACTCTTGATTATCCTCTAATACCAGGTGAGAAAATATCTTACAATTCTAATAACCTGTACGAATTTTTGCTATATATTCTTAACGTACAGTTAAGAATATATAGTTTTAAATTGAATTAAAAATATTTAGGGCCAATAGGTCCTCGACGCTACAACTAAGCTTGTAGGCCATGCTATAAGGTGCCAGTGTCCGTTTTCGGATCCAAAAGCATTAAGTTGTGAAGCATATGTCCCGGGTAGATGGTAATTATATATATATATATATATATATATATATATATATATATATATATATATATATATATATATATATATATATATATATATATATATATATATATATATATATATATATATATATATATATATATATATATATATATATATATATATATATATATATATATATATATATATATGATTACATATCAGATATAAATGTTCATTTTTTAAAAAGGTGAAATTTCGCATATTTATCTGATTTGATCTCCTGTTTTATGTTATAAAAGCATTACTGCCATTTTCTAAAATTAGAAGATTCAGCGAATTGGAAAAGGTTCTATGAGCCAACATGATTTCGAAGTAAAAATTATTGTTAAGACTAAACCTCTTTAATTCTACTGTTTTCGACTGCTATAGGTAGTATGTACTAATTTCAAAACACTTATAAAGCTTTTTGCTAAAAATGACCCAAATCAAGCACACACACACACACACACACATATATATATATACACACAAACACACACACATATATATTATTCCTATATATATATACAGTGAATTTTGCGTGCTTGTCTACATTTAGCATGACTATTTTTGCAAGTCCCATTTTGTTTAGGACATCCAGAGATTAACGAAAGGAGAATTCCGGTGTTTTGTATAGAGCCACACCACAGTTGAAAGTTAGTTCTAAATACATAAAATCAAATTTAGTTTAATTTATTTACTGCTTATTATTGTTGATTCAATGCGCAGTTTTATCTTATACATCATAGAAGGACATCATAAATATTTTAAAAATTTTATTTTAAACGCAAAACAAAAAGAAAACTTAACATTTTTGATTCATGGAATAAATAAAATTCGAGAAAATATATTTAAATATTTCACGGGTTAAAAAAAGTCTTGATAAATTTATAAGGACACAGAACTGTTCGTTTGTGTGTTTATGTGTCTTTAAATACGATTGCACGAAAACTGTGAGAACTACATTCATAAAATTTGGTGCAGGGCGTATTTGTAACTATGTGCCAAAGTTCTCCCTTTTGCTTTGAAATTTGAATTAACTTTTTGTTTATTATAAACAGTTCTTCTTGGTTTTCCCCAGATCTTCCGTATATGTTGAACGAATAACCATACGTTCTTGATCTATGTGTTAACCGATTACTTAGGAAATTTCTTTTCAGCTAAACATTTACGAAAATTTTTAAAACCTCTTTTTTTTAATTGTAGTTATTTATTTTCTGATCCTGGAAACAAAATTTTATTTTTAACAAATGGCAATGAGAGATTTCAGATGATCTCATTTTAATGTTTTGAATATTAAACTAGCAAAATATTGAGCTATGCTCCTTCATCTGAAACAAAAAATCTGTAAAAAATAAATTCATGATTTTGTATGAATTAATTGTGGATAATCCGACAAAAAGTTATGCCTCGCTTTCATTTCCATTGTTCAGTTGGCTTCATTAAATGACCGTTCTCTCATTGTTGGCTTCAAAATCTTTAAACTAACAAAAAATTTAAATAAATATGACTTTCTTTTGAAAGAAACTTATTTATCCAAACAGAAAACATGGCACGAAACGTCTGATTAATCATAAACTTTTCAAAAATCAGTTTGGCTTAGTTTGCACCACTGAGATCTATTATTTTGCTACACGAGTTTCAATAAGACTGGAACCTACTGCTTAGCCTATTGCTACTGCTTTTAATTGGCTTGATATAAGAACAGGGTACCCCTGCCAGATTGGCGATAAAGCTCCAATTATGATAACCTAATAGATTTCTCCTGATCTTGCAGCGTCCAAAGAATTCGTGTCTATATTTCATCATATTATTTTATTATTCGACTATCTATGTGCAACCCTTTTGTTACATATTA
Source organism: Pardosa pseudoannulata (assembly GCA_032207245.1). Lineage (NCBI taxonomy): Eukaryota > Metazoa > Arthropoda > Arachnida > Araneae > Lycosidae > Pardosa > Pardosa pseudoannulata. The sequence goes on from CM063508.1 coordinate 140,015,025, forward strand.
AAAGCGCCAAATTCTTATTTGTTATTAATTTTATGAAATTAAATTGATCGGCTAAAATCATGGTAAACAACTGCGATTTTACAGCCAGTTAAACTAGTATTTAACCATTTTCATTTAAATTTCATTTTTTACTGGCTTGCGATTCAATTCCATTGTGTTTGGTAGTCAAAATTACGATTAAATATAATTTATGAATTCCTGTTTTGGAATTCCAGTAATTTCGCCAAATCCGCCAAGGGGTACCATGTTCTTAGGTAATATCTTTTCATTATTCAATTCTTAGTTCACCATTAGTTCACACTCTCCCTATATATATTTATTTATATATCTTGTTGAGATTTTCAATAGTTAATAAAATTCTTTTTATTCATCCACTCAAGTTCAAATAATTTTTTTTAAACTTGTAGTGGATGACACTTGATGTTAATACAGTTTTTTCAAATATTAATTTATTAATTAAATTTAATTAATTAATATAAGCTTTATCAGAAGATTCTAGCGGTTCAATGTTTCGAAATTCAGTTTACAGTAAATTTAAGAATCGGGATTTGAAATGATTACACTAGATTTTTTTTTCTTTTTTTCACATGTGATCATATTATTTAATTTAAAGTAAATAAAATAAAATTTTTCTTTGTTTACCTAAGTAGGAATTGACTTTAATTTTTTTATATATATTACTTGTTACCTCGTAGAATTTTTATGTTTTCTTAGAACGAATTTTCCTTTTGAGCGTAGGCAACCTTATAAACAATCTACAAAATTTTCAAGCAATTTCTAACATTTATAAATTTTCCATTTGGATCGATACTTTATGGTTTTTTGAACAGCCCATATAAATTTTACTTTTTCGGCAGGTACATAGTAAAATCAGGACAAACTACTTTATCTATTGTGAATTATTTTATAGTACTTATTTTTCATGTAATACAAAATTAAATCTTTTATTTTCATGAAATTTTTCCCTTGTAAAAAATTCCATCCCATCATGTTTAAAACTATAGCTGATCACTAACGTAACGTGCCGTAGTATTTAAAATTGTTTAAACTTCATAGTCATTTTATTCTGTGCAGTCCATGATTTAGATTTAAGATTTGAATTAATAAGTAATTGGCATACATTGCTAACTGCTTAGCTCCGTAGGCATTAATGAGAAAGGTATTAAATGAATTAAAACTGAATTCGAACGTGTACTGGTACCCAAACCAGCAGTGTAATTCGAAACCACGAACGTCAGTACTTAACACATTGTTGACCGGCAATTTTACTGAAAATTTATCTCATGTCTCCGGCTATTAGCACAATTCGATTCATAATCACTCGGACAATCAGATAAAGCATCCGCGTATAATTCATTGCAGTGGCGTGTGGTCCATATGTGCAGGGTGTGCACTGCACACCCTGGCAAAATTATGAGGAACAATAATTTTTTGCACATATGTCTACCTATCTTTATATGGTATATAATAAATATTATTTATAATATATTCAAATATTAAGTTGATTTGCTTGCTTGTATTCCCGCAGTGCGTGCGGTACTAGGTGCTGCACCACTTAGCGCGTTCAAAATCAAACGAACATAGGAAGTTCTGATGTGTACGCACAGCGCACTAAATTGAAAATCACGCTTTATATGCATGGGCTACTGGAGAAGAACAGCATACTATGGCACTGAGGCAAGTGCAGCTATTTTTCCTGCACTTGGCATTCAGAATCATCCGAAGGTACGGTTTATTAAGCGTTGTATGAGAGCGGGGACTTACGTGCTGAAGCGCTTTTGGTTTTTTAACTGATTAACTGGCCATACGATTTTGCAGACGGTTAATGTTTAAATTTATACATTGTAAGATTATGTTTTCATGGAAATATAAAAGAAGTATTTCATCAATATAAAGTGAAATGTTTTAGTGTGGTAAATTAATTTCTGTGATGTATTATATTTATTAAAATAATTAGCTGAAAAACAATGTTGTTTTGTTTTAAAGAAACGAATTTTAACAGAACATTCCAAATTTTACCATTCATTGTGTCTTACAGTATATAAGTTATATCTGTAACACCATATCCCTGGTTTTGTTTTTAAAAATTGTCAAGATGTTTTCCGCAGAACATATGGTTTCCAAATGTCAAAAACAATTAATAAATATATTTTAATCCACTGACCAATCAAGAAATAGTTCGCTCTACTGTGCCAGCATACAGTGAAATCCTCTGCCCGTGGAATAGACGTTCGGTTTGTCGGCACCAATGAGCATCCGGATTAGGCACCACAGCGGGGGGTGCCATGTGGTGCTACGTTTGCTGAACCTATAAGTTTTTCATGGAAGCCCGAAGCGTTACTTTTTCGACGCCGATATGACAACATACAACAAAAGACATGATTTTTGCTTCAGTCCTAATAGTTTAGTTGCCAAGTTTAGTTGTTTTTATAGTTATAACTCGACTACTCGTAG
>CM063508.1:140022478-140089978 GCA_032207245.1 Pardosa pseudoannulata
CCAAGAAATCAATTTTATTTTTTCTATTTGATCATATCTAACGCTCTAAGCGTTACGCCCGTAATTTTATGTCCAGCTGATGATATCTTGAAAAGGGTGGGCAAATGTAATGAGGTGATTAGATCTATATAATGTTCTTTTAATTAAATGGTTATAACAGTTGTACTTGTATAAAAGTTTCGGATCTAAATCTAATTTATAGCTCTAGTAATTTCCTCGTGCTTTCGCACGTACCAGAAAATTACGTGCGTAACACTTAGAGGGCTAAGTTATCGTTATTTAAATGAGACAGTGCTTGTTATTCTAACACAAGAAGGGATCAATTGAAGAACTTTTCTTAATCTTCCAGTGGTGTAAGGGCTAAATATTACCCTAGATGATTATAAACGAATGCTGACATGTAGTGAATTTTTTTCTAGAGATTAATCATCTCAGTACCTTCTGAAGTTACCTGCAGAACTGCAGTAAAACTCAAAGATACATTTCAAGTATATTCTTTGAGCTTAATGCCGTATCTAGTCTCGAGTTTTTCTGCTATGAGGTATACATTACCCCACCACATCGATACTCTTCCATTTATCTACCATAGCACTCGAAGTTAAAAACTCTTTATTCTTAACTATCTCTTTTTCCCTTCTTAAATTGCAGATATTTTTGTACTAATTTTAATATATTCTCCTAATTTAAGCTGAAGCATGAAAATATTGTCTTATAACTGTATGACCTCGCTTAGAAATAAATTAAACACGTGACTGTCTGTTCCCAAACCAATTAAAGATCTTAGTCGCATTTCAATTTCTTTCATTTCCAATAAGATATTAAACAAATTCATTACAAAATGAGAACTACCGTGACATTGTCCGAGAAACCTAAAGCATAATCAAACTTATACTAAAATATTATAATAAAACAGAAAAATGATTCTATTAAGAAAGGAAAGAGCAGTTGTAGAAACATGGAAATCTAGACCTGTTTGCAATGAGGTGAAGGGCAAAGAAAATGTTAATTGACTTTTTTTAAGGTACCACTGAATTAGGTCATGTCTAATTTTTTTCCTTTAATTATTATTTTATATTGTTATTGAATAAGTATGCATTATATTGTTATCTCGTTTACAGCGAAGACCGGTTAAATTACATTTTAATGGAACTCGACTTCATTGATTTAACGAGAAATGTCTGGAAACAATTGTATTAAGCTTTATTGTTTCATTTATTCATACATAGTGTATTAGTATACTGCAAGAAAGACTCTTCGTTTCTAATCAAAATGACAAATCTAGGTTGTTAAAGTAACTCTTAGAATTAAAAATGAATGAAAAATAGAGGTACGAATAAAATTGTGAGGACAATACTGTATTAAGTGAAATTCTACATTTTTTACATTTTGGCTCTACTCATAATGTGTTTACTAGTGTGACTTACATTTTTTACTTCTTTTATGACAGAATGTTATACTGGGGACGGAAACTGTACAAAATGCCGAGAGGTTTCTCCATACGTAAGTTTACATTCTCACTAGTAGCAATCAAAAATATTATTTATGAAATTCGATTAATAGGAGAATAACAAAGGTGTTATAACAGAATAGAAACATTTTGTAAATACAACGTAAACTTTGCAGCGTTATTAGGTATCAACATTTTAATACACTTGAAATATATTGGGTGATCCCAAAATCAGAGTTTTTTCTTAAATTTAATTATTTGGCAAAGAATAAAGATAAAAAGATGCAGTTCGCACCAGTTGGGTGAAAAATAATAGTGGATTATTTTTAACTTAAAAGAAAAAATGCTAGAACAGTTCTTTTGTCGATCGACCGATGGCACCAAAATTCTTTATTGTTACCTTGAATGAACGAAATCACCTTTAGGGCAGCTCCTGGGGGAGGGGAGGTTCCCCTTTTCCAATAGCAGAGCACTTTGACCGGAGGTCTATTGTACCCAAACCCAAGAAAACACCTAAAGCTCAACCCAAGAGCACCTAAGAAAAGAGGTCAATGACTGAATCAAATGTTCTTATTTTAAGTAACAGTTATCTTAGAAGTATTCAATGGACATTCCGTCACCCATATCTGTGAAGCGAAGTAACAAACGGTTTACAGCAGTAAGCAAAATTCTTCCGATGTGACAGGTGCATATTACCGAAGAACGTCCACTTCTTGCATGTAAAGCCAAAAAATCTGTTACTTCCAATGCCGCAATCCTTTTGGACAATGCAGGACATGCCAAAGTTCTTTTAACATTCCGCACATGCAGCAACATGCAACAGTACTGGCAGGACCCAGTCTTGATAATCTGGGACCTTGGGCAAAGATTCGTTAAGCTACTATTGATGAAATGTATAGAATAGAGGATACACAATAGTTTGACCTTTAATTATATATAATGCTTAAAAATTTTGAACTTTTTAGTACTTTGGGATTTTATAAAAAAAATAATTATCATTTATAATCTGTTTATAGAATTGAACACCAATGTACTAATTAATGCATTTTATTCTATTAGATTATTTGAAAGATAATTTCCTCCATAAAAATGAAAATTTTTTAGTATGCATTTAAAGCTACATATCAACAATTTCGTAAAGTATCCGACTAATAGGTATAATATGGTTTAGAATGCAGTTTTTCTAATTAAAAACTTTTCTAAAATATCTCGAGGAAAACGAAAAAAGAGATTTGCACAAGGGTTCGTATGATCTTGTTGCCCTAGGTAAACACCCGATATACCCATATAATAATATTGAAATGTGCATTAGCTCTTTTTGCGTTTGTAATATAGTACAGTTTATAATACAGTTTAACTAAGGCTATCTTCTTTACCAAGGACAGCACATCTAAAGGCCTTATCACACGAGTCGAAGATACGTACTGACAATTGTTTTGCATGACTGCTTCGTGGTGCATTCGGGTGAAAATACTCTATCCCACATAGATTTTCATCCTTTTACAGCCCGAAACAGTCGCGCGAAGTAGTTTTCAATTAGTACCTTCGACTTGGAATAAAGCCTTAAGAATACAGACAGCTTCAATCACCAATATCTGATACATACGCTCTTTCAAACGGTCTTTTGTTTTGCATAACCTGGTAACAAAAAACTGGTAACGCCATCCATAGGTAGAAAAAGAACTAATCAAGGTATTTTTTTGCTTACGCCACATCCGAATTTATTTTCCTCCGTATAATGCAGGCTGAATCCAAACTGGATCTTTACTCCGCTGTTTGTTGGGAAATAATTCAATTTTAAAATTTTTCCTGATTTTTGGATTACCCTGTATACATTTGCGGGAAAGTTACTCACTCAAAGTAAAGAGATTCTGAGCCAGAAGCGCCATCAAGGATCTTCCTAGAAATAAGAAAAATTAATAACTACATGTTTTAATAAGACGATTCTGGAGTTTTTAACTAGAATAATCAAAAAGTAAGGATACAAAGCCAATATTCTACAAGATTAGTCTGTTATAGGGAAATTAGTTGGGTGCTGTAATTCTAATACATGTTGTTTACAACTGTGTAGAGTTTCAGTTACATATCACCTACAGCGCTAGTTGTAAGGTAACCACAAATGACAACTTGTTAGGAAAACTGGTCTAGCTAAAATAAAATCTGCTCAGTAATTTGATTTTGGGGGAGAAAACATGTAATCACGGATACCGATTGCCAGTAGAGGTATACGAAGAGACTGTAATGTCTCCTTGGCATGTCGCAGAAGGATGTCAAAAGTTTGAGACTGGTAAAGAAAAGGTCATCACCGACTGCTGGGGCATTCTTGACTAACCTTCCTGCAGCCCAGACTTGACTTTAAGTGACTATTTCCCTTTCCTTACTTCAAGGAGTTCTAAGAGACCGATGATTTGCTTCAGACGAAGAAGTGAAACAGTTTGCGATAACGTGACTGAATTCGCAAGGACAGGATTTTTACTAATCGGGAAGCTTCAAATTCATCCCTCGAAAAGACTAGTGCCTAAACCGATATGGAGAAATTATCGAAAAATAATCACGTGTATATACTATCGGTTTGGTTTATTAAGACCGGGACCTACTCCTTCGAGTCAATTCAAACGGATACGAACATCCATGCCACGGAAGGAAACGAACCCACGAACTCCGGTACTGAAGATTAGCGCCCTAACCATTCGGCTATCATTCGGCATATCTGTCAACTGGCTGTATAAAATAAAATAAACATGTTTCATTGTAGACTTAGAAGCCTTACTTTTTCATTGCCCATCGTGTCGTTAAATTATTCTTTACTCCTTCCATATTCCTTTTGGCTTGTTTCTTTTTATCATGTTTAAGTTTAAAATAGAATAAAAGTATTAAATGTGCCATGAGAAGTGTGGGACCAAAATTGTGTAGATATATTGTAAAATTTCGGAAATTGTAATTTATGGTCAAATTACATATCGAAAGGAAAAGAGAAATTAAGTTTATAAATAATTTTGTTTAATACATTGTAACAAAATTTGGTTAATTTAAATTATTTAAATACCACACAATGTTAGTAAATTGTTTAGATTTGTAAATAGTTTTAACAAGAAAAATTATATAGTTTTAATAGATAGATCAATGTAAAAATTTTAGTTTACTAGCGCTTATAAAACAAAGTTATGTATGTCTAAAGACAGAGACAAATCTTCAGCAATTTTACCTATAGATAATGATATTACAAAGAATTGCTAATCTAAAGGCTAAAATAAATTTCTGAAGTATGTCAATTTTTCATACTGTGCATATACTGGTTGGAAATGATAATATTATTGTTTATTGTTGATTAAGGAATAGTCCATACAATTGACTCATTTCTAAATATTTTTGTTTTTCCTCTTGAAATATTCTTTCATTATACTTAATAATAAGTTCATCGAAGTTCAGGTTGCTCTAGCAACCTTCTGGTCGACAGCTATTTGCAAAGATAAATTTATGTGTTTATCTTTCTTTGATATGAATGGCAACTTTCGGATACAGAAGGAATTTTAACATATGAACTAAAATTCTTGTTTTATAGAGTTATATGTTTTATAGAGTTTTTGACAAACAAATCTGTACAGATCCTGGCTTATGCTGATGACATTGATATTATTGCCAGATCTGTAAGCACCCTGAGGGATTCCTTCATTGCATTAGAAAAAGCTGCAGAAAAGGTAAAGCTAAAGATAAATGAGGGAAAGACAAAATACATGTATTGTGGAAAGAATAATATTGGCTCTATTTTTTAAGTCGAGGGACATAAATTTGAACTAGTTGAGAAATTTACTAATTTGGGTTCTGTGGTTGAGTGCCAAAATGACATCAGCCCCGAGATCAGGACGAGAATTGATGCGGCCAACCGATGTCTATGTTGGACACAAAAGTCAATTGAGGAGCCATTTAATTAAAAGAAGAACGAAAATCCTGTTGTACAAAACTCTCATAAGACTAGTGCTACTTATGCCTCTGAGACTTGGTTACTTACGTTAAAAGAAGAAAAATGCTTGCACTCTTTGAAAGGAGAGTGTTACGGACCATTTTTGGCGGTGTTTTTGACAGGGGAGTCTGGAGGAGAAGATTTAACTTCGAACTGTACAAGCTTTACAAAGAGGATGACGTCATCAAATTTATCAGGCTGAATAGAATGAGATGGGCTAGACAACTATTGCGAATGGACGCAGATCGGGCTGCTTTAAAAGTTTTTAATGCAGTCCCTTTCGGACAACGACCAAGGGGCAGACCAAAACGACGGTGGATCGACTGCCTGGAGTCGGACTTTGGTCTCATAAAGATTAGATGCTGGAGGTCCCAAGCACAAAACAGAGCAGGATGGGAAAAACTTCTTAAGAAGGCGAAGGCCCACAACGGGCTGTCAGGCCAACTATGAAGAGTTTTTGACACTGAAAATACAGTAACTTCTCTAAAGTGATTGGACACTTTCAATTTTTTTAAAGGGCTCTATCTACACTAAAATTAAATAATTCATAATGAAACCTTTACAAATATGAATACTTTAATCTTAACAGAACTGCAAAAAGTATTTTGAATGCTCATACAAAATATATTTATATTTTGAAAAATGAAAATGTTGTCTCGCAAATCATCGGGCATAAAAGAAACATCTACAAATTAGTAAATATTGTAATAGCTTGATAAATACTGATATGATCTTTAATCATCCACTTCAATTTTTGAATAATCAGGGTCCTCCAATCAATTTGTAGCTACTGTAACTTTTTCTGAGAGTTAATAAAATATTTGTATCTTTTAGTGCCATTACATGTATTCAGAAAAACGATGCGTTTACTTTGGTACTGCCCATGCCACAAGATTTTATGAATGTGGTAGGAGATGGTTTGTAGTAGGTAAGTAAAAATTTTACTATACTTAGTAGAGGCCTTTCGTGCTTAAGGGGGACACATCGTCTTTAAGGAAGATTGTTTTTCTTTATTTTTCACCTTATAATATCTTTATTATTATCGCAATACATGGGATTTTCAGTATTTGTTCTCCATTTTTATTTAATTCATTTTGCTGAATTTCCTTTATTTCTAAAACATACGAAATTTTTTATATAAAAAGAAAAGTGAGTCTTGTTTTAAATTTTTGAAAAGTTTTCTGACACGCTGTGTGCGGACTTACAATAACACAAAGTGAGATTCATTAATGAAATTTTTCTTTTTTTTATAAACAATAATTATTAGGTATAATTGAAGACCTATTTAATTTTTTTAAATTGTCAGAAAAATTACACCAGGGTATTGATTTTTCACAAAAGTTAAAATAATATTTAAAATGCTGAATTTACTTTTGTTTTTTATAAACAATAATTATTAGGTATAATTGAAGACCTATTTAATTTTTTAAAAATTATCAAAAATATTGCACCAAATGATTGATTTTTCAAAAAAGCTAAAATAATAATTAAAAATTTTGCTGAGTTTACTTTTGTTTTTTATAAACAATACTTATTAGGTATAATTCAAGATCTATTTTTTATTTTTTTTAATTATCATAAATATTACACCAGGGTATTGATTTTTCACAAAAGTTAAAATAATATTTTAAAATTTTGCTGAATTTACTTTTGTTTTTTATAAACAATAAATTTTAGGTATAATTGAAGACCTATTTAATTTTTTAAACATTATCAGAAATATTACACCAGGGGATTAATTTTTCAAAAAAGCTAAAAAAAATATTTAAAAATTTTGCTGAATTTACTTTTGTTTTTTTATAAACAATAATTATTAGGTATAATTGAAGACCTATTTAATTTTTTAAAAATTATTAGAAATATTACACCAAATAATTGATTTTTCAAAAAAGCTAAAAAAAAATATTTAAAAATTTTGCTGAATTTACTTTATTTTTGAAACATTAGAAATTTTTTATATAAAGAGAAAAGTAAGTGCTTGTTTTAAATTTTTTAAAAGTTTTCTGAAACACTGTGTGTAGACTTACAATACACATTAAGTGAGTTTCCGTAATAATATTTCCTTTTTTATAAATAATAATTATATGGTATAATTCAAGACCTATTTAATTTTTTAAAAAATTATCAGAAATATTATATCAGCGGATTGATTTTTCAAAAAAAGCTAATATAATATTTAAAAATTCCATTTCAAATACTATTAAATAAACAAGAACGAAAAAAGTAGGTAGGGTTTCATCTTAGGTCTATAATGTAATTGCTGTAAAAATTTAAAATCAATATGTGCAATAATTTTTTATGTATAGTTGAAAAAATAGTATTTTTATTAAAAATGCATTTAAAGTTTTGATACTTTCCATAAAAGCTATGGTATTAAATGCAAAGTCTGTATAGTTTTACAGGTTCTAATTCGAATATTTCAATGGGGTTTGTTTTAAACGATTCAGAAATGTCCAGAAATTTTAAAAACATAAAAATAAAAAAAAAATCTATTTTTTAAAGGTTTAAAGGGGATGTGTCTCATTAAAGGCCGATCCCACCAAAGTCGTTTAACGCTTAACTACGATTAGCCACGACTAGCATATAGCCAGTCATATGACGGGGACAGTAAAATTTTTAATTTTCCAGGATTGCAAAGTACTCTACGAGGCAGGTAAAAAAAAAATGGTTTGTTTTTTGGCTGAGAATTATTTTGCAACAAAATATTACCTTAAGAAAATTATTTACGTAATATCTAAGTTCAGTGATAAAACGTATGGAAATAATGCAGACGATATTTAAATAATTTAAAATAAATGATTAAATGAGATGGTTAAAGGAATGACGTCATAATGCTAAAAAAATTTATTTTTACCTCTTTATTATGTGACTAGCATATAGCCCATCATATGACGGGATTAGTAAAATTTTTAATATTCCAGAACTGTTAAGTACCCAATGAGGCAGGTAAAAACTGGTTTGTTTTTTGGCTGAGAATTATCTGGTTCACTCTCAATAATTTATTTATCGTCATACTCCCGATCCTGTAATGCAGTTTAGAATCACGTTGAATTAATTTAGTTAAACCGTGTGGTTATGTATAATAAACAAACACACAAACGAACAAACTTCTTAATTTCCAAATATATATAAATTAAAAGTTAGATATTTATTAGTCCGTGAAATAGACTCCTAGACTTGTAGGAAAATAATTTATTGTTAATACACATGATAAAATTTTCATTGCAACAAAAAATAATCGATGATTCAATTTAAAATTATCACATATGTACCTAATCTATTATTTAAGCCAAATATAAAAGAAAATCATTTACGTAATATCTAAGTTCAGTGATAAAAGTATGAAAATAATGCAGACGATATTTAAATAATTTAAAATATGAAATGATTAAATGAGATGTTTAAAGGAATGACGTCACAATGCTAAAAAAAAAATTGTTATTTTTACCTATTTATTAAGTGATAAATGGATAAATTTAATCGCCTGCTCTTAACCGGGGAAAATAGGGCTTGAAATAATGGCATTAAACTCTCGAAAAGGAGGGAAGGGTTGGATTTCGAACGTTTTAAAGACGACAGTATTTTTTGCTGTGAATATTTTGCAACTATTTACCTACAAAATTTATTTACGTAATCGGATCGATAAAACGTTTTTAGGAGAAGATAATTTAAAATAAATGATTAAATGAGATGGTTAAAGGAATGACGTCGTAATGCTAGGAAAAAAATTATTATTTTTACCTATTTATTATGTGATAAATTGATACATTTAATCGCCTGCTCTTAAAATGGGGCTTGATATAAAAATGGTAATACGTGAATTTAATAAAATAAAAATCATAAAAATTTGAAAAATGGTAAAAATTTATTTTAAAAATAATAAAACAACTTTAGGAATAAGAATTCAAAAGAAAAAGCAGAAATTATTTAATTAAGTAGACATTTAGAAAAATTCGGCTGCGTCGGGGGTAGAACCATCAACCCAAAAAGTGCGACGATCAAATGAGCAGACACTCTACCCCATGTGGCAGCTTACTCGTCATGAAGGAGATGGTTATATAACAGTCAAGTAAAAACAGTCCAGAAATTAAAATATTGCGCTCCTCCCTCGACATCCTATCAATAATGAATTTAGTATAGAATAAGACGGAGAATAAGGCTTGAAATAATAGCATTAAACGCTCGAAAAGGGGGCATGAAGTGGATTTCGAATTCACTTTGAATTTTGCTAACCCTAACTCATAAAAAATCCAATATGGATGCCTGTATCCATTCCAGGTACAACCGCTTTAGAAATTCGCGGACAGACAACTTAGGCTATTATTATATAGGGGATTAACCCTGGCGCCAACCAATGGGGGAACGCAATTCTCTGTTTAAACAGAGATTAATCGCGCTTAGCGTTAAACGACTTTAGAGGGATCGGCCCTAAAGCGGGTATGGACCTGCCATATTAGATTTTTCTCTCTCAATGTTAACCTATGGGGAAAATAAAATTATCTCCGCCTGGTTCGAATCTAAAGTATTCTTTAAAATAAACCATACCACGTGAGAGAACAGCAAATTATCTACGATTCTATATTTTCCTTTTTCTGAATTTATGTCTGTTAAATGTTCTTATTGGCGTATGGCAAAGAGTATACCAAAATTTCCCACTAATAATTTAAAATTAAATACATTTTCTCGATGTTTTTTTTAAAAAGGGGAAAATAGCATCCTAGTGAATTTGCTGTTCAATCCCGTATACTTTTTAAAAAGAATTCTTTGAATGCGATTCTGTCAGAGGAAATTTTTTTTATTCCAGATTAACATTGAGTGAGGGGAATCCAATATGATAGGTACAGACCACCCTTAAGGCAAAGAGTGTTAATGGAATTCAAGGTGTCAGACAGTAGAGATTGATTCAACTCAATATATAATTAAAGGATAAAACTTAATGGCATTTTATTACATTTATATTCTTTTATTTCCAATTTTGAATCCTACACACAAATGTACAATTTTATTTTATAGAAAAAGAGCAATTGAATAATAAAGAAATTTTTATTCTTTAAAGTCTATCAAGCATTAATTGTTAATGGCTTAATTGACCTTTACGGCTAAATGCAAATAACTACGAAACAAGATTCCAGGTCGTTGAATTCACAACAAAAAATGCGATGCATGAAAGAACTTCAACGTGGTGTTTGTCAGGGCTACTCGGGAAGGCGTTTTCCGGTAAAAAGTGCGATTTTCTTAGGAAAGAAGCTGTTTAGTGCTGCGAACTTAGGTACTGATGAGTCCTCTTTCTTCTTTCCTATAACCACCAGTCATGAGGGTATGTAAATTTTTGGCCGCTGGCCATGGAGTTTGTATTAACATTTTCAAATCACAAAAATAAAAATTTAACTATTTTTAACTGTAAAAATATGTACAACATTGTAGTTACCACAAGAAGAAGACACTTTAACGAGAAATGCTTTTACAGTTTGAATGATTCAAGATTTCAAAGTGACAGAGATGATCTATTAGTAGTCCTGCTGGGCTGGAATTTCAGGATACCATGTTTGACCTGGATGCTTATGAAATATTTCCCTATATGCTCTGAGTACGTGCTCGATAAATATGTGAGTTCGAAAGTTCTGTCGCTTTCAGGCTGGAGTAGCGGTTTACCACAAACATCGATAATAAACGGCATTCTTTATGAAGTCGGAAACACGTGTGTTTTTATTCCTTTCAAAGAGGAAGATGATTTTCAACCACGATAGATGTTTCCTCTACTCAACTTACGTGTTGGGGATCTCCCAAAATCGAACCGAACTGTCAAAGTTCAGGCATTACTTTTAATACATTCTTGGGTCACTGCAGTCAATTAGTCTTTCGAAGTGAAAGTGCAGTTGATACGAAAAGATGAAGCTGTTTTAATGAGCTTTTACAACTTTAACTTTTTAGTCTATCTATCCATCCCAGTGTTCACAGAAATTGCACTATTCGGTGTTTTCGGGTATCGAGATCTTAAAAGACTACTTTGTGGTGAAAAGAAACTAAAGAAAAATTTCAAACAGACGATAATAGAAGATTAATTTATTTGGTGGGAAAAAGAGAGGTGCCATCTGCCAGAATGATTAATTTTTCGTTAAGTTCAGCCGCTGGTTTTAATTTTTGTGAAGTTCTTTTACAATATTAATAAATTCAAAAACGTCTGTAAACTCGAGTTCACTTTTAATTTCATTAATAAATTTACTAAGTTCAACTAGCTCCTTGTGTGTGGAAAATTTATCACTGCTTTTATTAGAAAAATCTGCATAATTGTTGTTAGTAACAGTTTTAGTAGATGGAATTCGGGAATTATTTTGAGTTCCATTCATGGTGAGCTGAGTATAAGTTTCCTTTCCTGAGTTAGAGTTAATCCTTTCCGATGTCAATCGCAAAGGAGGTTATTGTCTGATCTGCCTGGGTCTAGCCCTCTATATAAAAACTACTATTTAATGACATGTACAGTTTACAGGTATCCTTCAGTACCTTCAGTATATGGGCCGAGTGCTTCATTTCTGATTTTCTTTCAGTGAGCATGAATAGCAGAGAGCGAGAAATAAAATGAATAAATATGAAAAAGGAAAGATAATGGCGGATTTTATAAGTTTATGACACAAACAAACTAGAGAGGAGAAAGTTTAGAGATAGATAAAACACAATATTTTTGGTACTAGGGGCGTACGTTCACGTCAAGGTCTCATGCAGAAATAAATGGTTTTGATAAAATTTGAGATCCTGTCAGTTCCAGGACAGCCAATAAGAAACGAGAATCTGGACCAATGAGAAAAATTAACACATATTAGGTATGATGCAGATCAAGTAAGAGCTGAATATAAAGAAATTGCGGTAGCTTTCGTGACCTTAGAGATTCAGATTAAAATATTTGTTTATAACAGAGTCTACAATCTCTTGTTTTTAATAGCTTTCTAAAGTTGGGTTCATTCTGACAGTACCAATAACATTAAAAATGTTTGGTCCATCAGACAGTTTATAAAATTACACAGAACAACATAAGTTTTGCGGATAATAAGTAAAAGTTATCAAGTATTCTATATGATATATTTTTAACATTCACCATGTTTTTCAATTCTAATTTCAGATGACCATAAACCATTTTTTATCACTTTAGCATTAGTATTAGTGATTTCATCTGCTGTTTGTGCATACATGATACGGTTACGAATGAAATTAAGTTACAGTGGGGACGAAATAACTCCAACAGATTACGAAGCATTGCGAAGCGCTGTTCAGAAGATTCGAGAAAGGAGATTACCAGAAAGTGTAGCAGTTGATACTCATTTAAACCCCGGAGATACTCAATCAGTCTCCCAATAAATTTATTTTGATACTCATTGAACATGAGAGAGAGCTTAATTTTTTTCAAAAACAGCTCATTATAATGGAATTTTTAATATAAAACAAAGAACTAGAATTATTTTATGAATTTTCTTTAATATTGTGTAATTTAATATAATAAATTATTCTGGCCAAACAAGTAGATTAATGCCTATCTTTGTGAGTCTGTGAGTTTGAGTGTAATTGCTGGCCTAATGAGAAGTTCAACACAGGGGCTCATTAGCCTTGGATCTACTGTTTAAAGCTGAGTCTGAATGGCAACAACCATCTCTACCAGCAGTGGGATTCAAACTCTTAGACTTCAGAACAAGTCATTTTCTACCTGTATGGATACAGTCCAACTAATATGATAGATGGATGCTTTGCATGTGAATCATTCATCTACTGATAAAGATAAAACTGGAAGAATCTCCAGTCTGGAGAAAATATTTTTATTTACATGATACATTATTAAAATCCTCAGCACTTGTGAAGATGTGAACAATATCTAGTCCACAATATGCTATCCATAATAGAAAACAAACTGTTTCAAGAAATTGAGATATAAATTATGTTACATTCACGCTAAATTCCTGAAGGAACTTTTCTTATCTTTTTCCACAGCCACAAACCGAAGAACTACTCTTGACTTTTAAGAAGATGTGAAAAGATTCAAACTATCCAAAGTTAAAAAAGAAATTAAATTATAAGAATTTAAATTATACCTTATAACACTTTCCCATGTAGAAAATACTATTGTTAATATGACATAAAATGTGTGCTAATGTAGTAAATTACCAATACTTAACTGTACATTTTGTTTTATAAACCTTTAAGTATTTTTTCCTTTATATAATAAAATATTCATCACACCTTAACACAGAGGTTTCCACACTGTTGAGCTTGCTGCCCAAAGAGGGCACGAGATTATTGCAAGGCAGCACGTTCTTGCAATATCTAAATAATTATATAAGTTTTAGGATCAATAAATTACAGTATTAGATGAGTACTTGTGAAATTAAGAGTATCACAAAAATTGAGGCAATGAGGGTGTTGGCCTTCTGTACCGGAGTTCATGGGTTTGAATCCCACAGTGGCATGGATGTTCATAGTCGTTCAGAATCAGCTTTAAGCTGTAGGTCTCGATCTTATTAGCCCTCGTGTTGCAAAAAGTAGACCATAGCACTCCAAGCCCAAACTAAAAATTGAGGGTGGGAGGTGCAAAAATATTTTAGGAGGGCAGAGGTATGAAAAGTTTGGAAACTGCTGTCTTAACATTAAAATATGGTTAGATTCAAGAGAACCTGTTACATTAGTTAGTCAATTATATTACACACATCTATATTATACTAGCAAACTTTTAAAAATTGGCTTCACTTACACTTTTTGGGAAGCAACAATTACTTGGGTCACTAAAAATCAACCAACAAATGGTTGGTTAGTTTGTTACTTTTAGTGTTGCAAGTAATTATAATTGCTAAAAATTGATTACAATTATTTAATTTCTAGAAAAGTTATAATCAATAAAATCTTTATTCATTATGCAAAATAAAATGTATCAGCTAATGTTTTTCAATTAAATTTGAATCTAGAAAAATACAAAATTAACCTAAATTTCAAACCGAATACCTTTTTAGCAAAATCAATAAAATGTTAAAATTATAAAATTATGCATTACCAAGTTTAAATTTCTTAAAGAAATTTAGTTTTTTTCAATCTTTCAAAATTTAAAAAAGCCATACTTACAAAACTCTGATAAAACTCTTAGTACAATGAAATTACTATTCACTTTTATCACAATCATATATGAATTTAATATCTTTGAACATTCATACCCCAACTTAATATCTTTGAAAATATTAATAATTTTTCTCCAAAAACACAACTGAAACTTTTAAAAGATAATAGAATACTATTTACAAACTTTCTTTAAAATTAGCAGCCAAATACTACTTACAAATTTTATTTGAAATTATAAGGATACTGTTTAAGACCTTTATTCAAAATCAGCAGCATGTAAAGAAATAAGAGCAGAATTTGAAGCTTTCTAGACCTTTATTCCAAATTCAGATTAAAATTTTTACTAACAAATGAGTTTAGAATACCTTGTTTTTAATGTGAGGAAGCTTTCTAAAGTTGCATTGATTTTGGCAGTACCTAAAACTAAAATTTCTAGGTCAATCCATAAGTGTGTATAATTATACCCCAACTTACTATCTTTGAAAATATTAATAATCTTTCTCCAAACACACAACTGAAACTTTAAAAAGATATTTGAATACTATTTACAAATTTTCTTTTAAAATCAGCAGCCAAATATTACTTACAAATTTTATTTGAAATCATAAGGATGCTATTTAAAACCTTTATTCAAAATTGGCAGCCAGTGAAGAAATAAAAACAGTATTTGAAGCTTTCTAGACCTTAATTCAAAATTCAGATTAAAATGTTTACTAACAAATGTGTTTAGAATATCTTGTTTTTAATATGAAGAAGCTTTCTAAAGTTGCATTAATTTTGACAGTACCTAAAACTAAAATTTCTAGGTCTATCCATAAATCTGTATAATTATACCCAAAACCATAATTTTTTGGGGATAATCTGTAAAAGTTGTCAAGTATGCTATATTTTTCATAACATTTACCACACTTTTCAATTCTAATTTCAGATGAGCATATACCATTTTTTCTCACTTTATCATTAATATTAGTGGTTTCATGTGCTGTTGGTGGATACATGGTACTGTTACGAATGAAATTAAGTTACAATGAGGACGAAATAACTCCATCAGATTATGAAGATTTGAGAAGTGCTGTTGAGAAGATTCGAGAAAGGAGATTACCAGAAAGTGTAGCAGTTGATACTCACTTAAACCACGAAGATACTCAATCAGACTACTAATAATTTAATTTTGATATCCATTGAACACGAAAAATTAAATTTTTGTCAGTACAGCTTATTGTAAAGGAATTTTTAATATAAGATAAAGAATTAGAACTATTCTATAATTTTTATAATTATGATGTTAATAAATTACTGTAGGTAGACTAATGCTTTCCTGTGTGAGTCTGTGGCTTAAAGTCTAACTGCTGGCCTAATTTAAGGTATCCATCTACATTGAAAACATCATTTTTGGCCCCAAATAATTTTTTTTATTTCTCTGTTATAAAATTTCAACTTTTGGGCTTCTAAATCTGTTTTTGTTTTGTCTCTACGGCCTCTTAAAGAAAAGTTACAGCTGTTTAAACATCAGTGACAGCTGTCAAAACAAAACGGAAGTAGCAATTTCGGAACCGGAAGTTGTGAATTTAAAGCCTTTTAAAGAGCATTTTTTGGACAAAACTTTTTAAATTTTCATGAAGATTAGTTTAAACATTTTTCTAGTATTTTTAATAATTACCAACATGGCAATTAGAAAGTTTTGAAACAAGAAAGTGTGGGGAATTTTAAACATGTATTTTAATTTTTTAATAGTAATACAGAACAGTATTTTTAATAAAATGTTGCAGCTTGAAATGTGATTTCTCAAAAAGTTCTTAAAACATTTTGTTGAAAATTATTATGAATGCTTTTGATAGTATTTAATAGTAAATGACCTAAAAGCTTTAAATTTGGATAATTTTTAATGATGTTACACTCATAGTTAGATATAAAGGTAATGGAAATTTGTTAAAAATTCAATGTGTATGATTTTGAAGGACCAAAATTTTTTGCCAAATGTAAATTAAGCAAAGATTTTAGGTGATTCACTAGTCCAGTGTATATGAAATGTGTTGCATCAAAAAATATTGAAACAATTTAATTTATTAAAAAATTAGATCTTTTGAAAAAAAACTCGATTTTTTTACTAAATTTTCTTCATTTATTAGAAATTTTATAAAAACTTCTCCAGGAATAAATTTTTTAAGCGCAATTCTCTATGATAATATAAAAAATAAATCTAAAAGTGTAAAAACATGAACTAGCTTCTACATTTAAAAAGTTCTCCGAGCGTAGACGGATACCTTAAAGAGCTAAGGTCAATTTGAGCAACATAGGGACTGAGAGCTGCTGCTGAAAGTTGAATCTGAATGATAGCATACATCTATACCAGCAGTGGGATTCAAAAACTTTAAATCCCAGTAGTACAAGACACCATGCTCCCTGTTTGTCTGTTATTTAACTAATATGACAGAGGGGTGGTTAGAGTTTGAAACATTAATCTGTCAATAATGATCAAAATCATAAAAATCTTCATTCAGGTGTAGATTTTTCATCAGCATTGTACATTAACACAATCCTCAGCACTTTTGGGGGGATCTGAACAATACTATGAATATTTTGTGTAATCCATATTAGAAAACAAATTCCCCCCCAAAAATTTAGAAATAAATCTTGTATATATTAAATTCCAAGAAATTTTTCTCTATCTGTTTCACAACCATAAATCAAAGAGCTACTGTTAATTTTTGAAAAGATTCAAACTATTCAAAGTTAAAAAACAAAACAAATTTCAATAATTTAAATGATAGTCTTATGATGTCTTTCCTTGTAGAAAATACTGATAACATGCCATAAAAAGTGAGTCAGAGCAATAAATTACTAATATTACCAATACAATATACAATTACTTAACAGTTACAAAATGCACATCTTCTTTTATACATTTTAAAATATTATCCCCTTTTAATTATTAAATAGAGTTTAAATTGTTTCACTCTGTATTTTTTTTTAAATTGTAGAGAAAAAAATAAATATGCAACTATTTTTCTGACAGCTTCATGTAAATATTCGTGTAGAGTAGGACAGGGTTATACCTGCACACAGTGTTGAACTAATAAGCATCCTTGGCTTATGTTGATCAAGTATGTTAATATGTTCTAAAATTATTATATTTTAAATACAGTAGGACCTCAATCTATCCTTTACGCATTATGAATTTTCCTGTACTGATTGTTTAATTCATTAGGATCCAAATTTTCCCCACAGAACCAATGTTTTCACTGAATCATTGTTCCCAATTATTAAATTATTTAATTTCTTTCATCTAGTGTTAAAAAAGTTTGGTTTATTTTCCTAAAAAATTCTTTTTTGATGAAATTGAGTAAAACTAGGGATAAATTTTCTTGGATTGATATGAATGGTACAAGGTTGTTTGGATGTAAAAGCATATCATGGATCCTTTCTAGATCACAGGATTTGTCATTTTTAATGGTGGTGCTGATTTGAGTGACACTGATTTGATGGTGTGTTACAAAAACAAAATAACAACCAGACTAACTAGACCAAGATATCTGAAGGGAAGGAAGCCTTGTCATAGTTTCAATAATTTATACATGTGCATACTGACAGTAGGGGCGATAAAACAGTCATTCATATGCAGTCAGGTGATCCACTTGAGCAGAGTTAAATATAAAATATTTTTTTAAATGCTAAATATCATTCTAAATATAAGTAATATTTTATAAAGTGTTAAATATTTCCAAACAGAGTTGTAGTTCATTTATTTATAGTCATACATTTTACAGAACTTTTACACCCATTTTTTGCATTTAATCATTTTTCATTTCTGTTCTTTTGAAAAATAACATATCAAGGCATCACTGTATAAGTATTTTAGTATGTCATCAGTTAAAAATCAAACAATATTCCATAATGGAAGTTCTATAAAATATCAAACAGAATGGTTTGATAAACATTGTGTAACTAAAAAGATTGAAATGATTTTGAAGTTATTTGTTACTTTAAAAAATAAATAAAAATAAAAAAAAGATTAATTGTTAAATTTTTCTGTTACTAAAATTTCAGTGCTATCAAATTATTGGCATCCCCTTTCCAAGTGATTCCACTGACTATGTGATTCATGGTTAAAAAAGTAATACACAAAATTTGACCCACTTTTCATAATAATTCACAATAGGGTTCCATGAGCATATTAAAAATTGTTTTCTAGGGAGGAGGGCTCTGTAATTAAAAATGTTTGGAAATACTGATTTAGATAAATAGTTTAAACTTTTTTTAGCAAAACATTAAGCTATTTATAAATGCATATAAAAATTTTAATGAAAATTATTTTTACATGAATTTAAAATGAACAAATAGATTTCAGTTCAAAGAATCTAACAATTTTTTCATCTCTTTGTATCGAAGTTTGGCACATTTAATGCTACTAAATATATTTTCTTCTTTGAGAGAGCCAAATGATTGTATTGACACTGAATTGTCATCCTTCACAAAGACTGTTAATGTGCCATTTGCCAAATTTTCTTCCTCCTCCGTTGGATCCGCAACAGCTGCTTTCTCCAGCATTGCAAAAGTTGCAGGCAGAACGAAATAGTTTGTTTCCAAGGGTAAAAATTTATCTGTAACAACAATTTCTTCTTCTACGCTAATAGTTACTTCTGGCAATTTTAGGTTTTTTAAAGCAGCCATCATTGCAAGTATGCAAGCATCTAAAATATTACCATCATGACTGAGACAAATCATTTCAACAAACAAACACCAAGACAGTTTGCCTTCTTCTATGCACAATGTGGAAAGATCAATGCAATTAGAACTTTTAATTAAATCCATGATTATTCTTGAATAAGATTGAGCTTGTTCATTAGGTGGTCCTGGTTGAAACTTACTAGAGCAAATTGGAGACAAAGTCACATTAGGTACAATAAAGCCTTGATTCGGTGCATCTGGGATGGGATTTGTTAAATCTGCTTTGATTCCACATAATACTGATGTGTTATGTAATCGAGCAAATGCTGATCCATATGATGTTCCAATGGATCCTACAGTAAAAAGTATAGATCGAAATTCATTTAATTCTCTTCCATCAGGGCGAATACTGTTTTCTAAATGAGCACTCATATATTTTTGTGGTTGAAATAGCTTCAATTCTGCTGCTTTTATATGATCAGTGCTCCTAAAAAAAGGATAGATAAAAGATTATTTAAATAACACAAATAAAGAACTAGCATTTTAAAACCAGAAGATTTATTTTCAGAAATGTTTGCCAAAGAAAATTAAAATTTTTATTTGACAAACAGCATTTTTTGTTAGATATATCTATCTATTCTCCTTGCACAACGGTTGATGACATCTAATAACTGATTTCTACCATAGCTGGTCAAATGACCAGACTTTATTTTTTCTGATTATAAATGTATGAAATATGAAAATTGGAAGGAAATAGACAAATAAACTTTATTATAATTAACAAAATTGTATATTGTCAATTTTTATGTATTGCAAACATAAAGAATAAGAATTTTTAACTCATTTCATATCGTATTTTTTACATAAACCTTATGAGTCATTTGACCCGTTATATGGTATGTTTAGTGTTAAATACATCATACTTTTGTGATAGCTAACTTGCAAATTAGCTTTAATTGGCCATTAAAACCAAGTAAAAATCTTTTTATAACAATTTACAGTTATTTACCAATTAACTATTATATAATTTAGTGGTAGTTAAATGCTAATTAGTCTTATCAAACAATAGGAATTACATGAACTTCTACTGATTGATGCTAATATAATTCATGAAAGTAGTACAAAATAAAAATTAAATAATATCCCATAATATGAAATTACAAATGAATTTAACTTAAAATTGGATGTCACTGCAATGGTATATTTGCATTCATCCAAGGTTAAAATTCCCTTTTTAAACTAACAATTCTGGAATAAATAACTTTTATTTTTCCCCAGGAATTTCAGTAATACTTTTCTGATATATTTAAAATATATGAGTTTTGATTTGAGTTATATCTAGGTTCAGACTCTTTCCTCAGAAAAAAAAACTAAGTACTTTTTAAGCACCTTAATTTTCATTATACTATGATCGACCTACAGATAAAGCTTAAAAATGGAAGCTTTTCATGAGCTTTATGACTTGTAAAATGACATTGAATAATATATATATATATATATATATATATAGATCAATTTAATAATTTTATTAGACACAATTGTTAATATCTCATACTTTATGTTAAAAACATCTTTCTTCGCAAACAAATTTTAGAACAGCAAATAGTCCTTATTGATCAAATGCCCCCCTCCCTAAAAAAATCTGAAATATTTGTAAAGATAAGAAAGTACTATATGTGGTGGAAGATCAACAAATTTCACATCATAGCAACAGTATTTTTAGAGTAACATAGATGTAAAATAAGATAATAAAAAGTACTTCTGTATTATAAACAGGTAAATATTCACACACACACACACACAGGGAGACAGAGAGAAAAGAAGATGCAGTACTTACACTATAAAAGTTTTAATTAATTACGACATACTCAAAACAAGATTCAAGAAATTATCAATGCTATCTTAAAATGTAACTGAAGAACTACTTTCAT
Organism: Pardosa pseudoannulata; assembly: GCA_032207245.1. Lineage (NCBI taxonomy): Eukaryota > Metazoa > Arthropoda > Arachnida > Araneae > Lycosidae > Pardosa > Pardosa pseudoannulata. The sequence continues at coordinate 140,043,576 of CM063508.1, forward strand.
TCATAATAGAGGATGAGAACCAAAAAATATAGGAATGGGGAAAAAATAAGAGAATATATCTAATTTTTAAGTTCATTTTTCTTTTCTTCTATACCTTTTTTTAATTGGTCTAACTCTTCTTTCTTATCTTTAGCTTTATTGAATCGATTGACGATTAATTACCAAGGGAAATAAAAATTCAGCAACCGATATTTGGGGAAAAGTAAGCACTTTTTGAGCACTCAGAAAAAATTATAAATTTTAAGGCTACAAAAAGAAAATTAAGCACTTTTTAAGGACTTATTAGGGACCTGAAAAATGGATCTACAAAATAAGCACTCTTTAAGGATTTTAAGTACCCAGCCGAACTATGTATATTAATAAATGTAAATAATAACATAAATATCACATAAATGAATTTAAAAAATTTCAATGTCTAAATTCTGATTTCACTTGTATATATAAGGGGAAAAAATTAAACTCTTTTACGCTTTTTTGAGGCATACCATTTGGAAGGGTTCTTAACAGAGATAAAAAGGATATTATTATAAGGGATTGCAAAAAATTTATACTAAAGGAATTTTTAATGATTCATTAACTGAAGTTTTTTGATTTATAAATATCAAGAGTCCAATTGTTTCAGCTTTTCACATTTTATTTTATTTTTACTCCCTTTAGGTATGAATAAAATAGATGTTTTGAAACCACTTTTCTTGTACCAAGTTGGATAGAACAGATGAATGTAATTGTAAAGAAATATTTTATTATGTCAATAACTAGAGTCTTTAGCACTACATAATAATCTTACTACTTATATCAAATATATTCAATTCATAAAAAAACCACTTAATTTTACTGAATGATTGTTCATTTTATCAACAACTGTAAATTGTTAAGCTAACAACAATTATGTAAAATAAATTTTTCAAAAGATTCAAATTTATTAAGTGTCTACTTTTGGCTATTTAATTGAAATTTAAGACAAATGCAATCATAGTTAAGATTATTCTTGACATTAGTTACTTCTTTTTTAAAATAGATTATGGGTTATATATTCACGGTTTAAAACACCTTTAAAATAGCAGTTTTCCATACACAGTGAGTTTTCTCTTGACAATCAAGCACTAACAATAAGCCATTTTATTTATTTAATAACAAAACGATTACCATATTCTATTTCATTCCAAACCTAATGAACATGAAATAATAATCAACTTAACATAAAAATTACTCATCCCCTACATAATAACCAGATTTTGCATAATGAAACAGCTCTTTGTATAAGATTTCAAGGGTTTCTTATTTACAAACTGTTGTATATTGCCACTTAAAATCCTTTTTTGTTAAGGCCTCTGTGCTGAAGTGGTTAATTTAATGGGTTTCTGCTCAAGAGGATGTCAGTTCAAATCCTTATACAGGTGCTGTTGAATTTAAAGTTAAATTTAATTACATTCATCTTCTATTAGTTCTAGAAGCCACTAGAATATTATATATTTCACAGAATGGTGTTTCACAACATCCCACTAAGGTTTATAAAAGAAAAAGTAGCTCAGTGTGTTAGTCATTTCTCTTTCTGTCAACCAAGTGTTGAGTAATAAATATTCTGGATATCTGATGTCCTATCTGTTCTATGATTTTGTGCAAATGCAAATGGCATTAACAAATTATTAATATATGTATGAAACCAGGTAAATATTTCTCACGGATAACACTAAAGATTAGCCCATACAATTTAATTTGTCCAAGCTTGTTGGGCAAGAAGAACCTCCTAATCTAAATGTAGTTATGAGCCATCACAAACAGAAGTGCAGAACTGGGAATTTTACATTTATTAAAGATCGAAAAGTATGGGTCTAAGTGATCATCATCACAAGGCAACTGAATGCTCAAAAATACAAACTTCTTTCACAGATGTCGACTCTAAAGTGAAAGCACATGATTTTATTCCTTAGAGACTTAAGATTGTTTAGCACTTTTTGAGAGGTAATAGTGAACCTTGATCATATAACCTAGCTTAAAACAAAACAAAAAAAAAAAAAAAAAAAAAAAAAAAAAACAGTCCTGCAATTTACAGGGTATTTGCCAAAATAAAGTTTTTCAAATCCATGACTTTCCCTGATTTTAGTAGATCATTTTCCATGACTTTAAAAATATTTTGTTAAAGTATATATGAATAAAAATTCTGATGTACATACAAATAAAATGTATGCTTTTAGAGAAATTACAAGAATTTATGATAAAAAATACTTTATAAATGTTTATAAACTCATATATATATATATATATATATATATATATATATATATATATATACAAATTGTTGTATCTACATACCTAAGTTTAATCATATACCAATTTTCTGAATGCAATCAAAAAATTTCCAAATTGAATTCAGGATACTTATGTATTATAGAGGTGACCATCAATAATAGCCAAACACGATAGCCCTATAATGTTTATATATAATAGTGCTAATGATAAACTTATATTTTGTACAAAAATCTTAATTTTTATTAATAATAATAATTATTATTATTATATTAATAAAAATTTAATCTATAATTTAAGAAAAAACCAGAATAATATACTTATACATTTACCCACCTATTAAGCTTGCTTGTTTTGAGTTTCCTTGGCGAACAAGTTTTACTTGGCAATATGGTCAATGAGATAATGCATAAGTACCAAACTTAGTAACTTCAGCCAAATGACAAATAAAAATAGAATTAAATAATTCAATGCAATGATTTTGCCAAAATATTTAGTGCCTCAGAATCAATAATAATTATTAACATTTCTATATAAATCTCAAAATTTAATGCGTCAAATTAAAAATCTCTTATTTACTGAAACTCCTAGTAACTCTTTACAGTAAACATTTCCTCTTCTCCTCCAAAGTATGAATTTTCGAATGGCTGTGAACATCCATGCCAGCAGTGGGATTCAAACCCACGAACTTCCGTGCCCAAGAGCAGCACCCTACCCATTTAGTCATCGATCGTCCAAATGGGTAGGGTGTTGCTCTTCGGGCGGCCTGATATTTGTTAAGGCATTGTTATCACACAATCATTGTTACTGCTGCTTTGCCATTCTAAAACCCGTTCTTCCATGCTTAACAAATTTCTCCCTTAATATTTTAAGTGAGGTAGATAAGCTACGATAACAAACATTTAATTGGAAATTAAAAGAAAAATTAATAATTAAATTATAATAAAATTTGTATTAATTCTAAAATTTATCAGTACATCCCCAAAGTGCCCTGCTTTTCTATTTCCATATTTAAAATTCAAATATAGTTTTTCTGAAAAGTATATGTAAATAATAGCTTTCCATACGCGGGGTTGCATGGATATACACTTAATAAGGTTTACTTATATATTATGTAAACTCGTATTTTATACCAGGCAATCCCCCTCTTCACCCATGTTGACGTTTGCATTGATTTCTGTTCCTTACATTTTAAGCAAGACTCTTATGGATATCTGCAACGGCATCTAATAATTAAATCTAGCATTTAAAAATTAAAATAAAACGTTCCGATCTCCGATACTCCACACGCAATGCTGGTCTCTCAATATCAACCGTAGATCATCGCATGGAGGTGACGCCGGACTGATAAGAGTGAAATTGCTGAGTCGCGTATACGAGACGGGTTAATGTTTCTGGTGCTTTCTAAACATTGTATTTTTAAGCATAACAAAAGATAAAAACATACATACGCATGTTACATATTAATATTGTTAGTTTGAAAAAAAAAATTCACCTTCCCCCCCAAAAAAAACCCGGATTTTATACTCCCCCTCCTTTAAAACATTGTTTTTTAATGAAACTCGCCTAAGCTGCGATGTTAATACAAAAACCCGGGGTTTTTTACAACCCCTATCAGATTTTCTGAAAAAAATGTGGGGGTGGGGGTTCTAGAAGACCGAATATACAGGTGAGAGAGAAAAGCCTACACTGGTCTTGCCTCATTAACACAAGAGAAAAAAAACAGATGACTGATCGAATCGTACTGCTGCGATTGAAATATTCGACCCTTCCAGTGCAGTGTACTGTGCCCTAATGAGTATGTTTTTCTACGTTCGTATCTTTTTTGGTTTTGCTTCTCACAATGAAATTACGCACAATCACCGGCTCGGTCAAGGGCATTCCGATATCATCCCCTTCCCTCCCACTCTTTTGTCACATCCCAGGCCGATGCGTACATTTTTTTTTGTCTCAACCATTAGCAAATCACGCGTAATGAGACACTACACATCGGATCACTACACCCCCCTCCTGGTTAACCCGTAGCAACTGTCTCGCCATGCAGTTAATGCAGTGATGTGACGCCATAATCGGTGTACAAAAAAAATAGATGAATGGGAGTCCAACGCTATGGACAAAACGGAGAAGTATGCAGCCGCTTCCGTTCAGAAAGAAAATTCGCTTGCAGAGACATTTCTTGATTTTTCTTAATTAGTAGCTCAGCAGATCTATGACTTTCCATGACTTTTACTCATTTTACTTAGAAAATCATGACTTTCCATGACAAAATTAATCAATTTTCTAAATCCATGATTTTCCATGACTTTCCAGGTGCGCGGAAACTGAATTTAGCTATTGCAGAAGCAAAATCATTTTCCTGGGACAGCTGAAAAATATGGCTTGTGGACAAAAACTAGCATTAATTAAAGTGTTAGTTTTGAGAGACTGGTAAAAAGAATTTAAGTCAGAGAACAATCCTTTATTTGGTATTTTATAGATAGAAAATTAGGTATTAAAAATGAAAAGGGGAAAAAGGAGAATTTTATCTTTTTTAGGCCTAATAATTTTGACATATTACAGGTACAACTAGGAATTAGCAAAATTTTATAGCAACAATAAAGTAAATGATTTTTAAAAAAACTCAAATAAAAAGGTGTTAATTATATAAAGTCACACATATATTACAGAGAAAATAAAATGCTATAAATAGAAAATATAACTATGTGCTTTTGATTAGGCTAGTGAATTAGGATTTAAATGTTTTGCAATAATTTAAAATCCTTCTGTAAATTTGATTTTTAACACAAATTTACAACTATAAAAAAGGAAGGAGAAATTTAAATCAAGGTAAGACTATTAAAAAAAAGTCAAATCTGGTTTCATATTAAAATATTCATAAAAAATTACATCATGTGAAAATTAATGCATGAATCCTTTTTACTACTTAAAAAAAGAAGCTATTGTACTTACTCATCATCAATGGTCTCAGTGTCAGTTGCTTCACTTGATTTCTTTAAATGCCACTTTAGCAAATCTTTTATGTGAGTCAAGATTATCTGACATTTAAATCGTAAGGTTTTCAGAGCCTAAAAGGTTAAAAATATAATATGAGCTTTTAAAAATAACTCTAATAGAATTTTAGTGCACATGTGCACAAATATATTCATACAAATTGGGTAAAGAAAAGGAGTATGGTCTTATATACATTTTACAGTATAAAGGAAATTTATTTCCTTACACATTTTGATTCTAGGGATTCTAAATTTACCAACTTTTTCATAATTCAGGAAAGAAAAATTTAATTATTGGTTTACTAGTGATTTCCCCCTCCCCACACATACATAAAAAATCTTAAATAGTAGGTAACACATATCAAATGATTTTTGGTTTGTGGGATTTAATTTCAAAGACAAAATACAGTAAAGTGACGTGAAATGTAAATATATAAATCTTAAACTACTCAATAATATTGATTTATTTACTAATCAATTTATAGAAATATTAATGAAGGATTAAAAATGTTATAATTGAAATGTAAGTTTGCTTAGAATAATAACAGATAATTTTTATAGCTATGTCTAGAAAGTATGAACTTAAGTTAATTTGTTAAAAGTTTTGTCACCTATCACAAGAACACAGAATCTAGCTACTAGAAATAATTTCTTGGGATCTATACTTATTGATTGTAGGGTTTTATATAGTATGAATAATATACATAAAATTTTAACTTTTTTTTTCATTTGGGAATCACTGATATATTTTGCTTTTTACTGGTACATCAATTTATTGGTATAACAAGTCCTAGCTGACACCATTTAAGTTAAGGTTAGGTTTGTTTGAAGAGATACAATCAAAAATTTTCTACATATGACTTAATTTAATTAGCACAGAACCAACTTCTAAAAGCTGATTTTGAATGCTATAAATATCTATGACATACGAAGAATAAGAATGTGTTGATTCTACTATATTACAGCATCTTACATGTTTGGATATTGACCATCTTTTACAATAAGAAATTATTAACACTTATTTACAAACATAAGCTTTAGGCCAAATAAATGAGTATACACATAAAAAATGACAGCCACACCAATAGTTTTAAATATATTCCATATTGTTGGAAGACTCTCTTTGAATACAATATGACTAATTAAAAAATAAATTGACATAATTGGTAGAAAAATATATACATGAAAAGGAAAACTTTTATGCCAAAAGGTAGCAATTAAAAAAGTAAAGCAGAAATAGAAAAAAAAAATTGAAAACAACTTCTTTACTTACAAAAGCTTAGAATTTATTGCTAAATCATGAATAGTTTAAATACTAGTGCAGTAAGTTAATCTTGGCAGATTAATCCTGCCAAAGGCAAAGATATGTGTATAGCAGGTGGTGGGGGGGGGGGGGGGGGGGGGGGGGGGGGGGGGGGTGGGGGGGGGGGGGGGGGGGGGGGGGGGGGGGGGGGGGGGGGGGGGGGGGGGGGGGGGGGGGGGGGGGGGGGGGGGGGGGGGGGGGGGGGGGGGGGGGGGGGGGGGGGGACTATTAAGGTGATTTGTGGAGTGACTTGATTCAGGGAATCCATGGGAGGCTTATGGCAATGAACACGAACGACCTCTTATTTTCCAGCAGTGTTATTCCTGCCATCAAAAAATTATTAATAGGGGCATGAGACAATAATCAAAGCAATGACAGCAGCTGGAAGACCATCGAAAGAGTGCGTCAGAAGTTGGTTAACTACAAGTATGTGGCAGTCTTCAAACACTGGAGCAAACAGGTGTTCCATTGTAAAGTACTGTAACAGACTATCTTGTCAGCATGAACTTTCACAGAGACTAATAAACCAACAAACTTGGTTATGAACTCTAAAAGAATTATTAGAGCCATTGTGAACTTCAATAATTTTCAGAATTTGTATATAATGTGATACATATTAACCAAGAATAATGTTATTTTGATAATTTGTGTTTAATGTATGTATATATATTTTAGATGGATTTGTATGGTGGCATTGTTTTAATGTTATGGTAGGGAGAACGACCACTAAGTAACTATGTTTTACTTAAATTTATTTGGAAAGGGGGATGTTATGCAGTAAGTTAGGGAAAGATATGTGTATAGTAGGTGGTGATTATTAAGGTGATTTGTGGAGGAGTGACTTGATTCAGGGAGTCGACGGGAAGCTTATGGCAATGGACGCGAACTAGCGAATTAATGGCCCATTAAGAGGAAATAGTGGACAGGGGTCACCTAAGGCTAAGGAGTCAAGACCTGTGGCCACCTGCAACAGCAAGAGATTTTCATAGGAAAAGTGTATAGACCATGGAATGAATCTGGAGGAGGATCCAAAATGCTCATAGCAAATAAAAAAGGGTTACACCCAACAAATATTGCTATGGGCAAATCTTATTGGATTGCAAAAATGATTGGGCATAAAAGAGAAAGAGAGGGGAAAAAAAAGAGAGAGAGAGAGAGAGGAGAGAAGGAGAGAGTCTAAAAAGGAGAAGAAGGCTAGAGTCGAGGTTCTGGTAAAGTGTTCTCTGCTGTTTTCCAGAGCCATGACTGGAGAGAATGACCATGATTGTGTGTGCTGGTTCTCATCCATCTAAGGAGAAAAAGACCCTGCTCTGTTATCACCCTGAGCTGCCCTACGGCAGATGCCCATTGCCTCTATTTTCGTGCATCCATTCACCTGCATTCTGAGTAAGTCACTGCCTTTAAGAATATAGCCAGTAGAAATCATTCGATAAAATAAATCGTTTAATTCTGTGTCATTGTAATATCCAAATTTATTGCTTATAAACGTAAAAAATGTTTAAGAATAATAAATGGTTCAGTTTGGAGAATTAAGTATTAAGTATTATTTTTGTCAAGCACACCCTGGGTTAGAGCTATAGGGAGCTCAATGTTATGAGTATGAATTAAATGATATGTACATTGTAACAACTAGAACAAGTGATAATCAAGATATGCATAAACATTAAAATCTTTTATCAGGGGATTCATTCATTCCTTTCACATTATTTCTCTCACATACATACACATTTGGAAGCACATATATTATCAACATTATTAAGTATTACCAACACTTGAATAAAAAGAAAGAGAAATTTTTATCATAATTGTTAAATCCAGAATTAAGCCATTGACTGAAAAATACAAAACCCACATTTATTAAAAATGAAGGGAAAAAGAACATATAATGCTTAATGATACACATGTGATACATATACCTTTGGTTGGAGACAGGGTTAAACCAATGAAAATAAAAATAGAGGATTGAATCAGGGGATGATATAAATAAAATACAGAAAAAAAGGAGGAGGATTAAGGTTTAAAATTATCATACAATAAACCACGCTATATTCTGGCTTTAGCCAACAGAAATGTGATTATAAATATCTCAACAGTAATTAATGAACAAATAAAAAGCTTTATAATATAGAATTATCTTTCGAACATGATTAAAACTCTAGTGTATTTAAAAAAGCTTTTGACAGTGTTATAAATAACAATAAGATTTGTTGAGCATGTTTCCTGTAAAATGCTGAGATTTTTATTACAAAATCAGAATTAAATATTTAAAGCTAAATATTTTAGGCTTTTAAAATTAAATATTTTAGGATATTATACCACATTTTACAGTGAAATCAATTATGCTTTTCGAATTTAGAATTAAACAATGGCTAAATTAGGTTAAAATTAAGTTAATGTAACAAAAATAATAAACACAACAAAAGAATACTTTCAAACCTGAGACAGAAGAGAAGGTTTAAGACTACCACAACTGTCCATATATATTACTTGACTGTTATATGCTGGCATCATACCTAAGACAACTTTGGCATATTCAGTTGACTATAAAAAATTAATTTATTGATTAGAGAAAATTAAAGCACTTACAAAGTTTATAATGTAAATATATATCCTGAATATTTCAAAACATTTTTTATGCAATCCTACAACAATTTCAATGCACACAAATATTACATATTCACTTTTTTCTTTTATTTATTGGTTGTTTATTAACTAGATAAATATTAAAAAAAAGTACAACCATTTATTGTTATTCATACACGGCAGAGATAAATAAGCCAAGATCAATTCAGTCTTTTCATTTTTTATCTAACAATTAGATCTTTTCCCCTCAAAATGTTTTTGGAGATATATAAATTTGCTAATCACTAATAGCTGCAATTATCATAAAAATTAGATTGTTAAATAAACTTTACCCTTTGACTTCAGCAAATTTGTTTATAATAAATTTAAAGATTAAATAGGATAAAGCTATGTTTTGCAGAAACAGAAAGACATATTTATTGTTTATTAAACTTATATAAAGAATTTCTATTTTTAAAGAAATTTAGGTATAATTTTTTTCAATGAAAATAAATGTTAAGTTAGTAATATTTGGATAATATACTTTCAGATCTGGATTACCTAAACATTTTGAACTATATAAATGCTAACCTCCTTCTATGTTTAAAACATTACACTGAAATAAAAAAACAATACATATGAGTCATGCTTAGAAAGTAAGAGCAGTACTTGGGGCCCGATTATCAAGATTTTGGGCCCAGGGCAGAGAATATGTTTTGGGCCCTTGTAGATTATTATTACATTTTATTAATGTATAATTGTAAAATTTGCATAATGCAACAAGCATTTTTTAATTTGACCATGGGGTTGAAAAGATACGCTATTATACAAGTCATACACCAAACATTTCGCAAACGGAATCCACCAATCAGAAATCTCAATTTGGCGATTGCGAATATTTTTGAGAAAAGTTCTCAAAATCTAGCCATCTATCTGATTGGTGGATTTCATTTGCAAAATGACCTCATTCTTGCCTTTAGTTTTTCAGTGCAAACCCATGAATGACAAATGTGTGGGTATTTATACTTGCGGGTACTCTGTGAAACAATGAAAAACTTACAAAATTTTAGCTCACATAATCTTTATATAGAATAAAAACATGAACATTTTAAATCTGCAAAATTTGCTTCAAAATTACCTGTGGGTTTAAAAATTTTTGGGCCCTTGAAATCAGTGGGCCCTGGGCACATGCCCCGGGTGCCCTGCCAATAACATGGAGCTGGCAGTACTTGTAAGTATAATTCTCATACAAACTATAAATTACTAAACAAATTTTTTTACATTAAAGTTTAAAAATTCAATTTATTCAAAATTTATTTAAATCCAGGACATCCCTACATATAGGCTTCCATTTAATATTCTTATTAATTGCATACTTTACTAGATAATCTAATAAGTAACTATAAAAATCACTATTTTAACAAAAACTATAAAACACAGCATAATTTTAAAATAAAAACTAATGTTTAATTTAAATTAATATACATACTCTTTGAAAATTCTCTTCTCTTGCAGTTGGATCAATGAGAATATGTTCTCCAATATTTACCTAAAAATAGAAAATGAATTTATAAATTTAAGTACTAGAAAAAAAATGCTACTTAATGTTCCCTAAACACTTATATGAGTTAAAGTTAAGACACATAGATGCTTTAATTCCCCCTCCACGAAAAAAATAACACTTAAGGCATTAACACATATCTTAAGAATTTAATCTTCATATGTGTTTTTACAGAGTGGTTAAAGACAGCTATTAATAGAATTATCTCATTTTGTTTAAGAGAAAATGTCTTACTTTGATGAATACCATAAATATAAGTATACTACAGGGTTCCCATTCTTTTTCTAGAACGAAAATTAACGACTTTTTAAGGACCTACTTGAAATACACAACATAAACCCTATTTCCCAAGAAACACATTTTAATGATTACAAACCAGACAAGGCATGTTCAATAAATGCCCTACAGTGTTTCAGAATTAAGTTTTTTAAAATGCCTAAAAATTAATATAAATTATTTGACAAAAACTAATTTTGAAAAATGTACATCTAAAGTTTTTTGTGATCAAACTAAAAATGAATTGTGAATAAAAACATTATAAATAGTACTTTCTGAGGGTTTAATAAGTAACTTATATATACACATCAGTCATTTTATTTTATTATATATATATATATATATATATATATATATATATGTATGTATGTATATATATATATATATAAATATGCTAGCTGATTATACCCGATGTTGCCTGGGAAAGAAGAGAGTTTGACTTTCTTATTACATTGAATGCAATGAAAATTAAACTTCCATAACTGAAATATCTACAAACCACCCTCTTCCATGCTTTGTTTAATTAGAATCTGCATGACTGTTAGCCATTAGGAAAGGGCTACTGACTTTATACTTTAAACCTTTCAAGCATACGAAAGATTATTTTTCAAATAAGTAACTAAGAAAAAACTGTCATAAGAAAACTGATAGGAAATAACATGATGACAGCAGATCTCACAGATGGAGAAATTGATTGCGTTCCAATTTAAAAATGAAGGAGTTTTTAAGGACCTTTGACAAAAATTAAGTAGTTTTAAGGGCCCTTAAAAATTAAAGCTAAAATTAAGGAGTTCTTAAGGACTTTTAAGGACCATGGGAACCCTGTATACATAAAAAATGAATTTAATATACTTTACTACAAATACCTGCCAATTACCAAAGTCACTTGTATTGTGGTCTAATTGTGAGAGATATTACTCTATAAAATAATTCTCCCCAATCACATAAAAAAGCATATTTGAGGAAGTCAAAACTTCTACACATTTCAGTATTAACTTTTAGACTCTATAAGCAATGGATTACAAATTACATCTGATAACATGATATAAATTAATTATTTAATGTTCTCATTATATTGAAGGTTTAAAAACTTGAAATTCAATGTCCCTTATCCTCTTCAGTGACTTCACTGCAGAAATGTAGAATTAATACACTTATAAGTCAGTTAACCTCTTTACATTTCCTTTCATTATATGTTATTATGTTTTAATGCAATTTCATTCTTTAAACATATACAAACACGAAAAAAGTTTCTTCTTGAAAAGATTGTATGAATTAAATTCATTCCAGTTCATTTATATGGAAATAACTGACAGGACATAGAAGCAAATACACAAAACAAATTAAATTAATATGATGAAATATTACTATAAGGGTTGTTCTACCCACTGATAAATAACCTAACTATGGTGTGTTTTAATAATTTCAATTTATATAAGTAACAAACATGATTTAAGGAATTTTTAATATTTGAGTCAAACTCTCTGTGAAAAAAATTATTTTATCAGGAAAATGTGCCCTTTTGAATATAATATGTACTAATGCTTATTAGTTATTTTCTACAACTACTCAATGTAAAATATTTAATATCTAGAAATTTTTGAAAAATTCTTACTAGAGTACAGCTGACGGGCAGATCATACATTTCAACTCCAGCATTAGAAAGAGCAACTCCAGCACATATTATAGAAGAACTTATTGCTAGAGAATAACAATTAAAACAATTATAATTTATCAACACATGGACAAGATAAAATTAATTAAGTAAACTATTTACCTGCACCATCATTTTCTAAAACTATTATAGAAATATCAAGCCTTGCTTTAGGAAATTTATGCTGCAAAGATAAATTAAAAATTAGAAAATATAAATTACTTGGAACCTTAGCATAAATATAATCCCTATAATTATGTTATAGGCAATACAAATACACATACATATCCTCTTCATACAAGATGCTAATATAAGAAAAAAAAAATCATTGATCTATATTATTTATATTCTGTCTCTAGGTGGTAAAAGACTAAAAAAGATAGATATACATTTGTGAGAAGAAATATATCTGCAGTTGCTTTATATGTGAAAATGCTTGTGATAAATAACTATTAAATATTAAGTTTGATTTTATTGAAAAAATGACCAATTTAGGTACAACATTTATAGAGAAATCAAGGTTTAAAAGTTTTCTACAGCAAATCTTGAATTTTTATCACCCCCCACCTACACACACACACACACATATATATATATACAGGCTTGCAACTGCTGAGGTACTTACAAAAAGGTGAGAAATGTGACAAGTAATACAAAATAAGTGACTAAAAAGTGGCTAAACATTGAAAAAATAAAAGCGATTTTTTTTCTCCTCTTGATTACAGATGCTATTATTAAGATTTTTCTATTTATTTTAACTCGAAATCAAATGATTCATGCAAGACATGATTTTAGTGTCAAATAAAAAAAGGTTAAAAATTTCGCTCAACACAACTCAACATTGTTTTTTATTCAAGAAAATCTAAAAATTAGATTTGAATAATACAATACATTAATTTTATAATCATAATTTTCTGCATATATTAATGATGTTTTGAAATATGTACATAGCTAGATTAGAGTATCTAAACAAAAATTGTGAAGAAAAAGAAGAAGAGAAATGTGTGCTTTGACGTAAGTTACTTTAATGTATTAAATGTACAAATGTAGATTTCAGGAACTTCTTTACGACTTTTTAAAATCACTAAATTCAGGAAACCATATGACTAATTACATTTTAATAAGAAAAATAAGATTAGAGTATCGCATTTTTGGTCTTTTATTAAAATATTTTGTTATTAATTCAGATTTTCTTTTTTCAACAACAGACTTTTGCTGTGATACACCATGAAAAAAATGACTAAAAGTGATTGTTTACTTAAAAAAGTGACTAAAGGTGAGAAAAGTGACAGAATTGCAAGCCTGTATATAGGGACGTAACATTGGATTTTCATTAATGAAAAGCCTAATGAAATTTAGGTTTTTAAAAAAAAATTAAATAGGCTAGACTTCTTTTTTAATAAATTATTAAAACATAGTGCAAGTCTTTTGAATTCAGGAAGAACAGCCCTGACTTTAAGATTATTATGAATTGTATCATTCCTCACGTACCAAGGAGCATTAACACATTTTTTAAGGACAGAATTTTGAACAACTTGAAGACTCTTAAGGTGAGTAAGAGCAGCAGTTCCACAAATAGGACAACCATAGGCCATAATGGGTCTGATGTAACTTTTGTAAAACAATAACTTTGTTTTCGTATGCAGGCAGCTTCGATGATTGAGATACAAATTTAGAGCGCCAATTGCAGCCTTCATTTCTACGAACAATGTTTTTGATAAGAAGCCTCCAATTTAATTTGGAATCTAGGATAACACCTAGGTATTTATAAGAAGACTCCCAGGGAATACCTTTGTTGTAAAGTTTAAAGTTATTGTGATCAACAAAATTAGAAACATTTTTGGAGTGAAAAACATGGCAGCACATTTAGCTGGATTTACCTTTGTATGCCAACAAGTAAGCCAGTGTTCATAAATTTTGAGTTAATTCTGAATAGCATAGAAAGCACACTGTATTTGTTTGTGTCGGGAAAGGATGGCGAAAATATATATACATATATATTTATATGGACATAACATTGGGTTTTCATTAATGAAAAACCTAATGAAATTTAGGTTTTTAAGGAAAAATTTAAATAGGCTAGACTTCTTTTTTAATAAATTATTTTTTATACCATTTAAGGTATTTGTATTCTGTTACAGGGTGTACAGAGATTTGATTTGAAGAACTATGATGTACTGTTTGGTTAGATATGGGCTAATGAGAGCAGGACCAACTGCTAGGAGCCATTTCTGAATGGTTATGAACATTCATGTCAGCAGCAGGGTAGGCATGATTTAAATCAGTTGATTTTTTTTAAATCATTGATTTAAACCATTTTTCTCCACTTCTTTTGAAACCTATATTCCAAAGACAGGAGAGGTGGGAATCAGCACAGAAATACCATTAAGTAAATAAGTGTAAATAGATAGCATGTGTTTTCCAAGAATTTAAGGGTTGTTATCAGAAAGTATGTAGTAAGGGTAGGTATAATGACTAGTTATGACTAGTGGAATTCATTTTATGTAATGGGAGGTAAAGAGAGTATTACAGAACTTGAAATCCAGTTTATCTACCAAATAACAATAGCCGGGGCTTCATCTGCTAGAATAGGAAGTTTTCTTCTTTTGGTATTGTTCATTCTTGCCTTCGTAACCAATTAGAAGTGGATAAAGCATAGAAACTATTGTTTTTATTGAAACAGTTAAATAACTAATTCGTAGCTTAAAAAATATTGAAATAATTGTGCATTTTTTGTGTTTTTAAATAAATAATTTGCATTAAATGAATATTTAATTTGTTCTTTAAATTTACTTATTTAGTTTTCACTATCCAATTACAAAATAATAAAATGGATTTAGATTAAAATTTATATATTTAATTTTAAGTCATCAGTGTGTAGAACATACTAGATAGATAAGATGTTACTTATAACAAATTATTCTATGTATATTGCAAAAACATAAAAACACTACAATAATTAAAATTTAAATTTAAAAAAAATCAAATAAATCTGATTTAAATTGAAAAAATCTGATTTAAATCAAATAAATCTGATTCTTTATATATATATATATTTTAAATCATGATTTTTTCCCAATCCTGGCCAGCAGTGAGATTCGAACTTGTAATCTCAGAGTGGATAGAGGAGATTTTAAAAAAGATTGTATTATTTCCCATTTTATCAAAGAATGGATAAGTGCATCAATGATAAAAAATGAGTATTTTTATAAAGAACTGATAAATATAAATACATACTCATTTATTATACAAATAAAAGTTATGAGAAATAGTAAAAAAGGATATAAAAATACTGTTTTTGATGATACTTCAAAAGTTTAAAATTACACAGTGAATATGGTAAAAGAATTTCTAAATTGTATCTGTCAATGCACACAAGAAAACTCTGAAATCAGAGTTATTTATAAATTATCGGAAACACTTACAAGTAATATGACAGGTTCTAATGCATCCTGGATTGCTTTTGAAATACTCATTTCTTCATCAGTAGGCAAGTAAGGCTGCCTTTGCTGACATGAAAACATTGCAAACTTAAATTCACAGTATAGTTGTCCTTTTGACAGAGAATCACTTTTATGCAAAACATCACGGGGACCATTTCTAAAGATAAAACAGGACAATTGATATTATATCGTAAACTAAAAATTTATAAATAGAAAACTTTCAAATTAAAAAGCTTCCAATTTAAAATAGTTTTAATATAAAAATATGATCTATGTTAATTTAACATTATGCTAATTAACATATTTATTACTTAAAGTATTTAGAAAAAATAATAAATCTGTAAGTAATAACTGTGTGCTTTGATATAAATTGTTAAATGTGTTGTGAGAAATATATGTTTAACTAAACTGCTTTATCTTCTAAACAAATTGTAATTTTCTGTATGAACTACAGCCCTTGAATGTTTTAAAAATATTGGAGTTTGATTATTGATGAGGTATAGACAATTGTATTAAGCTGAGAACTTTAAAGAAATACAATATTACAAAATTATACTTTTATTATTATTTTATATTGGTTTTATATTTCAAAATTTGATTATTTATAATGGCTTTCTTTTTTTAAAGGAAAAAAGTGCAATTTCTGGGCTCTTACATAGAAAAATTGGACCAATATTCTAAAAAATGGAGCTTCTCCTGTACTGTTAATATTCTAAAAAGAAGGGACTTCTAGGGATCATTTGTAAAAAAGAGAGTGACAAAAGTAATAGATTCTCAAAAGTGATGAATTCTTGGTTTGGTTTGGTTTGGAGTGCTACACGGTCTACTTTTTTTTGCAACATGAGGGCTAATGAGACCGGGACCTACTGCTTAAAGCCAATTCCGAACAGCTATGAACATCCATGCCACAGTAGGATTCGAACCCATGAACTTCGGTACCGAAGGACAGTACCCTAACCATTCGGTGCATAGAATTCTAAGAAAAAATGAGATAAGTAACTACCTCTGTCCTATAATAGGAGCAAGTGAATAATTAAACTGGAATCGGTGGTGAATGTAGTTGTAAATTATGTTACAGCACAGTATTTAATAATATGTCATTTGCTTTGACAAATCATTGAATTTTAGATTAATATAATTAATATAAATTATAACTAATTTTCTAGTTTCATAAGCTGATCAAAATCAATTATTTTATCTCAGTTGAATATCAAGCAATTATAAAAGTAAGATAGGAAAAAAATTTTAAAGTGAAAAATAAGTTGTGATTCCCCAGTTCTTGATGGTTCAAAAGAAAACTAGAAGCAAGGTTTTATAGCCAAGAAATCCTACCTAGGAATTTATAGTGAAATAAGGAAATCCCTAAAAAATCCTGGAGCTATATGAACACTACACATAAAAATAAGGAGTAATATTTTAAATTTATTGTTTAGTTTCTTCCAGTTTTTTATATGTCATGCTGTATTTTTATTTTACTTTGCTAATATTAATTAAGGGAGAGATGGAGTAATATGTATGTTTTGTTAATAAAAATACTTACACTGATGCAACAATTTTGGTATTACCACATTCTAAATATGCAGATCCAGTAACTGAAGGCACAACACCAACCTTTAAAGCTGTAATAGAAAGGCACAATCAAATAAGGTTACTTGGGATGTCACATTGTTGGTTTAATAAATTAACTTTTACAGGACGTTTATATGAATTTAAAGCATATAACCTCTAAATAATAAATGTATTTTCATATCATATTGGAGCTACATGATGCTATATTTTTATAAACAAAAAGTGCAAATAATAAATAAAAAAATAAATTTAAAGTTTTAAGAAAAAAAGTAATAAGGCTTGTAATTTTCATAGTTATTTCCATTGTTTTCTCCAACTAAATCAGCTTTTCTAATTAAATATATATATATATATATATATATATGACCTTTATTGTGATAGATATATAAGAATAAATCAACTATATTATTTTGATCAGAACTATTAAATTTGGATATATATATATATATATATATATATATATATATATATATATATAACTAGTCTAGTGTACAATATATGGATATATATATATATAATTTTATTTTTAAATCATTTTAAAGTTATTATCAATACAATTAAACAAAACACAGTGATGAAAAGCTACATCTATTTTCTGTTTCATTTATTTATTTTAAATGGACTCTCAAATGCATAACATTTTAGAAATACATATTCAAATGAAGTAAAATTATCTCAGAAGGTTTAAAGAAAATGACAAATAATCAAGCTTACAAGTTTAGGAAGTAGCAAAAGTTATTACAAGGTTCCCACTCTTTTTTCAGAACAAAAATTATGGACATTTTAAGGACTTTCCAAGAACCAAAGTAACTTATAAGGATCTACTTGAAATACACAGAATAACAACATAAACTCTATTTCCTACGTACCATATTTTAATAATTATGAATCAGACAAGGCATGTTCAATAAATGCCCTACAATATTTCAGAACTAAGTTTTTAAAAATTAATATAAGATAAAACTTTTTGACAAAAAACATTCTGAAAAATGTACATCTAAAGTTTTTTGAGTGATCAAATTAAAAATAAATTGTGAATAAAATATAATATTATAAACAGTACTTTCTGAGGGTTTAAAAATGACTCTAATATATATATATATATATGTGTGTATATATATACTAGCTGATTATACCCGACATTGCCTGGGAAAGAAGAAAGTTTTAGACTTTTCTATTACATTCAATGTAAAGAAAATTAAACTTCCATAAGCAACTGAAATATCTACAACCTGCCCCCAAGCTTCATGCTTCGTTTAATTAAAATGCATGACTGTTAGCTATTAGGAAAGGGCAGCTGATTTTATAAACCTTTTCAGTATGCGAAAGATTATTTATTTATCAAAAAAGTTTTCTAGCTTGTAACCATAAAAAGTACTAATAACTAAAAGTATTTTCATAATATTTTAAGGATATCAAGGAAAGGAATTTTGAATTACTACAGAAATACACTGAAAACATATGTATTTAAGGATTTTCTTTATTATTAATACTGCACTTTTGACTAGAAAATGTAAAAGAATGTTATGAACATTAACAAATATTTAATATATTCTTTGACCAGTAATTATCACCTGTACTAGTGTTCTTAATTAGAAACAGTTTGGGCAAGCTTAACTCTGAACTTACAAAACCAGAATGTTTGGAGAGTACAGCAAAAATTGATAGGAAATCATGTGACGACAGATAAATTGTTTAAATTACCATTTAAAAATTAAGGAGCTTTTAAGGACATTTGACAAAAATTAAGTAGTTTTAAGGACCCTTAAAAATGAAAGCTAAAATTAAGGAATTCTTAAGGACTTTTAAGGACTGTGGGAACCCTGTATTAAGTGGAAAAAATCTAAACTTATCCAAATCTAAAATCTGACATTTATGATGAATATAAGAATTGAAAATTTACTTATTGGCCTTAAGTCCTCAAATTTTCTTCCATCAAATCTTAATTCCTTCTCAGTAACCTTAAAAACAAAATAAATAGTAGATCAACTTTTGACTCATAACTGAAACTAATACATTTTAAAAACATCCTTTTTGTTAGTAAAGAAGACATACATTAAAACATTTTCATGGGGTATATAGCAAATACCTGATAGCATATAAAGACAAACATGTTATGAAAAAAATATATATATTAACTTCAACTGAAATAATTTTATTGTAATTATAATCAATTTTAATATAATTATAATATATATTATTCTACAAAAACATTACTTTTAATGATGTATTTAATTTGTAATAATTTTTGATTAGATACATATAGATATATGTGAATTTAAAAAATAAATGAATAATTTTTATATGGGTATAGAACAGGTAAGTTTAACAATTAAATCAGACTTAAATAGTGGAAGCTTGTTATGCTAAAAGTAAGTAAATGAAGCTAAATGTAACATACTATAAGAAAAATAAACATAAAATCATTATAAAATTAATAAAATAATTATGTACAGGAGAATAGTAAACATGAATTAAAAAAAGTTCAATTACATAAAACTGAGTTAATATGAAGCAAATTTGAAATAAAAATTTTTTAAAATGAGAGGAATGGAGGACAGGTAAAATTCAATATAAGGAAATTCATAGAAATATCTTTTTACCTTATTAAAAGGATATTAACATAAAAATAACAAGTTTTATAGCTGCTATTACTATTTTCATATTAGTTAATTTTTTTTTTTGAAATATTAAAATAAAGCTTTGGTTTACAATATGAAATTAATTTTAGTCATAATATAACTTTTCAACAATTACAAGGAAAATTACAGAAAAATAAGATATCAATAGCAACTCTGTCTCTCTCATGTTACTATAAATTTTTATAAAATTGAATTTATCCATTAAACATAGTATAGATTACCCATAAACTTTATATAAAAAATGGATCGTTGCTGCCTTTAGCAAAAGATAAATGCACAAGTAATCCTTGGGAAAGAAAATTCCAATATTATATGCACTGTAATATTATTAAATTATGATAATAAAGTATGTGAGGTATATTTTATCTCAGTAAAGAATAATTATGCAGAGGACTTTGATTTTTTAAACATAATTTACTTTATGACTTTTTACTTTGTAATTTTCTTATAAAACTTTACATTTAATTTAAAAAATCTATGATTATTTATTAATAAAAAAATGTTATAAAAAGCAATTTGTAAGTGCATTTCATATCTATCTATCAGTCAACATATATATATATATATATATATATATATATATGCTCTTTTACCATAAGTCACCTTTAATGTATAAATTTTTTGTCAATTCTGTCGGTGTATTGCAAATTATGAGTAAGTGTTATATAATTCAAACCATAAGAGATATTCATAAAATATATATAAATAAATAAAATATTACTATATAATGAAAGGAATTCAGAAAAATAATGTATTTTCAATTAAAATGAATAATTCTGATTTTGATAAAATTTATATACCATCATCTTTAAACAAACAATTTCAACTTTAAAAGGAAATAAAAAAACAATGAATACTTTACTGTGTATGTACATATACTTACAACTTTAGATGAAACTTCTTTAGTTGTTTCAAAAGTAGTTGGTGATAAACAGTTGGCAGGAGGGGCAATTCGTCTGTTATCTTTGACCATGGTTCTAATGAAATGAAATATGTAAAAAAAGTCAATATATATTGACGTATATAGACAAACTGTAAAATTTTAAAGTAAAATGCAATATAAACTGGATATTATCAACAAATGAAATATGTAGAGACAATAACTCAGCTATTGAAATATATCAATATTCAGCATTTTATGGACCAACTATAAAATCATTAATTTAGAAGTAGGGCAGGGAGGGGAGGAAAGGATAATAATGGATTCTGATATTTCAGCTTTATTTACGGATACTACCCACAAAAATTTTATAATTTATGATCTACAGATGAATTTAAATTTTTTTCCTGAAAACAGGGTTGACATGTTTAAATCAGTTGATTTTCTTGAAAAAAATCATTGATTAAAATCACTTTTTCACTTCTTTTAAAACCTTTATTTCAAAGACAGGAGAATTGGGAATCAGTCAGCACAGTAATAACAATAAGTAAATAAGTCTAAATAGATAGCATGTGCTTTCCAAGAATTTAGGGGTTGTTATCAGAAAGTATGTAGTAGCGGTAGTATAATGATTGATTATGACTGGTGGAATTAATTTTATGTAATGAGAGGTAAAGAGAGTATTACAGAACTGGATGTATACAGAGAGTATTACATCCAGT
The DNA here is from genome assembly GCA_032207245.1 of Pardosa pseudoannulata. Lineage (NCBI taxonomy): Eukaryota > Metazoa > Arthropoda > Arachnida > Araneae > Lycosidae > Pardosa > Pardosa pseudoannulata. The sequence continues at coordinate 140,065,425 of CM063508.1, forward strand.
TTGTCTACCAAATAACAACAGCAGCAGTTTCATCTGCTGGAATTGAAATACAGTTCTTCTTTTGGTATTATTCATTCTAAGCCTTCATAACCAATTAAGAGTGGATAAAGCATCAAAACTAGTTTTTATTGAAACAATTAAATCCTTAATTCGGCGCTTAAAAATATTGAAATAATTGTTTTTTTTTTTTAATAGCTTGTATTAAAAGAGTATTTAATTTGTTCTTTAAATTTACATCTTATTTAGTTTGAACTATCAAATTACCAAATAATGTAATGCATTTAGATTAAAATTTATATATTTAATTTTAGGTAATCATTGTGTAGAATATACTAGGTAGATAAGATGTTACTTTTTATAACAAACTATTCTATGTATATTGCAAAAAACATAAAAACAACAATTAAAATTAGAATTCAGTATTAGAAATCCGATTTAAATAAAAAAAAACCTCTGATTTAAGTCAAATAAATCTGATTTAAAAAAAAAATCATGCTTTTTTTCAACCCTGCCTGACAAATCTATTATCTATAGACTCAATGAAAATAAAGCCAAATGATGAACTATAAAACTTTTTCTAATGAAAGAAATAGGTTATGTTAACTGGGATAGCACCAATTTACCAAAAGGACTGAGTCAAACAGGAAAGTCTTGTTCATCACAACAGAAACAATTTTTAGTAAAAATACGGTCAAATTCTTGAAACAAATGAAAAATAAGATACATTTCAGTGATTTTTGTATGCATTTAACTAAATTATCATTAAAATTAATTACATTAGCTATTATTTTTCTCATGATGAGGGACTTTCTAAAGAAAATTTAACGTTATAAATAAAAATACGCGATGCATGTGTATACAGACACCTTAGTTTTATATTAAGTTCAATTTTTACTTTTAATTTAATTTGAGGACATTTTCTTTTAATTTCAGGATTACTATTGCATGTTTTGTTTATTTTAAAGTGAAACAAAAAATCTTAAATGTTTGTATATAATAAAAATTTAAATTTTCTTCATATAGAACTAATCTTGAAATCTAACACAAGAGAATCAAATCAAATGGATAAAATTTGATACAGATAATTTGGTACAAAATAATACTTAAACTCACACTTTTATACAGAATTCCTATTTCTATATTACTTATTTTATGAGGACGATTATATCCTGCACTAGTACATTATTTACAAACAAAACAAATCGAAGCACGTTTTCTTTTGGAACAACTGTTGCCATTTACAAAAAAATGTAAAATATATTTGTAACTAAAATGGTTTTAAAAGCTTATAAAATAATTTTTAAATTTGAAGAAAAATTATAGATTTACTAAAATTTCAATTTTATTAGAGATTTTTATCACAAGCTTCGCTTTTACCACTTTACATTATTAATGAATCAGATGTCATGTGTTTGGACGCTTAACTGGAACTTGTGTAATGTTTACAATTTCTCAAGTTTTTCTCACTGAGGTTTAGTTTGTATCATGTGTCTTCTGTGAATGATATTGAATCATGTATAAAATTAATATTTTAGGAATAGTTCTAATTATATCATGTTTTTTTGTATTTTCTTGGGGTTCTCGTGATGTAAGTAATTTATATGATTTAATCTATCTGTGTTATCAAAAAAGAATTTGAAAAATAAGAAAAAGTTATATATTCTCTTTAACCTTTTGAAAGGGGCTCACTGAAGATCTAATTCATCTGTGGGACACATGCTGTTCCAGCTCCTCTGAAAAGGTTAAAAGATAAACTACAACAATTTGTTTTTCTAATATTCATTTCTATTTACAGATAAGTTGCTTTGTAAATCCTGGTCTGAATGCTACTGCTGAGGGCACAGTAAATCCAAATGTGATCCATATTATATCAGAAGGAGAGCATGATGTAGTACATTTTGTATGGAGCAGTTATAAACTTCCAAGTCTGATTGTGGCGAGAACAACAAAAAATACTACATTATTAATCAACACTACAAAAGTGATCTCATTTGAGACTAATGCTATAACTTTCAAAAATGAGCAACCTCTTGAATCGATTGGTATAACGTTTTCTAAGGTAGGCACAATAATTTATATTGAAACAATTTATAATGTTTATAATGAAAATAACTTATATTCATTAAGTGAATCTAAATTAAAGGTATATTCTAGTTCTGGGATTGTATTAATAGGCTTGCATTCTAACTCTTTTGTGATGGTATCATGGTGATTTTGGGTGGGATTAGAATTTTATTTGATAATTCTCTCACTTTTTTCAAAGTAATATTTCCTGTGTTTCTTAAATTATATTTTAGAGTGTATAAAATTGGATTCATAGTAACATATTAAAAATAATTTTATATACAGGCTTGCAATTCCATCACTTTTCTCACCTTTAGCCACTTTTTTTACAATTGGTCACTTTTTTAAGTAAACAGTCACTTTTTTCATGGTGTATCACAGCAAAAATCTGTTGTTGAAAAAAGAAAATCTGAATTAATAACAAAATATTTTAATAAAAGACCAAAAATATGATGCTCTAATCTTATTTTTCTTATTAAAATGTAATTAGTCATATTAAAGGTTTCCAGAATTTAGTGATTTTAAAAAATGGTAAAGAAGTTCCTGAAATCTACATTTGTACTGAAATGTACATTTAATACATTAAAGTAATTTACGTCAAAGCACACATTTCTCTTTTTCTTCACAATTTTTGTTTAGTACTCTAATCTAATTATGAACATATTTCAAAACATCATTAATATATGCAGAAAATTGTATTTTTATGTTATTTAACTTTTTCTGTATACATATTTGTCTTTATTTTAGGAATATTAATTTAAAATAATGTATCAATCTTTTGATATAATCTTACATTAACTCTAGAAGGTATATAATTTTTCATTTTAGTTCTGGGAATTACACTATGATAATGACTCATCACCTTTAGAAGATGTTCTCTCTGGCGAAAATTTGGACATGGGATCTTTTTCCTGGAATGATGCTAATAACACTTTACAGTGTTCAAAATCATTTGCTTCTGTTAACTTAAAAGGAAAAAATAATGATTCCTCTTTTTCTGATCAGGGTGACTTGGAAATACAGGTAAATTGTAATTAATTCTGTTTAAATTTTGAACTCTCTGTATGGTGATACAATTATATTGTCTACTTTATCAGCAGTTGCTCTTTTATAAGTATTGTTTATATTTTCAGGAAAATTCTTTTCATCATTTAATATTTTTTAGTATATTCATAAAATGTATGTTGAGTAGTTTTTGATAAGAAGGGTGGAAATTGTAAGCAGTTTATAGCTATTATTTATCCTGGGGGTTGAGTAGCTGTGCACAGGTTTCTTTTGTATGCCTTTATATAATTTGAAACCATATATTAATATAATTTTTTTTACTTCCTTATACAAAGTAAAGACAATATCAGACATGCCAACCTTTCTGAATTCTCTGGAGTTTCTCCGGAGGAATGAAAAAAAATTTGATAACTCCAGAAACTCCTCAGATTACTCTGGAAAATAACAAAACTGTTCAATAACTAAAAGATTACAATTCAGCAATTAAATACAAAATTTTGTAAAAAATAATGCTGAATATTTCTTGCAGTATGTTAAATTTTTCAGTATTGTGCAGGATTTGATTTGGTTTGGAGTGCTACGGTCTACTTTTTGCAACACGAGGGCTAATGAGACCGGGACCTACAGCTTAAAGCCGATTCCAAACGGCTACGAACATCCATGCCACTGTGGGATTCGAACCCACTAACTCCGGTACCGAAGGCCAGCACCCTAACCAATCGGCCATCGTTTGGCAGTATTGTGCAGGAAAAACCAAACTGAATTAAGATTGAATTTGAGTAGACAAACTCTAGAATCCCTGATGATATTCAGTGTTCAGATGTCAATCAACATACCCATGTTGATCTTGCAGTTTTGATAAGTTTCAGTTATATATCTCAATATATGTACATAGAAACTTTAAATATTCAGTTTGACCTTCCCTGTGTAAACTTTGATTAATTTTGTCATGATATCTAAGTACATATGTATCTCACATAACTAAAAAGTAATCAGCCTGAGAAGGTCAAAATTTTATAATAACTTTTAAAGTAACTTGTGTACCTCCTTTAATGCTGTGAGATATAATGCAAAAACAATCAGTTGTAGAATGACAAGCTTTTCAATGGCTAATTGTTTTTGCATTATATTTCACAGTATTATATATGTCATATTGAAAATTTTCATTATATAAAATGCAGATTGCATTTTTAAAAATATGCCGTTGTATGTTGACCAAGACTGCTTCTGAAGTCATGCATGAAGATAAGGCACTCACCATTTTTGAGATCTCTTTATTTAAGAAGATGGAATTAAACGAGGTTTAGAAAGTTCCATCCAATTACTCATCCCTGGGTTTCTTCAATTCAAGAATAAACTTTCGAGAAAACAGTCGATGGTTTTCTCACATTTCATTAGTGTTTATACTAAGGCACTTACTTTTCAGCAAGTTCAAAAGCTCTTTCTCAATTGCCATTATTGTAAAGCTAACGAGCCATCTGCTTCCCATGTACTTAATTGTTTGGGTTTTATAAAAGAAGATATTTTAAATGATCCAACTTTATTCATTGATTTTTAGGAAGAATCTTGTCTTTATTATTCTCAAAACTGGCATAAGATAAACACCAGTAATTTTGGATTTGTTGCAAAACTTGTTAAGTATGTGTAGTTAATTGCACTAATAAGTACTAACAAGGATGGAAATAATTTTGTACCTGAGTTTTGGGTGTTTTCAAATCTAACTGGCTGTTATTTGTAAAATTTAGGCACCCTAACTTCTAACTATTCCTTCAAATCTGGATTGCACTGAATTTTAATTAATCCAATTTACATATAATTTCTGATTCTATGATTGAGAAAATGAAATTAAATATTTAAAATCTTCAAATTTAATTTCAAAATCATTTCTGACGTCTAGAAGTTTTTCCCCATACACTGACACAACATTCTTGTATATCACTTCCTCAGCAAATTTTCCATATAATATTCAGTATTCATACTTGTGCTACATAATATATCGGGTGGGCAGCAAAATTATTTATTGTGGACCACATGAGGAAGGCTCACTGACTGCAAGCTTAACTATCCTTGATGTTGACCATCTGGAATTATAACTAAAAACATGTTAAAATTTTGTATTTAAGACTATTATAACATTATATTGTGCACCTCTCCTTTTGATTTCAACTTGCACTGCATTGGAGGAAAAATCTCAGTGTAGTGGCCATTAAAGTTACAACAATACAACTGAAATATATTGATTTATTAATATGCAATTATAACATTGCTTTTTAATCAGTTGAAACAATGCTTTTAAAGTCCATTTTCAGAAAACAAAATTAGTAATCCATTATTTGTGAGTAATAGTTTTGAATTTTTACTGCTTTACCTGCTACAGAGTAAAGGAAGTTTTGTAATGAAAAATTTTGCTTTAGAACAAAGCATCTATATAACGAAAAGTTTTAACTTAATATTAATACTGTAGGTGTCTGTTAGATGGCAATATTTGAGCTCTTAGATAAAACAGTTACCTTGAAAAATGACGCATCATACAAATTCTGATGATACATTATACAAGTTTAAAAAAGAATGTAATATAATAGGCATATAAGGAATTTGTGTGGTTGGCACATCAGATTTTTTATACTAATGATAATATTTAATAATTTGGTTTGGTTTGGGAGCTCTACGGTCTACTTTTTGCGACACGAGGGCTAATGAGACTGGGACCTACTGCTTAAAGCCAATTCCAAAAGGCTACAAACATCCATGTCACATGGATATTAATAATTTGTTAGTATCTTGTAATTGAACAAGAAATCATTGAATAATTTATTTGACCTTGCACAGGTAACGTTTACTTTAAATGGTGCTGAATATGTTGGGCATGCCTATATTTCCCAACTGTAGTGTAGGGCATTTGCTGCATATCTGTGAGTAACAATCCTGATCTTGAAATTTCTAAGATTGTTATTGGAAGCTAAAATTTAAATATAAATGAAAATACTATTTTGTAGCTTTTTTTTTTTATCTAATCTTTCTTATTAATTTTTTTTAAATTCTTTCAACTTAAAATTTGATATTGTGGCCTTATGTAAGTAACATAATTTTTTATTATTTTTTAGTTTTCTGTATCTGCTGATCAAGAGTTATCTGACCAATTTCCACATCTAGTCTTTACTGGGAACTCTACTTTGCTAAAGTTTATTTTAAATAATTTATACTCTAATCACTCTTGTACCAGATATGGCTTTGGAATATCTCTGTTTTCTCCAATATTAAATGAGTGTGAAGATGGTAAATGGAATACTATTGTGAGCAGTTCAATAAATGATGAAGTTTCTCCTGGAGTATTTTCAGTAAGATACTTTTATTATTTACAGATGCTTATGTTTTTCACCATTTTTGTAACATGTATTAGAATTTCTAAAAAATACATGGATTTTGTAAAAGCATTACAATACTTCAAATTAATCAAGTTATTTAATTTCAGTTTAAATTATTTTGGAAATTGTATCTTTATGAGCAGTTTCTTTTTTAGATGGTGTTGTATATATTTGTTTATAAAAATTTCTAGCAATAGAACTTTGATTGAAACTTGTTTGCATTTATTGTTAATAATTTCATGTTGTTTATTTCCCAACTGTAGTGTAGGGCATTTGCTGCATATCTGTGAGTAACAACCCTGATCTTGAAATTTTCAAGATTTTTATTGGAAGCTAAAGTTTAAATATAAATGCTATTTTGTAGCTTTTCTTATCTAATCTTTCTTATTAATTTTTTTTTTTTAATTCTTTCAACTTAAACTTGATATTGTGGTCTTATTTAAGTAACATAATTAATTTTTTTTTTTTTTTTTTTATAGTTTTCTGTGTCTGCTGATCAAGAGTTATCTGACCAATTTCCACATCTAGTCTTTACTGGGAACTCTACTTTGCTAAAGTTTATTTTAAATAATTTATACTCTAATCACTCTTGTACCAGATATGGCTTTGGAATATCTCTGTTTTCTCCAATATTAAATGAGTGTGAAGATGGTGAATGGGATACTATTGTGAGCAGTTCAATAAATGATGAAGTTTCTCCTGGAGTATTTTCAGTAAGATACTTTTATTATTTACAGATGCTTATGTTTTTCACCATTTTTGTAACTTGTATTAGAATTTCTAAAAAATATATAGATTTTGTAAAAGCATTATAATACTTCAAATTAATCAAAGTATTTAGTTTCAGTTTAAATTATTTTGAAAATTGTATCTTTATGAGCTGTTTCTTTTTTAGATGGTGTATATATTTGTTTATAAAAATTTCTATCAATAGGACTTTGATTGAAACTTGTTTGCATTTATTGTTAATAATTTCATGTTTTTTAAAACTTAAAAGTGCAATTTGTTAAATTTTGTTTTTGTCTTTAAAATTTTATAGTATAGATGCAATGTATATGCATCCTAAAACAATTGGGTTGATTTTTTATATTATTTGTTGGTGGATGTTTAAAAGGAAGTTACATGTGAAGGTCATGAGCCATGGTAGCTCATACAGCAAAAGTGTTGATCTCATGACCAGGTGGTTGCAGGGCCTGATCATTGCATGGGCACTTGGGGCACGTGCCCTGGGCACGAAAATTTATTTGAGTGCTTCAAATACGTATTAAGTGGGGAAAAATTGCAAACTTATGCTACTATCATTAAGTTTTAATAAATTATTGTACAAATTAATTTTGTTTGTCATGAACTATATTGTTTCCTATTTACTTTAATTTTACTGTTATTTACCTGATAATTAATTCTCTCAACAAACCTGGTGCTCTTTTTATCGTATGGGTTATTGCATTATAAGACAGATTATTAGCAACATACCACTATAAACCATTAAATCATCTCATTAATTTAAATTATTTTTAATTCTGTTATTATTTATTTTCTGCACCACAGAGCTTGTGAGTGTGACAAGGTAAAAATAAAAAAAGTGGGTCACTCTAGGTCTTTAAAAGTCCTTACTTTTTAGCAAGGCTAAACAGAGATAATAATGATTAAGTAAAATGAAAATTTGGTGTTTTTGATTTTAAATATTACTTTATTGCTAATTCAATGCTATAATTTTTATATGACTGTAATTATGATAATAACTTGTCGATATAAATTTTCAATGGGGGTGGAGGGCACAAAAATTGGATTGTGCCCTGGGCACAAAAGTATCTTAGTCAGGCCCTGGGGGGGGGTGAGATTGAGGCTCCAACAGGCCAAAGTTCCTCTGTGTATTTTGAATGGCAGTTGGGGTACATAAAGTAGGTTTGTGGTCACAATGGTCTCAAAGTTCTCAAATGATGCTTCAGGAGGTGGCAGGCAAAGTCTGGGGATCTGCTTGGTTCTTACTTCTAAATTATGAGGGCCAAATTTGTTTGTATTGTCCCTTGGGAGTTATGTTAGCCACCTTTATGACACTCCCATAATAAAATGGCCATCAAAATCCTCGGTATTGCCTAGGTGAATGTTTAACAGGCAAGTGCCCATGCATTATTAAAAAAAATTGTCATACTTTGGGATAAATTTTTATAATTCAGTGTCATAGGAATCCACTACCTGGGAATGGATCCACTATGTCACAACTGTTTGTAGGTTTTTGTTTGTAGTAATCAAGAACAGGTAGAAGTTGTTGGGACAAAAAAGTGGAAAACCATAATAGGTAAGTCGTTGGGACAAAAAAGTGGAAAGCCATCATAGCTAGTCACTATGTTGAACTTGGGCTTACCTTCAGAAAAGTTCTAATATGAAAGACAAACCATTTGCTATCTCATCATACCCAATCCATACAATAAATACCATTGATGATGATTACAGTTGGTGCTATCTTCTGGGCATTAAAAAAACTGTGGGATGCAGGAGAAATAAGAACGAATATCTTAGTGATGAATACAATGTTATTGTGAGTGGTTGGGAATTTACAACTGTCACATACAGTAACCACACCAATAAGCTGACTTGTTTGTGCCTTTTGCAATGCCATATTTTAGCAATTTCAGAAACTTATTTTCTGGATGATCCTTGTACATTCCCATAAAATATATGGAATAGGCTATTTTATTTATGTATTACTTATGAATTTGAAACTGGTTAAATTTTGTTCTTTGGTTAACTAAAGGCATCTAGTTGGTCGGATTTCATAATTATTGAAAATTGATCACTGTGAGGGAAATTCATTAAAAAATCAGGACAGAATAAAATGAATTTTTTGTGACTACGCTGCATAGTGTTTATTAGGCATCACAAGTTTTTATAAATTGTGAGGCATTAAGCTGTACATGTTACTTCTCCTTATAATTAATTTAATATAATTATTTTGTTATATTTTATCTAGGATGTTGAATTACTAGCACAGTGTTCTAAGAAAAATCAACCCAAAAGTGCTTTCCTTTCATGGCGTCCTGTTGCTTACACAGGTGTGAAACCAATTGTAGCTAACTCTTCAGATGTTGTCATGAGTAATCTATTATCTAATATTAGCAAAGATGTTCACAGTCTTGCTGAATTGTATTTTCAAGACAAATCAAATGTGACCTTTTTTAATGTCACATTTGGAACACTAGGAGATGGGTGTTATGTTTCTACTAAATATACTTCTTGGTATGTATGATAATTTAATTTTTTTTAAAATAAATTATTCTGTAATTTTTTCTTATTTAATGTTAGTTTTAACGTAGTATGTTATCATTCATAGATTTTAAAAGAAAGTGTGGTACTAGTATACCATTTTGGTTTTAAGCAATAATGAACAAAATGTAACAACCTTATATAGTTTTTAAAATAAAACAAAAAGAAAAGTTAGAAATAAAATTCTTGGGATAATATTAAAATAAAAAACTGTAGAGCTTAAGGAAACAGTTTATAGAAAATATGCAGTTGAAATACTAAATATTTCTTTTAAACTTCAGTATACCTTTAAAGAAATGCATAAAATAGCATTTCTCTTTTATATAAGTCAATATTGTGTTACTATTCTAATTAAAGTTCTAAAGCAAGAAAGAGTATTTTGATTCAGTGATATCTGTAACAGTTTTAGTACAGATACTTCTAATCATATTTACAAATTTTTTAAACTTTTAAACAAGAATGATGTATATAAGGATTAGTTATAATTAATAATGTGTATGATAAGAAAGTAAAACAAGTTTTAAATAACATGAAACAAATTATCAGCAGTTGCATAGTCTATGCCAGAGGTGGGCAAAAGCCGGTCCATGGCCCAGATCCGGCCCTTTTGCTTACTTTATCTGGCCTGTTGAAAAACCCTGCATGCAATTTTTTTAATCTCCTATATGTGATTTTGTTGAAATCAACAGTATTTGTCTGCATAGTGTACATATAAGTAATGAAAAATATCTAAATAATAGAGAGTATTATAATTTGAACAGCTGTAACCATATCCCTACTTTAATGTATGCAACATACATACTTTCATAAAGCGTGTGGTCAGCTTACTACATAGAATTGAACGTGAACTCCTCTCACTCTGCAAGGGACATTCATTTTGGCCTGTGCTTAAAAGTATTTGCCCACCCCTGGTCTATGCTGTAGGTAGAGAACATGTGGCCTTGAGGTCACATCTGGTCTGTATGAGCTTCTTGTGTGGCCTCCATAAAAAGCTTACTGTTGAATTAATTAATATTTATCTATACAGGCTGTAATAATTTGGAAGTTAATAGAATTATATTGTTTCTCTGATAGTTTTTTTACAATTTACTATTATTATTTATCTACTATATTTCTTGTATAAAATTTATTTCAAGATACTTCTGATTTATTACTTTTACTTGAAATTACTTTTATTAAAAAATAATTAAATGTTAAGGCTGTAATATTTTTTCTCTTTAAGTTAATACAAAAATATTTTATGCTGTAAAGTTTTATGTTCAATAACAAATATATAAATATTTTGTATTAGTTTTATACATTGCAATAGATAAAACTATACTAAAATATGTGATAATTTCACAAAAGTTGCATTTATAGGTATATCAACTTGTGTGGCCTCTAAAGATAAAAAAGGTTCCTTACTCCTGGTCTATAGAACAACATTAATCATAGTTATTAAACTCTCCAGTTTGCATTAGATTTCAGTATAGTTTATTGAAAAATGATAAATTTATGTATTATATGTATATAGAAATTAAAATTTAAAGTTTCTGGAAACAAATTCAGACTTTTCATTAAAACCCCAATAAAACCGAGATAGACTAGCTATTCTAAAAAAAAATTGAGCTATTTTCGAACTTTGGTTTATCTTTATTCATAAGCTATTAAACCCTCTGTCCAAAATCCAAATTATCAAGAATAAATTCAAAGAAAAAATTTCAGCTTTCATACATTACATTGAGAGATGTATAAATCTTCCAAACTTTGGGTACAAATTTTTATTTTTACCGTTATTGACATATCACATCTTTTATCTACAGAAAGAGTTTTTTGTGCCTCCCTTAAAATGTTTGGCTTGTTTTAAGCTCTAGAATAAGATTTTGTGCCAGTGTGAAACTAGTGCAAAAAATGCTTAGGAAACTTCTTAAAGCTTTGCTGCTCGTTTTCAGAGACATCTTTCAAGCAACTTTAATGTATCTTGTTTTATACCTTGATTGCCATTTTACATGCCAATTTTTTTTAAACTATTGACTATTAATTTTAAAAGCAACTGTGATAGAAAAAAAAATGGATGAGTCTATCTTGACGTAGGACTCTAAAGGTTAAAAGGTGAATTAAAGGTTTATAGTTATATGAAGAAACAGGGACACCAGAAACAGAACACTTTAAGCTGGAAACATTTTTAGCAGGTTCCACATTAACTGCATATAAATAGATATACATAATACAAGGTTGGTTCTGGAGTTTTAGCCACTCACATGCAAGATGTATGGCTGTCCCCCTTTTCCTTATATCTTAGAGAATTCCTTGCAGATTTATAACTTAAACCAATACATGAATCTTTGGTATTGTGTATATATAACTGCTGCATATACTTGATTGTGTATAAAACAATATATATATATATATATATATATATATATATATATATAAATACACACACACATCATGTACTAATTTTCTTTTATTAATATAAATAAGTATATCCTATCATAAGTAACAAAATGTATTAATTTAGCATATATTTAGATTCTTTAATGGCATAATATATTCTTATGCTTAAAGAGCTGCGATTTTGTTGTACACTTTCATTTATAGGAAAATATGACTTAAGTTATTCTCAAATGTAAAGGGTACTTTCAGTTAGACATAATTTATAATTCAGTAAGAAACTACAATATATCTGTTATTGTAAGTAAAGAGCACTATGTTCATTTTTAAAAATAATTGAGACTTTTGCAAATTTGTATAATTTTTTTCCCTCTATTATGTGATAAAAGCATATATACTATCTTGTATGTCTGCAAGTGGTATACCTTCCCTATTTCCTCGAAGACATTTATAAAGCTATTCACTAACAGCAATGCAATTCAAATAAATCTGAAAAAAAAAATCTTTATGATCTCAAGAAAAATTTGAAATTTGGGGCATAATGCTCTTTACTTCTGATTTATAGATATGTTTCAAGTATTTAAGTTAACTATTTACCATTCTTTGGGTTTTTTTTTTTCACTAAATAGCTACCATGTGCTATTTGTTGTTATTTACTTTATAATTGATTTTTGTTTTAGGTCACTGATGGCTGGAACTGGCACTATGTTAGAAGTTCCACTTTCAACAGTCGTAATTATTTTAGCATCTGTTGGTATAGGTCTTTTATTGCTTTTCCTTCTTTCTGGTTCTATATTTATTCTGTACAAAAGGTGTAAAGATAGAGATGATGACCTGCTTTTAAATTGATTGTAATTTGTTTATAATGCTAGATAAATTTTAGACAAGATTCTCTGTTTGTTATTTGTATCTTATATTTGAGTTTTTTTTAAATCATAATTGTTTAAATTCACTAGCAAATTGTTCAATGACTTTTGCAATAAAAATGTTAACTAAGTCACTTTGATGCTGTGTTCTTGGGTTAAATTAAATTAAATTAATGAAAATTTTATATATTTTGTTATTTAAATATTGAAGCTTATGTGCTTCTTATGTAATAGTGTAAAAGATTTTACATATCAGATATTTATATAACTTGTAAATACAAATATATTTTTTATAGTCATGTGCATGGGAAACTGTTAGGAATAATACATTAGATTGATTTTATGACTTGTATTTATTCTAAGAAAATTTTCTGGAATACTTGCTCAAGATTTATAAATTTTGTCCAAACTCATGGCTAAAGAGTATTTGTTAGTAAGAATTATTTATATTTTTCTTCTTTAACCCTATCAGGATGACTATCATATATATATATGTGATGCTGTGAAGTTAGTGGTTAAGTCCCTTTTTTGTTAATTTCTGTCTTTTGAAAATTAAATAAGTAATATCGGGAGTGCTTGTGCTTCGATAAAATCCCTGAATTCCTGGGGATTTCACGCAATCTATCTCCAGATTTCTGGACAAATAAAACTGTGAATTATTTGTGTTTACTACTTTCTGAATTTTCTAAAAGTGATCAAACAATGCAACATGTTCTCTAAGACAAACAATTACCCTAAAGTGGTCTGTTAGATCCTGAATCTAAAATAATATGCCTGTAATATTCTGTTTAGTAATTAATCAGTTCATTTGCTGCTTTCAACACAAAATTATTGTTATTATTAATATTATAAAAAAATTTGGAATGGGGTGACATCCATTTATCTCAGCACTCATATGATTGAACCATCTTGAAAGTGTTAAATTATCATTTTTGTATAATACTTGGAATATTCAAATTTTTCTGTATTATTTCTGTATACTTCTTTGTACACTTTATTCTACTGGATCATTAAAATGTGTACTTGTTATATATTACTTTGCAATTGGGAAATTTAATAATGTGATATTTACTTTATTGTCATTTGTTTCTTAAATTAGAATTTATATCTTAGAAAAGTGAAAAGCAAGTTTGGTTTTAACATTTCTGCATATGTTTTAATTATTTTCCTTTTTCTTTAAGAGAAATGATGGAAGTTACAAATTTGATTATGAGCTTTTTTGTTAAAATTGTGCTAAAATCAAGGTAATAGTTTTTAAGTAGATTTCTTGAATTGTGGCAGAACACCTGCACTATGCATATATTTGAAATTGAATCTTCATATTTTGAAAATCTCTTCCAAAATCCTCATTTATTTACCATACTATATAATTGAGATATGTTATAATTATGAGCATTTTTGCTATAATTGAGCTAAAATCAAGGAAATAGTTTTTAAGTACATTTCTTAATAATTATTTTGATTTGTGGCAAATGCCTTCATGGTGTAGAAACTTGAAATTTAACCTTCATATTTTGAAAATAACTTTTAAGCCTCTGGGGGTACTTACATACATTATCTATTTTCAACTCAACAATATTTTTTAATGTTATGCATTTATAAATGTAATACCATCTATTACAGTTAAAAGTTTAAATTTCTTGTTCCTTCATTTAATATACTTTTCAGTTGTTTGTTTTATTTAATTTAATTCAAAATCATTGTAAAAAACATCTTGAAAAGCAAGCTGTCAATTTTTCTGTAATTCTTTAGTTATAAATGTATTTTAGGAAATTTTGAAAAGTTTTATTTTGTAAGAGTGGGTTATAAGTTTGCCTACTTTGGCAAGCCCTCATTGCACTCATTTATTAAGTTATATGTGTGTTTGTAAATTCTTTATTCCCATTTTAACTCTGTTTGTTACCAGTAGTAAGTCAAATTTGTTAGGAATTTAATAATGTGTTATTGGTATAATAGTTATTTCATTAATCTTAAAATTATTTATATTAAAATAAGTACAGGTATCATTGAGCAATTTTATAGTCAGTACGGCTGTGTTTTTAAATATTCTCATTTCTGAAATTTCAAGTATGGTGTACGTGCAGCTTGTTTCATTGAATTCCTTTAAAATTTCGTCTCATCTCAATAGATATTGTAATACATTGACTTGAAAGTTAATTTACTATAGAATATTTTGAGTACATTAATTTACTGTTAATGTACTCCATATATTCAAAAATCATGAAGTCAAAAAATAAATAAAAATATATAAAATTATAATATACATATACATTACACTAAAATGTCTGTTTCAAAATATTGGATTAAATATCATCGTATTTATGGCCAAGTATGTTGGAGTTATCATCTTTACAAGTCATTTGACTGTATCTTGAATTACAATGTCAAAGTAAAAAGTAAGACTTGATATCTTTAAATCTTTGCGACTCAATTATTTTTATACAATAAATTTATCAAGAGTATAATAAATATGGTAAAATTTGGTGAATTTGACCAAATAGTGAAGATTTTTATTGGTTGTTAGGAAAGTTTTATCAAAGTATTGATGGTCCTATGTATCCTACATTAAACAAAAATGTCTGTTTCTTTAATGCTTAAATCATGAGCTATTTTTGCCATATGTTACCTATAAACTAAAAAAAAAATTTTTTTCAAATACTTTGAAGATGTATATCCTAACAAATATTTTCGTTTTAAATTTCAAACTATTCAGAACGTAGATATTTTTAAAATTTACTAGCAAATTAATATTTAATTAAAAGGTATTGAAATTGGAAAGTTTTTAATTTAAAAATAGTTTTATGTAACTAAAAGTAATTTTGTAATGTAAATTTTCGAATAAACTTGAATAAAAACGTATAAAAATAATGTAATTTGGTAAAATTTGCTTTGGTTTGGTGCATTTCAAAGCTCAAATTTTCGCAGATAGCAACCCTACAAGGTGCAAAATAAGTTTCTTTTTTCGGTCTGTTTCCAGTTTCTTCCTTTAATTTGCTTTTTTAATCCTCACAAATTCTTGTACATCTTTTGTAATATAAAATTCATAGTTCATAGATAATTTCTAAACAGTCCACAAACACATATAGATGGGAACTTTATAACTCGGAGAGTTGAGGGTTTATCATGAGATACTCAGACTTAGTATATTTCGACATAAATTTTAACCGAATGACACGTACTTAGATCCCAAAGGGTTAATGGAAATATTTTACAAGTTATTGTGTTTGAGAAAGCTAAAGCCTTTAAAACTGACGTATAATTATATTCTACATTTTTATTATTTATTTCATATAAAATTTTTAAACTTTTTAATCCTGATGTATTGTTTAATGTTATGCTATGAATATAAAGTTCATTAACCCTTTAACTACCACAGGCATATATATATATATATATATATATATATATATATATATACATGGTTTCCGCGCACCTGAAGAGTCATGGAAAATCATGGATTTAGACAATGGATTAATTTTGTCATGGAAAGTCTTGATTTTTCACGTAAAATGAGTAAAAGTCATGGATCCACTAAACTACCGATTAAATAAAAATGCATTGATTTGTTTAATTCTATTTTTACTTGTCATTTGGCTGAAGTTACTGAGTTTGGTATTTATGTATTATCCTATTGACCCCATTGCCAAGTAAAATTTGTTCACCAAGGAAACTCAAAGCAAGAAAGCTTAATGGGTGGGTAAATGTATATTATTCTGGTTTTTTCTTAAATTGTAGATTAAAATTTTATTCATATAATAATATTATTTTTTAATAAAAATTAGTTAAGATTTTTGCACAAAATATAAGTTTATCTCTAGGGATATTGCATATAAACATAGGGTTATATTTGGCTATTATTCATGGTCATAATACCAAATGGTATTATGACCATGGATAATACTAGATCAATAATAACTAATACCAAAGGATAATACCCTGGATAATACCAAAGTACTCTGAATTCAAATTGGAAACATTTTGATTGAAAAATTGCTATATGATTAAACATAGGTATGTAGATACAACAATTTATTTTTATGTATGTGAGTTTATTAACACTTATAAAGTAAGTTTATAGTTTTTTTGTGATAAAATTCCTGTAATTTCTCTAAAAGCATATATTTTATTTGTATGTATGTCAGAAGTTTTATTCATATATACTTTAACGAAAGCTTTTTAAAGTCATGGAAAATGATCGGCTAAATCAGGAAAAGTCATGGATTTGAAAAATTTTATTTTGGCAGATACTTTGTATATATATATATATATATATATATATATACACACACACACACACACACACATACAGTGCATATATAATGCCTATATATATGTGCATGTGTTATATATATATATATGCTATATATATATATATATATATATATATATATGATATATATAAGCATAGGAATATATTATTAAAAAACATACTGCAGGAAGACATATATATATGCCCAAAATAGTTGTAGCATTAACTGTGCTAGATGTATGTATACACCGGTGGCAGTTAGAAGGTTAATTGAGTAGTAATATACATAGAAATTAATTTCTTGTGTCCCCTCTACCAAAAAAGAAAAGTATTTAAACAAAAACTCATACATACTAGAGAGGGAAATGATTCATATTTTAATGATTGTCTACAATTATTCTTTTATGTAATTTCAAATTCTGTGTATTAAAATTCACAAACAAGCTTGCAACATTTTCATTCAAAATATGCATTTAGTGCATATAAAATCATTAAAATTTTAAAAGTACAATTTTAGCAGATATGCAATATATTTTCAATATGTAAAAGCCCAAGATATATGGTTGTGATAGCCAAAATTTAGGGTTTTGAGAGATTCATTATTGCGTGTAATAATTATACTTTGTTTTAGAGACATTTGATCGAAACTCTTTAATTTTAAACAATTTCAGAAACTCAATATCACTTTTATTTTTCCTATGTTAATGCTTTTTAGTTTTTTCCCAGTTTATATTTTTATAACTTTATAATTTGTTGCAAAGCTGTAATATAGTATTGTATACACACACCTGTTATCTTTCAGAAAAGCAATTTAAATTGTAAAAATTTCAATATGTTAATTACACTACTGGCAGGTTTCAAGTAATTATTGAATTACGCTATATTGTAATGTATTCTGCTATTATTTTACTATTTTTTTTTCAGTACTAGTATATGTCTCATCCTTTCTCAGGAATATGTTGAGTTGATTATTGTATGAAAATTTGTTTCCTTTCATCATATATTTCTCTAATTTTTTTAAATATGTTAATTTCCTCATATGTTTCATGTGTACTTTAGCATGTGTTAAAGTATTAAGGTTTAACATAAATATGATAATTTTTGTGATACTTCAAATTATATTTACATTTGTTTGAATCAATCTGCTGTGATGTGAATAGTGTCTGTTTCCATCTTTGGATTTATTTCAGAAGCTCTTCAAAGTTATTCATGCTTTGGGAAGTAAAAAAAGGTGATAAATTTAAAATTTAGCTTTCCTTTTTTGTTTCAAAAATAATTATTTTACCCAATGTATTTCTTTTCTATAAAACCTTGATCCATTGTTTAATAAGAGGACAAAAATGAAAATTAATGGATGCAGAAGTATTAAACATCTGAATTTGTTATGTCAGGATTATTAGACAACTGTCACTTACAGCTGTTGATTCACCAAAAGAAAACAATGAAATAACATAGGAACTTTTGAGATTTTATCATGCGTACAATTTTCTGGTTTTAATACTGTGCTGTAGTGATATATTCTTGTAAATTATTTTTTAACCCATAAATTGCAATAATTATTGAAGAGTTTCTGTCAAAAATAAACCCACAGTGCATATTATTTGTACGATAATCTGTGATTTGCGTCTATGAATATAGACTTGTATAAACCATTATGTAATTTGATTTTCACTGAATCATGTAAATATTGTAGATTATTTTTCTAAAAAACTATTTTTTGTCAAACCATGCAATGTGAATAAAAGTATATACATATATATTAGGGAAGGTATGATATATGTAATTTATTCTTTCATGTACTTGTATTTATAATCACTCATATTAACAAATGTATTATAGTTAATTTCATTACATTTCTACCAATAAAATATATTACATTTTTCTGTTGCTCTGTTTACTCACTTTGAAAAAATATGTTTCTTGGGGGTACATTTTAGAATACATTGCTTCAATTTTTCAATTTTATTATCTTGTGGTGTACTGGTATGGTGAAATCACTCACTCGTCAGAAGGTTATTGTAAAATTCCATTTATATATATATGTACATGAAGCAACAACAGTTGAGCCTTGCTCAGCTCGAACGGCAGGGGAGAGATAGAACGACTACGCTTTCCCTACCAGCTTCTTATCTACTACCTTCTCTCCTAGCTGGGAGAGAGAGTGCCCAGAGTATGTGCGCATTGAACTGCGTTAATTAGCTGCGCACTAGAAGCGAACTTACCTCGGCGCGGCGGTGGTGGAAGGATAACGAAGTACTCGCTCGCTACAATCTACAATAGTTTAAATTAATGTTTCTAAATTTTCTATACCATCATATAGTTGTTATATGTGTGAAGTTTGGAAAGTATCTTGGTAACTATTTTAGGATGCCTAGTCATTTGTTAATAATGACATTAAAAAAGGTGCACAGTACTGAGTTTATATGTATATACAGTCAAACCTATCTATCTCGGATCTCTTGAGAGTTTAAAAAAAATCGAGATAAACAGGTTTCGAGATACACAGGTTTTATGAAAATAGACTAAGAAAATTTCTTTACTCAAAACAAAAGATTGAAAATTTGAAGTACTTTTAGTTTTATTTACATGCACGGCTCTTTTTCATTGTTTTCAGCTGTTTTCAAAGTTGTTTTGAACGATATCTTTGTTTTTCATGATAGTAAAAATAGTACTGGGTGGAATTCCAAATTTAGTGGCGACTATGCTTTTCTGTGAATGTTGTGTTTCTTACAAAAATTCGAGATAGACAGGTTTGGGAAAAAATAATTCGAGATAGGTTTGGAAAATACGCTAAATTTTTATTGAAAATGTAGGGAAATTGGAAAAAATTCGACATAGACAGGTTTTCGAGATAGACAGGTTTGACTGTATATATATATATATATATATATATGGGGGGACATATATGTGTACATATTGTATGCATTAATTAAAAATTTTAATAAAATTATATGATGCAATGATTGAATTAGAAATACCTGAAAATCTAGTAAATCTTACAAAACTGACACTTAATATAGTTAAATGTAAAATTAAACTTGGCACCAACCTATCTGAATGCTTTTTTACAGAAAAAGGGCTGAAGCAAGGAGATTCCCTGTCATGTCTATTATTTAACATTACATTGGAAAAAGCTATAAGATACTCAGGTTTTCAGACATGATCAACCATTTTACAAAAATCTATAAAAATTTTAGCTTATGCAGATGATATTGACATAATTGGCAGAACCCGGAAATCAGTAAGTGAAGCTTTTTCCGCACTCGAACCGGCAATTAAAAATATTGGACTAACAATAAACATTAAAAAAACTAAAGTTTATGGCAGTAACACATTACAGACCTGATGTACAACCAATGACAGTCGGAGATTACAGCTTTGAAAATGTTGAACAGTTCAAATATCTAGGGTCAATTATAACAAAAAATAAGGCTATTAAAATTGAAATTAGGAACAGAATAAATCTGGCAAATAAATGTTATTACGGACTGAGAAATCACTTTAAATCAAAACACTTAGGTATAAAAACCAAAATTAATCTTTATAAAACTTTAGTAAATCCAATAATTATGTATGAAAGCGAGTGTTGGACTATGAACAAATCTGAGGAAAATTTTAGGATAAATAAAACAAGGTTGTTATGATTCTTTTTCAGTTCGAAAGGCACTATATCCGCTTATATATTTAAAAATCGGGCATGTTAGTGGATAACTTTTCTCATTTTTAGTCACTTTTTCATGATTTAATCACTTTTTATGAGAATTGATAACATTTTTAATGAAAATAGACTAAAAATTCTTCTTAGTAGATCGGCCCAATTTTTATATGTCATACCCTAAATATGGGGCATTCTTAAATTTGACTTTAAAAATTCAGTTATGTTATAGATTTTAATCAAAATATCACATTTTTTTTTCAGATTTATGACTTTTTAATGTAAAGAAAGACAATGACCAGATGGCTTTAAATATATTTATTAGGGACAAACATATAAAAGCACAAAGATATTAAACCATCACAGGTTTGTCATGCCGCAGGGGCGAACTAAGGCCTATGCAACCTAGGCACGTGCCTAGGGCCCGAAAATTAAGTTTTTAATTTTTTATTAAACAGAAAGACGTGGTATTCATAATTATTGCTGAAAGGTATCCAAACTATGCCGAATCGTTGATTGATAAAGTCGACAAATGTGGACAAGCGTACCCGTGCTTATGCATTCACGCTCTTGAGTGTCGATGTGCGTAAATACGATGGAGCCCCTCTCTTATCAAAACTATGAACAATAAATTCAAAACAATTTTTCATGATAGTGACGTTAGTGACTTTTCAATAGAGGAATTAAAATGTTTTGAACAAGATTTAAACCTAGCAGAACTGAAAAATAAAGTTTTACAGTTAAAGACTTTTATAAGTAAAGAAAATATTATTTCGCCTGTACCCATGTGGTCATTTATTTAGGAAAATAATGTTATTACAACATTCCCTAATTTAAACACAATTCTGAGAATTTATTTAACAGCTTCCAATAAGCAATGCAAGCGGTGAAAGATCATTCTCAGTAATGGCCAGAATAAAAAAAAAAAATTAAGATCCACATTAGGCCAACAAAAATTAAATAGTTTATCATTACTTTATATAGAAAAAGAATTATTAAATAACTCTATTAATTATGACAAACTAATTGACTAGTTTTCGGAATTAAAAGAGAGGAAAAATGTAATATAACTAATCAATCTGGGTATTGTTTGTTTTAATGAATTATGTTTATTTAATTTTTGTACACGTATATTATTTTTTTTTCTATTTCTTTCATTGAATCCGATAATTAAATAGAACTATATACTATATGCTTTAAAACCAAACTACCAAACGCAAAGTATGTGTCATGACTGAAAAATAGGGCCGGAATTATTTCTCATTTCTCGCCAGATGGCGCCGTCTCCACCTTATTATATAAACTGTAAGGTCCATTATAATGGGGGGATGCAAGAGCGCAAATCCAACCCCATATTACTGTATTAAGTAATAAGAATATAATGTATAATTTAAGGATTAAAGATTAATGTATAATTTAATAGATCAGGGATTTTCAATTGTGATGCCTTCGGGAAATCTTCGTTATTAATTATATACCAATAATTTCTATGTACATATATATACATACATAGTAAATACATATATATATGTATAAATATATGTAAAAAAAGTAAAAAATATATGTATATATATATATATATTATATATATATATATATATATATATACATATATATATATATATATATAATATATTATATATATATACATACATATCTTATATATACATATATATATATATATATGTATTTATTAAAATATGTATATATATGTATATATATATATGTATATATATATATATCTTATATATAAAATATATATATATATATATATATATATATATATATATATATATATATATAATATATATATAAATATATATATATCAGAGTCATTTTTAAACCCTCAGGAAGTACTGTTTATAATATTATATTTTATTCACAATTTATTTTTAATGTAAGTCCTTATAAAAAGTTACTTTGGTCCTTAGAAAGTCCTTAAAAAATCCTTAATTCTTATTCTGGAAAAAAAGTGGGAACCCTGTTTAAATATTAACATAATATATAAATGTTTATTTATGTAAAAAGGATATATTTTTTGTCACCTTACTTCATTTCGTTTGTTACTTTTTTAAGGCCTCTGACCACTTGCATATCGGAATTAAGTAAAGGTACAAAGTGCGTGTGCGTGCATGTATAACACTGAAGCTTATTTGGATCGTATTTTACAAGATTAAACCAAAGGGAAGTATCTTATTTTCTAGTCTTTCACTACTTCTACTTTAAGCTCGGGGAAGAAAAATGTATTCCCATTAAGTCACGTCTTATCCTCTCCTTTAAACCGGTTAAAATTTGATGAAAGGTAAAGCCTTCAAAACTGCTTTATTTATTAATCTTTTCTTCTCGAGTGCACCAAAGCCCGCTAAATATTTGATGGATTGAATCCATTAGTTTTGAGGCCTTCATTTCTGGTATCGAAATTTCCGTAAGAAATAGAAGTGTAAGGATGTCAGAGGTCAGTGCATGGAGGAAATTCTCTCCTACTTTGCAAACCGTTCTCGTGTATTAAGTTTTGACATGAGGTAAAAGGCATGAATGCTTGATGAATGGGATATAACTACGGAAATATTTTTAAAAGATGGTTCTGAAAGCCTTATACTTTGAATTTAGCAATGTGTCTTCGTGGTAAAACTGCTTTTGTTGGTTTGAAGCTTTGCGATTATAACTTTAATATATATATATATATATATATATATATATATATATATATATATAATATATAAAAAAAGACAAAATAAATAATAAATATATATATATATATACATATATATATATGTATATATATACATATAATGTATGTATATATATATGTATATATATATGTATGTATATATATATATATATATATATATTTATATATATATGTATGTATGTATTATATATATATGTATATATATGTACATATATGTGTGTATATATATATATGTAATATATGTATATATACATATATATATATAAATATATATATATATATATATAAAAATATATATGTTAAAAACAATTATTTTCAATTAAATAAATAGCCAATATATACAATGACGGCCAATGTCCGATTATTATCCTTGATTTCTTTATGCGTAGATATACGATAAAGTCAGAAGAAGAATATAAGCAAATTTTTATTTGTATATAAATGCTAATATAATATTATATATAGAGGAATTTCCGATATGTCTTATAATATATTCGGATACAAAGGCCAAGGATATATAGATGGGCTGTATATTAATATTAGAAGTTTTATATATATATATCAGAAATCTCCTGGTATATATAAATTTTATATATTAGAGAAAACATACAAACGAAAAGATAATATATATTATCTATAATATATTTATTACAGAAAACTATGTATATATATATATGTATATATATATATAATTTTATGACATTTATATATATATAGCATATTGTTATTTTACATCTGCAGCAATTTGTTAACTTATATGCATATCGAGTATTTATTACATATGTGAAGAGGCAATTCGTAATATTTTTCCTATAATTAGGATATATGTAAGTCGTTTCTCTTTCAAAATGTAAACTTTCAGAGCTTTTCAGAGCTCGCAATAATATGAACTTTGTTAAATGATCCTTAATTGATATAAAAACTTAATTATTATCTCGTTTCTTTGGATGTATAAATCTACTTGGCATCTTGATAAATTATTAAATATTAAGGTATAGAAACTAGACCTTTCTTAATTAGA
>CM063508.1:140104978-140127478 GCA_032207245.1 Pardosa pseudoannulata
GGTATGAAATCCCTAGAATAAAAATGATTTCTTCTGTAAGGGCTGATCAAAATTCAAAATATTTGCCTTGGCAGTATGGAAGCCTTTCATACATCCGATTAGGTGGGTAAAATAAAATAATATCCAAACCTACGAATAAATTTAGCATATAAACGCAGATTAGGTCTCACATAGTCGGTGAGAGCTATTCGGGGATTAATCGCACAGCATTTCAAAAGTTATCTACGATTAGATCTAACAAACAATAGTGAGACCCCCTGAATATCTAAAATTTTGGTTACATTTGAGTGAATTTTTACTAGAATTCGTAAAATATAGTTGCTGGATGTAGAGAGGATTTTGTAATGGTAGCTTAATTCTATAACGAGATGCAAGAGTGAAAATATTGACTAGTAAACAAGGTCAATTTCCCTAACTGGGCTTTCTTTCAAAACTAAAAAATTAAAATTTTTGAGATAAATATTTTATTGGAATTTACAATTATTTTGACTAGTTCGTAATCTGAATTTGCAGCTATTTAGCCGATTAGAATAAAGTATAACATAGTATTCTAATCCAGACCAAACTCCGTGAACGTTTGATTTAGTCCTGATCTCTGGGAGTTCTTCGTAAATGCGGTATGACGTCACGTTGACGTCAGCTCGCTGAAATTTTGAGAAATTACTTCGGTACTCTGGGGTTACATGCAAAGTTACCGATAGCTACAGGTTGCGGAATTTTCCGGCAGCAATTTGGTAGTACGATCTCGATAGTAAGAAAAATGCATTATTACATAGTAGTTAAAAAAAAATACCTGTGTATAGTGCCATAATGTAGAATACTTTGCCATCTAGTACCACTGATATTAAAAAGTATGAAAAAGATGTTTTTAAATATATTAATGCTGAATTAGAGCAGTATAAAAGTATGATGTAAATATTGTGTATTTCAGTTTTGATTTTTATTTTATGTTTTTCATCTAGTACGAATCTTGTTAACAATGCTAAGTAAAAAGATCGAAGCCTTATTAATTCGGGTTTTTTTACATATTTTAGCACAAAATTTAATATTCATGGATACTGTGTTTTAGTTACCCAAATTTGTGTTTACATATAATAAAAATGTTTTTAAAATATCAAAGTATGATTTAAACATTATTTATCTTTAATTTTCATAAATTTTATATCTTTTATTTCATCATAACATGAATTTTATCTTGTCTTTTAAATTTTAATTTCTTGCATTTTATAATTTTAATAACTGTGTTCAAAACAAAATGATTTTAGATTTAGGTATTGATATATAATTAATATGATAAATGATCTAACTATTTTTACAGTTTTTTCAGTAAAATAAACTTTTTACAAGTTTTTTATCAATGATCTCAATGCAGTAATATTTACATCATAATATTATCAGTCAAATTTTATGCATTCCATCATAATTGTAATGTATAAAATATATCTGTAAGAGAAGTAACTTGCAGAAACGAAAATTCAACTGCAGGTTTTGCAGGTCCGGTTTTCGTGTTGCAAAAAGTAGACCGTAGCACTAAAACCAAACATGGAAAGGTTATATGTACAAAATTCCATACTGTATATAATAATGCTCAAAAACTAATCATGGGTCAAGTTTCCGTGAGACAATCTCTTCGATTTAAATCTTGGATTTGGATGTTTTATCCAATACGTACGCATGCAAGAAATGCGAATTATTTATTTGTTTATATTTACAAACATTGCTGTTGCCGAAACTGAAAATCAGAATTATAATTCTAAATTTGATTGGTTTAAATGGTGCAAAGTAGAAGATCCCATTAAACTCCGCCTCTAAAATAAGCCCAGCCCAAAGGCGGGATTTATTTCTCAAACTCGATAGTAAGCTAGTTCCCGCACCTTCGTTTCCGTGCTCCCAGAGTACGGTTTGAGCTTAGTTGCGGCAACTAGGTATCGTTAGGCCAAGTTTCCGCGTCTACGTCATACCGCACTTGCGGTACGAACCGCAACTCCCAGAGTAAGGCCCCTGATCTTAACATTATCGATTATAACTACTTGATGATTATTATTACCATATATATACTACGTCATTTAATCGATGATCAGCTTTAAAGTGCATGCTGTTTAGATTGGATCTTTAAGAATTTGGTGGTACGATCTTTAATTAAAAAAATGCATTAATTGTACAAAACTAGTGCGGAAAATCTATTTGGATAATATAATACTTGTTTAATTTTATTCCCTATATTTAGTAGCATTTGACAAAATGCATCTTTGCAAACAGCACTGGCATGCCATATCTAGTAAAGTTATTGCTTTAATTAGATGTTATTTAATATCCGATGTTCTGTTACTGCATGATTATTAACCACTGTTTACTTCTAACTAACAATTTGGCGAGACTAGATCTTGAATGCTTATCTATCTTTTATAAAATATTCAATAACGAGTTAAAATGTGTACGCCTCTCCAAACATACTTTAAAAACCTCTAAATAAATTGTGACAGTTACATACGTCTGGTGGCATCTGAAACTTTAACAAGTAAATTGAATTTAATAGTGAGACAAAGCTGATTTTGATTAAGTGCAAAAGTCATTCATTTTGAGCTCTTTTTGTGTTTAATGCATTCGTAAGGGAAAGGTTAATGTACAAAATATTTCAAGCATGATGGAGAATAACGCAAAAATTCTTCTGTTGACATCGCAGTGGAGTTCGAATAAACTTTCCTTACGAATGTCTTTTTGAGTTTTTCGAAAGAAATTATGTTCGAAATAAATATTTTCATTGAAATTTATCTTGATTACAGTACTTTCTTTACTTTGTACAAGCAAAAATGAGCCATAGTTTTCAGTGAGTCTATGAACTCTACAATGGAAATAGGGATGCGGTAGCTCATTCAGAAAGACACCGAGTTCATAACCAGAGGATTGTGTGTTCAAGGTTGGAACCAGCTAAAGATGCGCCGTGTTCATTAATAGCGATAGGGGTATGGGAAATAGGTTCATGGTTGCAATATCTTCCAAGTTTCCAAACGATTTAATCAGAGGAGGCAGAACAAGCCTGGGGGTCTTCTGCTTTGTTCCTGCTTCTAAATAAGGACCCACTTTGAGGTTAGTCGTACTTTCATGCTAGCCGTGCTCTTCAAACGAAAGGTGCACTCCCTTACCATTAATTAGAGTAGCGTTTGGTTCAAATGTTTGTTTTGCTCAAATGCAATTAGTACCAACAACACCTTAATGGATATACATTTAATGAGTTTAAAAATATTTGATAAGTGTCTGTAAATATACTTCGCTGTTTAAGAACTTTTTATATATCTTTTACTGTTATTAAGTCTGGTATAAAAATACTTTCAAAATTAAGTTCTTTGATAAGAATTTATTAAAACTTAGTTCGGTGTCATCAACTTTTAACTTTAAAGTTTATACTATTTATCTATGACGAGGTATAGCAATATTAGATAAATTTTGAAGCATTAAAAGAAATGTATAATAAAAAAAAACTCATTCTGTTATGAAACAAAGATGGTTTTAATCTAGCTTTGGTTTATTATTTTTTAAAGGATAATTATAGCCCATGCAATTATTGAGCTAGAAGATTTTAATTAAAGATTGCAATCCGTTCTAGACTGTCAAGGACAAAGTAATTTATTTCCCATTTAAAACAGAAAACAAAAAATTTTTTGAATCTTTAATTTATCATAAATTCTTTCTTAACGAATCGTATTCAGAATTTATTTTGCTGGGTTTTAATTTTGCACTGAAATGTTTTTGTTATTGTCGTAAATTAAATGTAGTTGTAATACTGTTTGATGGCTTTGATCTTTCCAGGAAAGCACTAAGTCTCAGTAATAAGGTTTATTCAGCCTTATGAGCCATTGCCTTATCCATTTGTAATCGCCAAGAAGAAAATTAATGACCCTAAATTTAGGAATTGAAAACTCGGGAGCCAGTAATTGCTCAACGCTTTGACTGGCATTTGTCTTTATGTGTATATATTTGTATAGGTATGTAACGTGAATATTTTTATGTATATATATATATATAAATATATATAAATATAAATATATATTTATATTTATATATATATGTATATATATATATATATATATATATATATATATTATATATATATATATATAAATATATATATATATATACCATATATATATATATATGTATATTATATATATTTGTATATAATATATATATATATATATATATATATATATATATATATATATATATATATATATATATACATGTATGCATATATATATATATATGTACACATACACACACACAGTTTTATTAAACATATATAATGTTAATTAGCTGAAAAAGAAGTTTTACTCTAATATTATAATAAGTTTTTATTTATACTCTGTATTAAAATGCAAAATATTGAGTCAATATTAATTAGTCTGAGATAACAGAGAATACTTACATTCTCGAGATTAGTTTCTTCACGTGCTTAATTGATAATACTTTATATTTACAGCTTACAGCCTTCAAGCAAATTGTTTATATTTTAAATTATCGAAGGTGATTTTATTCTAAGTGGAAAGTGTGTCTTTTTGAAAATATGTTCAATTCAAACATTGAATTCCAAATTTAGCATCATGATTTTTGATTAAATCTACTTATTTTGAGATCTAATAAAAATTTCATTGACGTTTCATTTTAGTTTACAGTATGATACAAATAAATATGGAGACTTATTCGATATTAATCGGTATAATAAGACTTCATTTTACAGAACTTATTTTACTAGTAATACCAACTGAATTCTTTTTCCACGAGGTTTATCTTCTTTCATAAATAATATCGTATGATGTTTAAAATGATAGCTGATTACTAATGCGATGTTCTGTTGTATTAACTTCATATTTAATTTCGTCTATGCAGTTCATAATATACTTAGATTTAAGGCAGGAATCGATATGTAATTGACATAAATGACTATTGCATTAAAAGATTAATGGTTTAAACTTTTATCTTGACATATATTCTAGTTTTAAAAGTTAAAAAAATACGTTGTACTATTTGTTCCTTTTTTTTCTTACTGGCAACTGTCCAATTTTTCACAATTCCTCTCAAAGTTTCAGATATTATCTATTTATGCGTATGTAATAAAGCTGGGTATGAATTTTCTTAATGTTAAGTTTTTGTTGATTAAACGAGTAAGCATTACATTAATAATGATAAGCTTATTAAAACTTTTTATAAAAATAGGTAATTCTTTTTTATAAGTTGAAAGCAATTTGCTATTCAAATGTATTCATTTATAAATCCTCAATCTACAGCAAAAATCTGAAGTAAACTGGATAATACATAGTATACTATAGACATTTTTAATGAATGTTACTTGGACTATTCACTTTTTACGAAAAATTTCTTTAGATCAAAAAAACCTTTTTTCTAAGTTATATTGTCTTATATATTTAACTGAAGATCATTATTAATTTTGCAAAACCCAGTATTGTCAAAATGTTGAATATTAGAAAAAAAGAAATTTCAGACCTCTTGTCTCATTTATTGAAAAGATGCTTCCTTAAATCTTTGAATATTTAAAAATAATGCCTCATAATTTTCTCCATATTTGAAATTGAAGGACATTTTTCATTATCTTACGATTATTTCATACTTAAAAATATTTCATCTATATTTTAAATATTTAAAAATAAAGATTTCATATCCCTTGTGTTCTTAATTGAAAATATTGAGTGTATCATTAAAGGTTTAACTTTTTTACAATAATGCCTCAAAAATTTATCCATATTTGAGGTGGGGAGATGTTTGGAACTGTTATGCGATTATTTCATCTAAAAAGAGGATTATTTTAAAAATAGAGATTACAGATCTATTGTGTCCTTAATTGGAAACAGGGATTTTTTATTAAATTTTTGACTATTTAAGAATAATATCTGGAAACTTTCTCCATATCTGAGGTTAGGAGACATTTGGAATTGTTACGTGATTATTTTATTTAAAATGTTGAATATTTAAAAAAAATGAGATTTCATATTCTTTGTGTCCTTAGTTGAAAACATAGATGTTTCATTAAACTTTTGACTATTTGAGAATAATACCTCAAAAGTTTCTTCATATTTGAGGTTAAGAGACATTTGGTGTCATTACTCAATTTTTTCATCTAAAATGCGATATATTTAGGAAACAGAGATTACAGATCCCCTGTGTCCTTAATTTAAAACACGGATGTTGCATTAAAGTTTTGACTGTTAAACAATAATACCTCGACATTTTCTACATATTTGAGGTTGGGAGACCTCTGATACTGTTACACTATTATTTCATCCAAAATGTTGAATATTTTAAAAATAGAGATTTCATATCCTTTGTGCCCTTAATTGAAAACATAGAGGTTTCATTAAAGTTTTGACAATTTGACAATAATTCCTCGAAATTTTCTCCATATTTGAAGCTGAGAAACACTTGAAATTCTTTTGCAATTATTTCATCTAAAAGTTTCTGGTTAACAACGGAACACAATGTCTTCTCTAAGTCAAGGTCGGTTAAGTCGCGGTCACCCTGTTATGACCAAAAGACTTGGTATCGATTTTCGATTTGTGATCACCGAGGCTTGAAGGATGACAGACGAAGAATTATATAGGTTGTAGTTATTTCGGTGTTGTCCAGATTATCACGTAATAATAATGTTTTAGTAAGTTTTGGCACGCATGCCAACGTTGAGAGGCTACACTCCATTGTCCGTCAGAGGAGATTTCGGAATTTGGGCATTTATACAATTGATATATACCATGATTTATACAATTGATACACACACACACACACACACACACACACACACACACACACACACACACACACACACACACACACACACATATATATATATATATATATATATATATATATATATATATATGTTTATGTGAATATGTATATGCACATCTATCTATGAATACACATATACACAGGTACATACATACATACATACATACCTATACATATATATATATATATATATATATATATATATATATATATATATATATATGTATGTGTGTGTGTGTGTGTGTGTGTGTGTGTGTGTGTGTGTGTGTGTGCGTGTGCGTGCGTGTGCGTGTGTGTGAAATGGTCTAAATTTAGCACTATCAGATCTTAAGTTCGAAATAATCTCTTTCCTTTATGTAATAAAAATTATTTTTGTCATAATGATAATGCGAAAATGGAATAATTTTGCCTTGGTTTGTGGTTAGCATGTGTATTGCAATGTAATAATGAAATTGGAGTACCATGAAACGGAGGTTTTAAAGGTTAGTGTACCATGAGAGGGGTGTGATTATATAGTCTGATCTTTAAGATTGTCCTTGTCTTTTTGCGGAAATTTTTTTGCCAACGAGAGAAGCCATATTGAATTTTAATTGATTTCTAATGATGCTTTAAGAAGAAATTAAAAGTAATTGCTCACCGACTTTGCATGTTGTAAATGCTTTGAAGTTTCTTAATGGATTAAATTTGTGAATCCCATACACACATATATCCATGTACATTGGTGTGAGTGTGGGGAGCTAGTTTCCTTGCAAAATAAGAAATTTTTTCTGTACTCTACATTGAAAGACGATTTTTAATCTACTATGGGATTTTAAACATAGATAATAGTAAATGTATCTATACAAATGTGTACATGTAAAACTGTATGCGTGCGTAGATATACGTATACGTGCATAAATATATACTAATGCAATCAAAATGTATCAATAATTATCTGTTATAAAGCAATAGATATCGATTATACTGATCAACATTTACTATATTTTCTCCAGATAAAATTCTTGCAGCTGCATTTCTACCATTAAATTTTCCTAATTCCCAGGACTTGATTTTAAAGCCTTTTCAAGAAACCTTTCAGAGCTTGAAGTGAATTTTCTTTCACCGCATCAGAGTGCACAAAATGATAACCACAATGGGTCAGTTTCACACTAGGAAATAAGAAAAAAATCGAGCCACAGTAGCTCAGTCGATAAGGGCTGTGATTTGTTAACCGGAGGGTAGCGGGGCAGAGGCTCGAGCAGGCCAAACATCTACAGTGTTTATTATTGCGACTGGGGCACGTAAAATATGTTTATGGTCGGAATGTTCTCCAAGTTCTTAAGCGATACCTCTTTAGGTATCGTTTGGTCAAGCCTGGGAGTCTTCTGCCTGGTCCTAACTTCTAAATAATGAAAACCTATTCTTGAGGTTAAGTCAGTCTTCAGCCCTTGTGGTTGTGGAAGTGAAGCTGTATGTTACTCTTAACCAGTCGCATATTTTGATGTGATCTGTTGGACCTAGTGTAAGCTTTCCAGGGGAATCAGTAACAACAGCAACAAAAGTCAAACGATGATTATTAGACGAAGTTTGTGGAGACGTTTTAGTTGATTTTTTTCAAGATATCCCGAAAAAGAATTGCATTACGTTAAAATGCATATTGTGGTACAAACCCTATGAGGTATTTTAGCACAATTTAGGTATTTTCCGACAAATTGCTGTACTTAACCTCTTCAAAGCACTCAATTAATATTCTTTATTGAGAGTTGTGGTTGGTCAACAAGGAGGTGATTGAAGACCATGTCTGGAGTCCCGGTCGATCTGGACAGCGCCGGGAGAGGACGCCTCGGTACAAGATAATGGAACCACAACGAGATGAAAGAGTTTTTGGCGAAAAAAGTATAGGGTTGCTGGAGGAGTTTCAAAAGAAGAAAAAGAATGTAGCGTGCTCATGGACTTCGGCATTTTTCTATCAGGTGTAGTATGTGGCGTGATTCTTTTAATTTTTATTTTTTATGTATTTTTATAGCATTTTTTCTTGTCTTTTCTTCTCCCTAATATATTTGTATTTTGCAATATAGACCAATGGCATTTTGCTATAGTTAGTATTAAAAATAATATAAAACGAAACTGGAGTAGTGATTGAATGTAGAATAACGAGTCTGAAGAAATAACAGCGATGTACTACACCACTACAGCGTCATGACTGCAGCCATGCAGTGAATACCATTTTTAATTCGTAGTTGGCCTAAAACACCCATTACATATATGTATTCTTATGTGAAGGTATATATGTACAAATGCATGAATATTTATATACATATATATGTATATATATTTTATATATATATATATATATATATATATATATATATATATATATATGAATATATATATACATATATATATGAATATATATACATACATATATATATATATATATATGTATATATATATATATATATATGTATATATACATATATATATATATATATGTATATATATATATATATATATATTTATATATATATATATATATATGTGTGTGTGTGTGTGTGTATATATATATACAAATATATATATGTATATACATATGTATAAATATATATATATATATATATATATATATAGATATATATATATATATATATATATATATATATATATATATATATATATTGTATATATATATATATGTATATAATGGTAATTGCAGTGAAGTATTTTTTCTCCTTTCCAGTGCAATCCTTCAATTATCGAATAATTGCATAATTAAATATGAAGTATAATAAATTGCGAATATATATATATTATATATATATATATATACATATATACACACACGTATATATATATATATATATATATATATATATATGTATATATATATATATATATATATATATATATATATATATATATATATATATATATATATATATATATATATATATATATATATTATAATATATATATAAGGAAAATTCTCAGGGATTTTCAAAACTTAAAGAAAGGGCTAAAATTTCCCGCGTCATTTTGCATTCCCCTTTTTTAACCCCTAACCTAAAATGACCACTGGGGCTACATTTTACGCCCTCAGAGGAGGGGCCTGGCCAATTATAATCCTATATGGCTCTAGCGGACAATTTAGAAAATTTCCAAATAAAAAGGAGATACACGCTGTCGGAGGCAAATTTTTCTAGAGATATTTTTCCCATAGATATTGACCCAGAGGTTAAGGGTCTTGTACATGATAGCTGAATTTTCAGTTTGTCCTGTCCCTATGATGAAGTAGGAACCAATCCTCCAAAGTACTCCTAATAAAGGTCTTTAGCTAAAACGGTATCAGTTTTTTTTTTTTTTTTTTCGAGAAGTCCGTCTCATTACATACATACATACATACATACATACATATATATATATATATATATATATATATATATATATATATATATATATATATATATATATATATATATATATTCGTATATTCATATACCTGTGTATATGTATAAATTAATATTTATGGATATATATGTAGAGAACTTGATCATTCATTTCGGAAATAATTTTCTGCTTTGAAATAAATGATCGAATCATAAAGCTTCCCTAGATATTCTAAGGAAAGAACCCCTCGATCCATAATCAATCGACTTTCTGCATTCATCTCAAAACATATACAGAATTTCGCTTCGAATAATCCCAGAGCAGTTACTTCCTTCCTAGCATTCATCAAAGCAACAGCTAAATAAACTCGCCTTTCCTCCACTCCCACTTCCACAGAAAGAGTTCGATAGGCTTCTGTGGGATCAATCACCACTCGTAGAATCTTAGGTAATTAAGCGCTAAGGTAATCAACATCCTCGCGAAATGAATGGATTTTTCCCTTTTTTTTATTTAAAGGGAAAAATAAAGAAAGCACAGAAATGATAAGTAAGCGGAGAAAGGATAGCTTTTGGAATGCATCATTAACATGATTTCGCTTCTCGTTCTTGGAAAAATAGGGCACGGAGGGAAGAAAAAGAGAAGACATAGGGTATAACGACATAGGTCAATTCAAGAGCAATACATCTCATTACTGACTCTCTTCATGCATTTTCCTTTTGTTATTCACATAAATAAAATAAAATTAATGACATAGCATGAGCTGAAAAGACATGTTGACATATTTTTTAATGGGATGGCGAGCTTTACAAGCGTTTGTATAAACTGTTAACTTAGGGTTATGAAACTACTATTGAAATATTAGTGAATTAACTCCATTAAAACTCTTTCTTAAAATTGGTATGTTCATTTTTGATGAAATTTTTTGTTAATTCTTAAAATGTTAGTTTTGACTTAATTTTTCGTAGATTCACACAAAATGTTTACATACCACTCCTAATATACATGACTGAACGATGGACGAATGAGTACTGTGCTGCTCTTTGGCACCAGTATTATAATACTACGAATTTGTTAGTGAACCTTAAATTTAACTTGGGACTCTATGGGTATCTCGCCAAATTGGTGAGATACCGGCTCGTTGGCGACCGTTTTGGCAACCTATTTTTGTAGCCAAGTTCGTAGCCAAATATCGCCAAGTGTGGCTTCACGTGACAACTTCCGGTTCCGGTTTCTGGAATATTCCAGCAGTTTCTTCGGGCCTATATAAGACCCAAACAGAAAGAGTCGTTAAGAGGATCTCTCGGGTATACGGAGTACGTTCGGTGTGTTTTATTTTCCAACTGAATGCTAATAAATATGATTGTTTTCGTACTGTAGTCTTACTTAAAGCCCCGAACCTAGCTTTTGAAGTTCGTAACAATATTTAACATTCTAAGTAGATTACATTTCCCTCAGTATTATTCAAATTTTAATAAGTTACATAACAAAGTGTTTGCTATAAACTGGGTATACTTTTTAAAATGCAAAAAATTTTGTTTAATTACAGAGGACTTCATAACGAGAAACAATAAAAGAAATTTCCTAAAACATTTTATAGTTTAGAATTATTATTTTACATAAATTGTATTTACCATATGTGAAAATCGTTATCAAGTTTTATTTCTATAGAAATGCTAAACATGTAATGAAAAAATAATAAATGATAAGCTCTAGAAACTAATAGGATAATTACTAGGAACAGTTTTAAGAAATGTGGCTGCAAGGCACATGTTTTTTAATGTTAAGCCTTGCATATTGCAAAATTTCTTTTTTAATAGATTTTAGTGTTTTATATCTTTTATGTAACAACATTACTTATTATTGTTAGAAGAATAGCTAAATTCGACTATTTTCGAAACAAAATTCACAATAATAAGGCGATGTCACGCAGTATGACAAATCTCAGTTTAAGACAATTCTGACTTAAATTTCAAACGGAATGGCAGTTTATTGTCTATTGGCTGTAGTAAATGGTTGTAAATAATGTCTATTGGCTGTTGTTGAATGGGAAGGGCATTATAGTAGATCAGGACGTTGCGACAAATTGATCTATTTGTTTTATTGAAATTGTTTGTTCATGAATCCCACTGTAGTTTCACTATTTCATCAGTTGCATTTTATTATGTCTTAATTTTTCAAAATACCAGTTTTTTAATGCAATATTCTTGGCTTCTTTACACCCTAGAACGCTATTCCCCTCTTGGTGAACGTTGTTACTGTTATGACTGTAAGATTACTTTTTAAAAATTTGTTTTAGTTCATTAAAGCCTATTGTCCTTTTTTAAGGACAGAAAAGGTTCAGACAACCGCCCGAACATGATCGTTTAAGGTGTTCAGGGCTTAGGGCCGGTTTCATCAACGTCATTTAACGGCTAACCACGATTAACCTATGGTGCCAACCAATGGTGGTACGCAATTCTCAGTTTAAACAGAGATTAATCGTGGTTAGCCAGTAACCGACTTTGGTGAGACCGGCCCTTACTCTGGACGTTGCGAGTCGGTTCGAGCGTTCGTTAAGACGTCACTTTGACTTCAGCTTGCAAACATTATGCCAGCAAATGATCAAGCTGACGTCAAAGTGAAGTCACAACGAACGTGCGACCCGACTCGCAACTTCTAGAGTAAGCCCCTTCAAGTTTATAGGGAAGGAACCTCAACTTAATGAGACTTCCAGGGGACAGATGATAAGGGCCTGTATCATCAAAGTTGTTTAATGGCTAACCACGATTAACCCATAGAGCCAACCAATGGTAGGACGCAATTCTCCATTTAAACAGAGATTAATCGTGGTTAGCCATTAAACGACTTTGCTGAGACCTGTTCTACGTCTATCTAGTACACTCACCCGGAGCTTGACAAATCGAAAACTGACCGAACGTCTTTTATTCAGGTGAAACGTTTCTGTTAGGTTGCCACATCTTGGGAAGCTTCAGACACCTGGGTTAGCCACCTTTATTTAGGAACAGCTAAAAATAGTTTGCAGACTGTTTTCTCGGAACGAGTTTTCTTTTCCAATGAAGTTAGATCTCACATTCTATAAATAAGCTATCAAATTACTTGCTATTCTTTATAATTTTATAATTCCGATCTGCATTTTTTGATTTTGAGAGTGTGAATTTTTCGAAAGATTTTGGTTTGGTTTTGGAGCACTACCGTCTACTTTTTGCAACACAAGGGCTAATGGGACCGGGACCTACCGTTTAAAGCTAAGAACTGGCTACGAACATCCATGCCATAGTAGGATTCGAACCCACGAACTCCGGTTCCGAAGGTAAGCCCCCTAACCATTCGGCCATTCGAGAGATTTTGGAATCTAGTGCAAAAACTTACCTTTTCGGCAAATGCACCTATTGAAATATGGATATAAAGGTTAATCTTAATAAAGCTTCTCTTTTCTGTACTTCGTTAACATGTAAAAAAAAATCTCTTATCATGAAGTTTTTCTGTTTTTATAAATGTCAGCTTAATGTATTTAAAAAATTCATCCGATCACTAATGAGGACAAAATGTAATATTCAAAGATGTTTAAATTTCATTCTTGTTTTACTCTGTGCAGTCCATAATACCTTAAATTTAATATTTTAATATATATTTGTTGAAATATGTAATCGCACTCATACTTGGCGACTTGGTGTTTTGGCTGCTTATTATTATTTATGGAATAGCTTTTTTGGACGTAGGAGGTTTTCTTGAGTTGATCCTTTTGTGTCGCCGTAATCACAACTCTCCAAAACTTGGTGAGCCGAACGATGGCCGATTGGTTAGGGTGCTGGCCTTCGGTACCAGAGTTCGTGGGTTCGAATCCCACAGTGGCGTGGATGTTCGTAGCCGTTCGGAATCGGCTTTAAGCTGTAGGTCCCGGTCTCATTAGCCCTCGTGTTGCAAAAAGTAGACCGTAGTACTCCAACCAAACCAAACCAAAACTTGGTGAAGTTTAAGTTCAATTGTTTTCACACCACACGCTTCCTAGAGTCGCCAAAAAATACTTGGGCATGCAACTCACAACGTGAGAGTGCGGCGAGTAAATCAGTTTCGCAAATCCTTTGTCAAACATAGCTGCACTCTCATACATTGGTTGTGTTTGATTAGTTTTTATCTTGTGCCTGTAATTTGATTGGCTGGGCTCAGAATCTTTATAAAACTGTAAAAGCCCAATGTACCTCGTATTTTTGTATTATCAGTTTTATTATCGTTATTATCATTATTATTATTTATTTTGATGCCTTTAATAAAAGGTGTTTTGCGATCTGCGTCTCTTTATTATGTTTCAACAATATTCAACAGAAATGATTCTGGAAAAAAAAGGGTTAAAGCAAAGTAAGGCAAGTAATACATACGCTTTAATTTCAATATGGTAGAAAATACACTCATGTCCATAAATTAAGGATAATTCAGAATCACACAGAAATTGAGCTCTAAAATAAAAATTTCACCTGTAGAATTATCACACACATCTTGAAGAAGAATATGCAAATTGCAGAAAACCACCAGATGGCGCGGATAGTACGTCACAATGACGAGAGTGTATGAAAGGGGTATATAAGGAATGGTAGCAAAGAAGTAAAATTGTTCACAAGCGCTTTAAAAGCCTTTCAGTGCAATAACCGCATAGTTATGGCACAAAGGAAGCATTTGGAGGATTTTTTACGTGGTAGAATTATCGGACGACTGGAATGTGGACGTACCCAGCTGGAAGTATCCGAGGAACTTGGAATCGCCCAGAGTGTCATCTCCAGGCTTTGGCAACGATTCAAACATGATGGTAATGTGAGTAGATGTTACAGCACAGGTCGCCCTCGAGTTACTACGCCGAATGATGACCGGTATTTGGCAGTTACAGCCAAAAGAAACAGACGGAGCACAGCATCAGACCTGTCTCGTCAGCTCTCTTCAGCTACCGGTACGACAGTTTCAAGGCAGACCGTGTACAGACGCTTAGGGAACATTGGTCTATATGATCGTAGGCCTGTCAGATGTGTTCCCCTTACCGTAACTCACTGCCGCCTGCGATTATGCTGGGCTAGAGAGCATGCATTATGGACACCTCAACAGTGGTCTTGTGTGATGTTTTCCGACGAGTCAAGGTTCAGTTTACATTCTGATTCTCGCCGGACTTTCATATGGAGAGCGCCAGGTACCCGTTACCACCAAGAGAACACCATTGAACGACACCGTTACGGTGGTGCAGGATGGCTCGTTTGGGGAGGAATTATTCTTGGTTCCAGAACTGACCTGCATGTTCAGAGTGTAACGATGACAGGCCATATCTATCGGGATGTCATTCTGGAACAACATGTACGTTTGTTTCGGGGCGCCATGAGTCCTGAATTTCTGTATATGGATGACAACGCCCGACCTCAACGTGCAAACATTGTAGACGAATGCCTTCAATCGGAGGATATCACCCGTATGGATTGGCCAGCATACTCACCGGACTTGAATCCAATAGAGCATGTGTGGGACATGCTTGGCCGACGAATTGCAGCCCGTCAACCCCCTCCCAACTGTCTATCGGAACTTCGGAGGGCATTGCTTGATGAGTGGTGTAATTTTCCCCAAGATCAGATTGATAATCTTATACTCAGCATGCGTAGGCGTTGTAACGCTTGTATTGCATCGTCCGGGAGACATACTCCGTATTAACCATCATACTAACCATGTTATACTGTTTTCTGTAAATAGGTTCTTTTTTTAAATTTGCTCCAGGGAGTAAAAATCGCAATTTTTATAAATTATGTCAAACATATAGCATCTTTTTTGCTCTTTACCTTTTGTTTAATAAATAGACTTTACAAATAAGTCAAATTTGTTTTGCTTTTGTCTCTTTCATTGCTTGAACTTCATTATCCTTAATTTATGGACATGAGTGTATATATACACATTTTCAACAATTATTGGCTCGCCATATACTTTTCTTTTTTATTTACATTTCACAGCTGACATAACTTAAATGTAAACGTCCTCTTTTAAATAGGTTCAGATATTTCAAACTGTTTTTTTTTATTATTTAAATCATTGATACAAAAAATGATCAGTAGGCAAAAGACGAAAAATTAAGTTTAAGTGTTGCTAACTTTCAAATTCAATTTAATTTAATAAGCACGGCTATTTTTCATCTCTAATAAATATGCCAAAGAGAACCTACATTGGATCTGCACCATTAAATCTATAGATATTATTTCTGTACATAAAAGAATGCCCGTTTGTATGTGTTTATTTATATAAATGCTAGGGTTTGGTGAATTTTCCAAATTCTCGGATATCTTCAAATGGTCACTACCTAAAGGAAAAGTTCTTCATCGCAATCTAACCCGTGAAATGATAGTCTATTGAAGCACAAATCGAATGTAACAACATATTGTTTTACCATTTTTCAAACATTAATCAAAATATGACTTGAACATTTAATAGCGTCCCAATATAAGAAATTGAAAGGCTCTATAACATAAAATAACTAACATAAAGTTGTCGTATATCTTATGTAGTTTAAGCCTATGTGATAGAGATAATAAATTACATTCTTTATAATGACTTATAAAAATACAACTAATTCATTTTGACAATTTCTTAGTGTTCTATTTCATCGTAAAAGGGATCTGTAATTTATGCACCAATGAAAATAAGCCTGAAACTGGGTATGTAATAAAAAAAATTTCTTGAAAATATATTTTAAATAAATTTTCACAGTCAAAACATACATACATGCATGCATATCCATAACTTATTAAAATTAAATAGTGTAGTACAAAAAGTCGTGGAATTTAGCTTCATTATGTTGCGGTGCCTCGGCAGTGCTATGTCCGTACATATTTATAATTGGGATTGTCTGTTGTCACAAATATATCATATTTATCAACCATCTACAGCAAACGAGTTTACTATTTTTTATAAATTTGTTTATCTATAATAGTAGTTTAAAACGTTTATTAGGAAAAATTTTGTTACCCAGACCGAAGGCTGGGTGCGAAGCAGCTAGTAGGATTATTATTGATTGTTGCTGATGATTTGCCCTTATATATTTTACTTTTTCATCTAAAATGTACTCATCTTTTTTCGAAAGAATTCCGTAACTTAATTTTTTTTATTAGTAATGACTTTAAAATTTGAAGCAAAGGCACTGAATTAAACGAAATATTTTATTACCTGTGAAACATCAAATGCTAAATCATGCATGGAAAGTGAATATTTTATGATTTAGCAACTTATGTTTAACATAATTATCTCGGTTACTTCTCGATTTGCTACGTGTGGGATAAAAATAATTGCTTCATAAATAATCTGAACGTGATTCTCAAGATAGTAGTTATTGTTGATTTTCGAACGGGAGGTTTCAAAAGCAGAATCTGTGCCCGGAAAAGATAAAGAAAAAGTGATTAATTTACAGAACGTGAAACGATGTCATTTATTGAGATAAGCTTCGCTTGCAAAGTCAAGGTCAAATAGATTACAGAAGCCATGCGTGGACTAACGTAACATATTGATTCAGAGGCCGTAAAGGTGCAAATATAGAATAGGGAAAATAAAACCTTATTCCAGTTTAATATCACTACTTAACTGGTTACTACTATAACGATTTAAAGCCTCTTTTAAGATAAACAAATATCAAAGTAGAATAACTCGTCATTAATTGCAAACGTTAATAGGGTATTGGTTGATTTATATAAAATTAAACAGTTAATTTCCTTAATAGTAGCGTAATGTATCGGAAATTATTGTACGAAAATCTTTTAAATGGGAATGTTTTGTTCATCCAAAATTAAATTGTACTGAGTATGTATTAATTATATTTCATTTATAAATTAATAGTATCAAGTCCAAAAAGCTTAAATTTATTGTTAAAACAATACTTTTAGTCTTATACATTTTGAAACTGTGAAACTTAGTTTCAGTTAAATAATTTGATTTAAATATTAGAATTTATTTTCAAGAGCAGCATCTGAAACAAGTAACTTAAAGTATTTAATCTTCAAAATATTTTTTTTTTGTTTATAACCTCTGCATTCTTGTGCATTAGAATGCAATAAAATAAATGTAATGCAAAGCTACTTTTAACTAAACACCCCAAGAACTATATATTGGGGTCAATAATTATCTTTTTATTATATTGGCTTTTAGACAGATTTAATTGTATACAAAATATTCATTTTTAGATGGAAGCAAAAAATATGATTAATTAAAGAAACTGCTTTTTAACTCTTCATATCATTATAAATGACTTAACTTTGCTATATTTAAAAATGCCAGTATTTCTTTTTTTATTTAAACTAGATTAATAAGAGAATTAATTTCATGCTAATTAAAAATAGTATTTATTCTTCAAAAGAATTTTTATTTCGGTTTGTAACCTCTGCATTCTTGTGCATTGGAATGCAATAAAATAAATGTAATGCAAAGCTACTTTTAACTAAACACCCCAAGAACTATATTATGGGCTCAATAATTATCTTTTTATTATATTAAATTTTAGACAGATTTAATTGTATACAAAATATTCATTTTTAGATGGAAGCAAAAAATATGATTAATTAAAGAAACTGCTTTTTAACTCTTCATATCATTATAAATGACTTAGCTTTGCTAT
Organism: Pardosa pseudoannulata; assembly: GCA_032207245.1. Taxonomy (NCBI): domain Eukaryota; kingdom Metazoa; phylum Arthropoda; class Arachnida; order Araneae; family Lycosidae; genus Pardosa; species Pardosa pseudoannulata. Next base: position 140,123,757 of record CM063508.1, read on the forward strand.
ATATAAAATGCCAGTATTTCTTTTTTATTTAAACTGGAATAATAAGGAAATTAATTTCATGCTAATTAAAAATAGTATTTATTTTTCAAAACAAATTTTATTTCGGTTTATAACCTCTGCATTCTTGTGCATTGGAATACAATAAAATAAATGTAATGCAAAGCTACTTTTAACTATAAACATCCCAAGAACTATATTATGGGTTCAATAATTATCTTTTTATTACATTGGCTTTCAGACAGAATTAATTGTACAGAAAATATTCCTTTTTAGATGGAAGCAGAAAAAAATGATTAATTAAAGAAACTACTTTTTAACTCTTCATATCATTATAAATGACTTAGATTTACTATATTTAAAAATGCCAGTATTTCTTTTTTTTATTTAAACTGGATTAATAAGAGAATTAATTTCATGCTAATTAAAAATAGTATTTATTCTTCAAAAGAATTTTGCCGAGCGCTGGCCGATTGGTTAGGGAGCTAATCGTCGGTACCGGAGTTCGTGGGTTCGAATCCCACTATGGCATGGATGTTCGTAGCCGTTCGGAATCGGCTTTAAGCAGTAGGTCCCGGTCTCATTAGCCCTCGAGTGCAAAACAGTAGACAATAGCGCTCCAAACCAAACCATTCAAAAGAATTTTTATTTCAGTTTATAACCTCTACATTCTTGTGCATTGGAATGCAATAAAATAAATATAATGCAAAGCTACTTTTAACTAAACATCCCAAGAACTATATTAAGGGATCAATAATTATCTTTTTATTAAATTGGCTTTTAGATAGATTTAATTGTATACAAAATATTCATTTTTAGATGGAAGTAAAAAATATGATTAATTAAAGAAACTGCTTTTTAACTCTTCATATCATTATAAATGACTTAGTTTTGCTATATTTAAAAATGCCAGTAATTCTTTTTTATTTAAACTGGATTAATAAGAGAATTAATTTCATGCTGATTAAAAATAGTTTTTTTTCATTTTGTTTGTGACTTAATCTCGTGTTTGTTTTAAGGTTTTTGTTTTTTATAATAATCTCCGAATTAAAATTTTGTTCTTGTTTCCTACAGAAAACCTACATATCTTTTTTCTTTCAATCTTTTTTATAAATCTTGATTAAAAATGCATTGTTTGCAGAGATCCGCAATGCCGTAATAAATATTTCGAAATGTAAACAAAGCTGAAAAATATCTAACTTGTTTTATTTTTTTTACATGCTGCAGATTGTTTGAATGCTGCAATTTTAATCAAGTCAAAGTTTATTTTTTCAGTTCGATTTTTGTTATATAAAAATTGGAAATGAAAATATTAAAAAAGTTTTTTAGCTATATCAGCTTTTATTTCATGGTGATAAAAAACTAGGGAAAAAATTACTAAGGAAATTGTATTTATTTTTAGCGATGAGTGTTATTAATGTTTATATTTGATTTTTGGCTTCCACAACTACGGCAGATATATTGATATATGAGAATAAAATTAGATCAGGACATAAATGTAAATATCCGATTGCAAGCAGCTATGGATATTTATTCTAGCAGCGGTATTTGAACTTGTGGATTCTGCCACCAACAGACTAAGGGCCATATTCACCCCAATTTTAATACTCGGATCTAACCGCGAATCAGTATTTTTGTATTTTTCAACGAGAATCCGCTGTTTTCAGCTCATTTTAATCCCCCGAATTTCGAGGATTAATTGCCTAATCCACGGATACTACATTTTACGCTGTACGTTGAAAACAAACATGGTGGATATATGTTCAGATTTAGAAGATCTCGAAGTTTCGAAGTTTTACAAATGCTGGAAAAAAAAAAAAAAGAAAGCCGCCTGAAAATATTTGTGCATCCAGAAAGAACAGATGATTTGGATGATGTGGACTTTCGGTCGCGTTAGCGTTTCAGTAAAAATACAGCTGAATCATTAATTCGAATGCTAGATGACACGATTTCAGCTCCTTCGGAAAAGAATAATGCACTATCTTCTGCTGAAATTTTTTTATTATAATCAAGGTATTTTGTTACTGGATCTTTCCAGATTTTTCAGAAAAGATTCTGCCTCGGTTTCATCAAAATTCTTCCTTTTATATTCTTCTATTCTTATTTCGTGAACAAATATCAGTAAAGCTACAGATCCTTGACTAAATTTAAAATTTCCTCAAACGATATTTATGTCTGGCTGAGAAAATATGCAAATCAACTTAGTATGAGAACTATCCCAGGAGAATCTTGTTTATTGACCAATCAAAACATCGCTTACATATTTGCAATAATTAATCTATAGATCAGGGAATCCACTCATGGTGCATATGACACCAGTTTAAGTCACAGTTAATGGCATATGATCGTTGATCTACGGATTCCCTGATCCGCTCTTTGATCCTGGATACCTTGATTTTGGTGGATATGGCCCTAAGACCAACATATTGGTCATCATCTGACTACTTATCATTAGTATTTCATTATCTGCATCAGATCCTCCAGATACATGTCATATTGTGAGAAAATCTTTCTATATATGTATTCAAATTTTAATCAAATAAATGTTCTATTAATAACTAGCATATAACCCGTTATATGACGGGATCAGTAAAATTTTCAGTTTTCCAGAATTGAAAAGTACCTTATAGGCAGATAAAAAAATGCTTTGTTTTTTGGCCGAGAATTATCTGGTACACGCTCAATAATTTGTTTTCTTCATACTATTCTAAAGTCTCCCGATACTGTGAATGCAGTTTAAAATTACGTTGAATTCATTTAGAAAGATAAATTAAGAGTTTTCTTAGCTACGTCGAAATTATCGTTCTTCGAAATTTGTTTTGCCACAGTAATTAATTGAAGTAAAGAAATTGAAACTATCATTTCCACTACATCATGGAGGTAGATAGAATTTGTTGTTAATACTGGTGATAAAATTTTCTTTATTGCAACAAAAAATAATCGATGATTAAATTTAAAATTATCACATATGTACCTAATCTATTATTTAAGCCAAATATAAAAGAAAATTATTTACGTAATATCTAAGTTCAGTGATAAAACGTTTAAAAACATGAAGGCGATATTTAAATAATTTAAAATAAGAAATAATTAAATGAAATGGTTAAAGGAATGACGTCATAATGCTAGAAAAAATGCTATTTTATCTTTTTATTGTGTGACAAATTGATAAATTTAATCGCCTGCTCTTTACCGGGAAAAACAGGGCTTGAAATAATGGCATTAAATGCTAGAAAAGGGGAGGAGGGGTAGATTTCGAACGTTGCTAACCCTAACACATCAAGAATCCAATAAGGATGCATCTATCAATTCCATGTCCAACCGCTTCATAAATTCTAGAACAGACGGACAGACAACTTAAGCTATTATTATATAGGGGATTACTTAAGTACAATTTTGTTCTACTTAGAGTTGTGTATATTTATTTCTTCCAACATCCGAAATTAATTATCCAAACATCCTACCAATATTCATGAAAGTGGAGGTATTGGTATCCGTGGGTTCTTCTGCCAATATATTGAGCTCTACATATTCGGTTATCATTTGACTATGTATTATTTAACACATTATTCGCATCATATGTTCAAGATACGGGATTATTATTTAAGTGATAAGCTGTCCAAATATGTGTATAGTCTTTTAATCAAATAAATGCTCTATTACCAACTAATTTACGAGGGTTGAAACTTTAATAATGGCAACACTGCTGTAAAAACGCTACGCAA
>CM063508.1:140132478-140142478 GCA_032207245.1 Pardosa pseudoannulata
CTATTTATAATTGCAATGTTGAACATTATTAAACATTCTATATATCTTTAATTATACTTAAAACTGTGTTGACTACTTATCATTAATATTTCATTATCTGCATCAGATCGTCCAGATACATGTCATATTGTACGTTAGCATCAAGTACCAAAAATATTTCTTCACAACTTGATCTTCTATATATATTACTTTATTCTATTACTCTATTATTCTTATTCTATTACTTTATTCTATTTCTGTTTATATTTAAACAAACCCCCAGATACTTCTTTAAACTAACTACGTTAGCATCAAGTACCAAAAATATTTCTTCACAACTTGATCTTCTATATGAATTAATGATATACAATCAGATTATTTAGTTAATAAAAAATAAATTCTTTTTCACTAATTTTGATACTTCTGCATTCACAATTCTTCCGCTGTATTTATAAGTCGCTATTTATATTTACCAATAATCTCCTGTTACCTAACATAAATATAAATAATCCTGTCTATTTTGTTTCCGAAATAAGTTTCTTTTCGTACTCACGTAAAACAAAAAACTGGTAAATGCACTCCATTTGTCATAAACATAAGAAGATAAAAGGTTTTGCCTTTTTTCCCTGAAGTCTTTCAAAAAAATTTTCATGTTTTTCATCAAAAGAGCATAATCCTTTCAGTTGAAATCTTCAGAAACTAAAGGTTATGTAATGCATGTATAAAAAATATTTATGGTTTTAGGCGTACACCTATGAATTTTATATATCTAATGTTCTTTCGAGGTCAGATTTTTACTCACTAATCTTGTGTTTTACTGTTATTCTTACTATTAGGTAAAATTAAATATTATTTTATTTTTTCATTAAGTATTGGGTTTTAACCTTTCAAAGTCCTTGATAAATATACGAAGCGAAGATAGAAAGTTGGATACGAACCGACATTAGAAATCAGAAATTATTAGTAAATTGATTCCAAATATGCTAATAGGGGTAGAACTATATACATACAGAATGTTCATTACAAGATGAGCAGATGCATTTTAAAATGGCAACTATGCTCGAAGAAGCTATAACAGCAACGAAATGTTGTGTGTGTGGATGGAGTGCATCCAACAAGTAAAGAGACACTTGTTCCGAGCTAACTGAATTTATTGAGAAACATAACAAATATATATTTACAAAACGTTAATAAAAATAGTAGTAGATAAAATGAAATTACTGTTGTAAGATAGTGATACAGAAATATTGATAGAAATGTGTCGCCACATGTGTTTCATGTGGGAAAAGGGACTTTCGGGATGAAAAATCCATAAAGAAATCCCTCCTGTTGAGGCATGGTAGATAAGTTTGTAAAGGTAGCGATCTCACAACCTGCGGGTAGGGGGAATCGAGGCTCAATCTGTCAAAGATTCGACGTATTCGTTAATGACCACTAGAACACGTGAAATAGGTTCGTGGTCTCAATGTCCTACAAATGCCAAACGATTCCCCTGATCTCTGGAGGTATTAGACCAAATCTAGATGTTCACTTCTTGGTTCCTGCTTCTAAATTACGAGGATTCACTCTATGATATTCAAACCCTCGATGAAATTGCAACCATTTTTCAGTGAGAAAACTTTTGACTTCTAAATGGCCGCGACACCAAACAACCAATCAATTATCTCTCCCGTATTCAGTGAAAATTGCTTGTATACGATTTTCAAACTGTCTGCAGTTGGGTGCAGATTTTTGTTTTTGAAATTGAGTGCGAAAGTTGTTTACAATGAACGATGAGGTTTTTTTTATTAAGATTGAAACAGAAGAAAATGGGTGGAAGATTGAAGAAATGAGTAGTGTTGACAAGAGAACAGCAATAGGCAGAATAGCAACTGAAATAGGGTGTTTACATGGTTTAGCCATAGTCATGGTTTTGAGGTATAAGATGGCTGAGAGAACAGTTCAAAGATATTTATGCAGTTAGAAAACTTATAAATAGTTGCGAATAATGCATATAATGTAAATGCATTTATGGGAGAAAAAATCATTATTTTCAAATATATATCTTGGTTTCTATTTTTATTGGCTTTTATAACAGTTATTGGCGTCCTTTCCTTATTATCATCAACATCGCTATTTTGAAACGCTTGAGGCACGCTCATAAGCGTTATTATATCTTATTAATAGCTTTAGAAATAACGACAAAAATAATTAACGTCTTGATATCCTAACAAGGCTTAAACAATTAAGGACATCTTTGGAGGAAAAAAGGGAAGACAACATTGGGAATCCAATTTACTCTGCACATAACCTTTTGTTCATTTTATCAGTTTTCAATCATTCGATACAAATTCTTTTAGATTGTAGTATCTGAAAAATATGCTTTATAAATATTGTATTGCACAACATAAAAGAAATAAGAAGCATAAAATCCTACAGTTTAAAAGCACTCAATGGATGATGATACGCAGATTTCCCAACAAGAAAAGAAAATCTAAAATATCTATCTATCTTAATCTAGCAATCTAAATAAATTTATTTTCTATACCACTTCTTAAACCACTCTGAGTTCAAAAAGCCTTTTAATGTAGCTTTCCTATAAAAAATGACTTATAAAAGGTTAAAATATTAGTCTAGCAAGAAAGAGAAGCTTGGTAAATATATCTTACTTATTGCAATGAATGAATAACTTACGGTTATTACTTACTGTATTGAATTTTAAGAACTAGACAAGCAACTAATGACTACAACGCAGTTAAAATTTATTTTCCATAATAAATTAGTTTTCTTAGAAGAACATTTTGCTCATAATGAAAATTTTAGCATTAAATAAGAAACATAAATGAAAATTTTAACGTATAAAGAAAATTTATATTGTGAACAGGAAAATAAAATGAAAGTTTTAACACACAGCAAATATTTTAAAATTTACTAACAGGATTGAAGAGAATGGGTGTTCCATATTTTAAAAGAAAATAATATATTCTGTTGATTTTTAATGATATAATCTATAATTTCTTAGAGAAAATAATTGCAAATTATATACAGGCTAAGATAAATTACATTTCTTAAAAATGAAAATAAATTAAGTTTTCCATTTAAAATAAAGTATTATTTCATAGTTTAAAAATAAAACTTTTACGTACTTAAAATTTATGAAAATTTACTTTGAATAGAAATAAATTTACATGCTTAACTGTAAACTCTGAAATTTAAGCTGTTTATCAGATTTTTTTTTATCAAATTGCATTTGTGAATCTTTACAAATTTATATGGACATATTTTGCTACAAAAATGATGATTTTCAAAAGTTGTTCTGTACAGAAATCGGGAGGCAGGATTTTATCCTTTTATTTTGCTGTTTTGTACAAGGTAGTTGTTTTGTAATGAAAATGCTTTTTTAATTCTATTTCGAACTTTTTCATTTTAATTTAATACCCTAGAAAGCAGTTTAACTAAGTTTTACGTGGTATAAAATATAAAGCTTATTATATTTTTAACTGTAAATGTCTTTCTTCAAAATTGGGCTTAAAATAGACAACAACAGTTCTTTACAACCATTTTTACAACATCAATACATTTTGTCATCTGAAAATGTATTGTGTTTTTCAACATAAACGTTTTAGCATATCTCAGACTTTTTTTTACTTCTATATCAAATATACGACGCAAAAAATTTCGTTCTTTTAAAATGTTCCGCTTTTAAGTTTCATTCTATGGCTGATAAATAAATTTTCTTCGATTTAAATGGCTCAGACATAAATTTGTAAAATGTTTTTCTTTAAAGGAAAAGATTTTTTTTATGGAAACCACCCCCGCTTTTCCTTCCGCTAGTACAAAGAAAACGGAATACTCATGTCTGCATCAAAAGCATAATCTTTTCAAAAAGGATTCTTTAAAGAATTTCGAGAGTACTTTACGATTTTTATGTTTCATTTGAGGCAAAACACTGATTGTAAATATAGTTACGTTATCTTACTGTAAACAGGGATGTCTTCTTTGGTTTTTGAATTTGTTCTGTGTGTTCACATGGCATCCATCGTTTGAAAAGTAAATAAAATTTGTATTTTAGTCAATGCAGTGAATTCCTTTTAGTAATTTGTTTTGCTTAGAGCAAAGCACGAACGAGCTTATAATTCGAGATTACAAATTTGCGGAAGGTAAATACATTTTCAAATGCACTTTATTTTAAAGTTGCTTATTTTGTATTACAAGGAAATGCTTATTGAAGAGTTAATAATATATTAAGAGGAATTTTAATGCATGCAGTGAAGTAAGAATATTTTGACTGTGTTCTACAGAAAATAAATGGAAAATTAAATGAAGGAATAAAACGTTCGAGGGGATGAAAGTTCCACATTCCAGTTAAAGTAGTTGGTTGTTGAAAGCTAATGGTAACAATTTATATCTCCGAAACTCTGAGTTAAAATTATTTCCTTGTATTTTATAATACATTAATCAGAATAAAAGTAATTTAAAGTTAAAGTAAAAGTAAATCACACACAAAAAAGTAATCTGGAAATTTAAAATATAAAATAATATTTTATTAGCAAAAATTTATTTCTTTATATAATATTTTGTATACATATTGCAATTTATTTAGCACATTTATCTTTGCATAAAGAATCTCTGTTTTTATCTTTTGTCTTCTTATTCAAATACTGTATGGTATAGACGGTTTCATGGAAATACGATAAGATGCACCATAAAATCTCTTTTTATATGCTTTTTCGTTATCTTACAAACTCCAATAAAAAAACTTAAATTCTCTCTTTTTTTCAGAAAGCCACACCACAAAAGAAAAACTAAAATTAAAACAAATATTAAAAGCATTGATGTACGCAACTCTTTTGATATATATAGGTTTAGCTTCTACATATTTTTATTATTTTAGTTCAACAAGGACAAAGATTATTTCATTAAAAATTATGTGAGTCTGATTAGACGATAAATGGAACCTCGATATGCAAATGATACTTATTTTCACCACCTGATATAGATACAATAAAAAATTGTATTTATTGCAGCATTGAAAAAAGCCAAAAATAAACAAAAGTCTTTTTAACCCATTAATACAGGGATTCTACACCTTTTTTAGTTGATGTACTCTAAAAAAATCTTAAGTTATTTGCGGTATACCTAAAATATAATATCAAATAAAAAAACAGGAAAAGTAATTTTTGATGTTTCCATGATACCATTGAGGTAATTACAAATAATATTTTAAAGTAACAGAACTGTTATATAGTGAACTTATCTGGTGCATATTTTGTATCTATGTATATATGTATCTATGTATACATAGATACATAGATATGCATATTGTATCTATGTATATACTTATTATATAGTGTACTCCACATAAATATTGTTATCTATACTGATAACAATATTTATGTGGAATTGGACTTCATTTCGTAATTACCTTTAGCCCCCTCTGATCCAAAAAAAAAATGATAGATAGGTAGATAGATAGATAAATAGAGAGTGGGGGGGAGGGAGAAAAAGTGAGAGACAGAGAAAGGGGGGCGAGATAGTGTGGGGGAGGAAACGAAAACGAGAAAGGGGGACAGAGGGAGGAGTGAATTTTTATTTATTAAAAATTTTGGTTTTGAAAGTTAAATAATTTATAAACTTTTTAAATTTATTAAAACTTTCAAATAAACAATTTATGTATTTATATATATTATAACATCCTATTGTAGTTAAAGTGTGTTTTAAATACTATAAAAATAAACACTATAAATGTTTAATTTTATAGTTTTAAAATGTGTTTTAAGATGAAATAAGCTTTATTGCTTAATTTTAGTTTTAAGTTTAGTTGTTTAAGCTCAATTTAATATTTAAGGATTTCTTAATGTTTTCACAATTCTTTCGACCTTTTCAGATCAAGTTGTCCTATTTTTTACCTATTTTAATATATTCCATTATAGTAATAACCCATGATCGTTCACAAAATAAACAGAAATTAACATTTTATTTGGGTCACCTGCTTAATATATTTATTCTCTTTAAATTTTATTACAGAAAACTTATTAATTTTCCCTTAACTGCGTATAAGAATAAATTACGAAATATGATCAAATACAACACTATTGTGTCTTAAGTTTATATTTATTATGAAATATAAACTAAAGTAGTTCATGAAAAAATTGAATTTAAATAAAATATGTTACATGTTTCATGAATATAATTGTTTTATCTCTGCAATAGTTTTTATTCATGGTATGTAATATAATATAAAAACTAATATAGCTTTTATTCAGGGTATGTAATATAATCTAAAAACTAATATAGTTTTTACTCAGAGTATGTAATATAATAAAAAAACTAATATAGTTTTTATTCTTGGTATGTAATATAATCTAAAAACTCATATAGCTTTTATTCAGGGTATGTAATAAAATCTAAAAACTAATATAGTTTTTACTCAGAGTATGTAATATAATCAAAAAACTAATATAGTTTTTATTCATGGTATGTAATATAATCTAAAAACTAATATAGTTTTTACTCAGGGTATGTAATATAATCTAAAAACTAATATAGGTTTTATTCATAATATGTAATATAATCTAAAAACTAATATAGTTTTTATTCATGATATGTAATATAATCTAAAAACTAATATAGTTTTTATTCATGGTATGTAATATAATCTAAAAACTAATACAGTTTTTATTCAGGGTATGTAATATAATCTAGAAACTAATATAGTTTTTGTTCAGGGTATGTAATATAATCTAAAAACTAATATAGTTTTTATTCATGGTATGTAATATAATCTAAAAACTAATATAGTTTTTATTCATGGTATGTAATATAATCTAAAAACTAATATAGTTTTTATTCATGGTATGTAATATAATCTAAAAACTAATATAGTTTTTATTCATGGTATGTAAACCTATCTCTCAAAAATTAATGCAGCCCACCGAAACAAAATGCATTTCGAATACAACTCGCAGTCTTTTGGGTTGGACAGGCTTGTTCTGGAAGTTACAATAAAGATACAATAAAGATTACAACAAACGATTTATCTCAAGGAAATATCGGTTCTGTTTATTTCTGAACAAACTCGTACCCTCAAAGTTTTCTATTCTCGTAACTCATCTTTCAAAATTCGAAATTTATCAAAGTCTAAACTGCACTTCCCAAAATTTAAGCAGAGAACATAAATAACTCTACTGTCAAACAGCTACAAGGTGTTCGCTTCCATTAAAGTAAATCATCAAGAGGTTTTGAGGGAATAAATGCGAGAAATTCCAAATAATAATAGAGAAAGATTATTCTTATTTAAATTTTGAGGTAAAGTCTCTAATTATTTTAAAAAGTAAACCATGACTATTTTGAATTGAGAATTTCTATATCGTGTATTTCTGTAATAGTTATTACTACTGTAGCATTTATCTAATGTGAATTAGAATAATCAGTTGCTAGCACAATAATTATTACAACAAACAATAATTGCGCAAGATCATAAGTGTCTGGAAAATCAATTTAAAAGATTTGAAGAAATGTTTAAGGGGACATAGTGACTATCGATTCTTAAAAACTTCATTTTAGTAGCCTTTAATCAATTCATCATAAAAAATTAAGTTTTTCTGAATGAAGATTTCAATAACGTTTTAACTTAAAAGAATTACTTATTTTTGCAATTTCAAGTTGTATATTTGTTAAAATAATATAAAAATGCACAAACAATGAAAATATTGAAATTTATTTACCTACAAGATAACTTTTGTAATATGAATATTAGAAATACAGCTTTCATATTAAACTGAAGCCAATTATATGTTTGAACGAATAAGTTAATATTTCTAATAACGCAAGGGAACTTGCCTGTTCAGTATTTTAGGCAATTTTATTTATTATTTTAACAACTTTATTTTATTATTTATCATAAAATAGAAAGTTTTTCTACTTTTAGAATGAAAATTTCGATAACGTTTTCACTTAAAAGAATTACTTATTTTTATTATTTCAAGTGGTATATTTATTAAAATATAAAAAAGTACAAACAATGAAAATATTGAAATTTACTTACCTACAAAATAATTTTTGTAATATGTATATTAGAAATAAAATTTTTATATAAAACAGAAGCCAATTATAAGTTTATTCAATAAGTTAATTTTTCTTTTAACGCGACGGAACTTGTCAGTTAAGTATTTTGAGTAATTTTATTAAAATTTAGCAATTTTATTTTATTATTCATCATAAAATTAACAGTTTTTCTACATTTAGAATGAAGATTTAGATAACGTTTTCACTTAAAAGAATGACTTATTTTTTATCATTTCAAGTTGTATATTTATTAAATTAATATAAAAATGTACAACAAATGAAAATATTGAAATTTATTTACCCACAAGTTAACTTTTGTAATACGTATATTAGAAATAATGTTCTCATATTAAACTGAAGCCAATTACATGTTTGATCCAATAATTTTTCTAATAACGCGAGGGAACTTGTCTGTTCAGTATTTTAAGCAATTTTATTTATCATTTTTGCAATTTTATTTTATTATGTATCATAAAATAAAATATTTTTCTACTTTTATAATGAAAATTTTGATAACGTTTTCACTTAAAATAATTACATATTTTTTATCATTTCAAGTTGTGTATTTATTAAATCAATATATAAAAGTATAAACAATAAAAATATTGAAATTAATTTACCCACAAGAAAACTTTTGTAATATGTATATTAGAAATACAGTTTTCATATCAAACTGAACCCAATTATATGTTTGATCCAATAAGTTAATTTTTCTAATAACTCGAGGAACTTGTTTGTTCAGTATTTTAAGTAATTTTATTTAAGATTTTAGAAATTTTATTTTATTATTCATCATAAAATTAAAAGTTTTTCTACATGAATGAAGATTTCGATAATGGTTTCCATTAAAAGAATTACTTATTTGTATCATTTCAAGTTGTATATTTATGAAAATAACATAAAAATGTACAAGCAATAAAAATATTGATCGAATAAGTTTATTTTTCTGACAACGCGAGGGAACTTGTATGTTCAGTATTTTAAGTAAATTTATGATTTTAGGAATTTTCTTTTACTATTCATCATAAAATTAAAAGTTTTTCTACATGAATGAAGATTTCGATAACATTTTCACTAAAAAAATTACTCATTTTTATTCTTTCAAGTTATATATTTATTAAAATAACATAAAAATATACAAACAACGAAAATATTGAAATTTATTTACCCACAAGATAACAGATCTTATATGCTTATTAGAAATAGAGTTTTCATATTAAACTGAAGCCAATTATATTTTTGATCCAATAAGCCAATATTTATAATAACGTGAGGGAACTTGTCTGTTCAGTATTTTAAGTAATTTTATTTAAGACTTTAAAGTAATTTTATTTAAGACTTTAGAAATTTTATATTATTATTCACCATAAAATTAAAAACATTTCTACATTTAGAATGGGGATTTCGACAACGCTTTCACTTAAAAGAATTACTTATTTTTTAGCATTTCAAGTTCCATATTTATTAAAATAATTTTGTAAAACAATTCACGCATTTTATTCAGTTTCTACAATAAATTAAAAAAATATATTTTTTTCGATTTATCCTTGCATTGAGCTAAAAAAAGTATAGAGAAAATTTTTGTGAGGTTATTGAAAGAGAGCCAAGGTACTTATAAAAATATCAAGGCCGGATCTTACCAAAGTCGATTAGAGAAACTCAGATTATTGCTCTATTTTTACATTAAATAATGCCTGATTAACTCTAACCGACATGGAAATCTTATAAATTTTAAGCATGAGTGATTAAAATTTAAAGTACTTAAAATTTCCAGTTAAAATAGTATCTTTTTAATAAGTTATTAAACATTAATTGCTTGAAAATCTCATTTATTAGAAATACTCTACTAGTTTTAAAAATGTACATTTCTTTTTCGAACAATACGAACATTTTTATAAAATAAATTTTAGATCTTACAAAAAAATGTCAGCTCTTATTATTTATTGTGGATAATATAAACAAGGAATAGAATTTA
>CM063508.1:140147478-140182478 GCA_032207245.1 Pardosa pseudoannulata
GGTGTTAAGCAGTAAGTCTTGGTAAGCTATTGTTTAGTAATAATTAGAGCTTAGAGCTCTAAATTATTACGAAGCAAATCTTTATATAATGACACACCTTAAAAAGACTAAGTCATGATTATTCTGATACATCTTGTTTCGGCACTGAAGAAATTGCTTAGTTGTAACTGTGAAACAAGTGTCTGCTTTTAATAATTACTTTATTTATAGCTTTAACTACATTAGCTTCGATTTTATGTTTGCTGGCAAAGGCTTTATTTCACCTAAATTAATTTCTATGATTTATTGTCCTGTGTTCTCTTGAAAAATATAAGAAAGTCTGTTCACAGAGACCATGGTCCTCAATCCATGGTCAGAGGACTATGACACTCCCTAAATATATTGCAAGTGTTCCGTAGCAAAATAAAATAAACATTTAACTGAAAAAATAATGAATACAAAGAAAAGTAATGATAATATGCAAATGTAATATGTAAATGGGTGTGAAAATTAATGGAGTTATTTTCCAAAGAATCATTGCTTTTGATTTAAAAAACAATTGTCAGCTTAATTTAATCTCATAATTTACGTAATATCTCCTTTATATAGAAGAATGTGGTGTTTGTTTCGTAATTTTCATGATTTTACACTAGCTGAGTCAAACAAATTAAGTATAATGAATTCTCTTTCTCCTCTATATTATGTTAGTTGATTTTGGGCCTTCAGCATGAATGCAGTTACACTTAACACGATAGAGCTTTGTAGTAGACAGCGATGCATGTACACAAATAAAAAACGTAAGCTGTAAACTTAGGAAATAAATGGAAAAAACGCCAAATTTATATTCCTACTAATACATTAATTATTCGGTATTTATTTATTAAGACAAATTTCACTGAGAGGCCGACGCACATCGTTTCAGTTGTAAATATAATGAAATTGTAGAGGTATATTGAAGCGGAACAAAACTAATCGTCAACGTGAGCTTTTCATCAAAACGTTTTTATTAAAAGACTAATCAGTAAATAAAGACATCAGGGCATTGATAACACTTGCGGTTTGCAAGTGACAATCTGGCAAAAATTTCTTTTGATTAAGAAAGCTAATTCCAAAGCCGAGAGTGAAGCGATTTCCCCTTCCGACTGAACTGTTCCGCTCACCTTATATAGTGCAACATAATCTCGCTCGCAGCATCGAGGGAAATTTGCATCCATGTCAATCTGCATTTGATGGGAGCTTCTTCGATGCGGTTAATACCAGAATGCCACAAAATTATCAAAAAGAAAAAATATATATAAATTAAGAATAAACACGACTTAGTCTCAGATGATAAATATAACTTACACCAGACTTATTTTTTAATAAACAATTACATGTTTCTGTCATAATGATTTCCCCACAGTGTTATATAAATTATTTTTGAGCTTTTAGGATGAATGCAGTTACACTTAATACAATAGAACTTCGTAATATGCAACGATGTATGCACATAAGAGACTTACTGTCAACTTATGAAATATATGAAAAAAAAACAGAATTTTTGGCATTTTATACTTATATATTTATTATTCTGTATTTATTTACAATACAACAAATTAACTGAAAGGTCAAAGTACATTAAAAACGCAACTGAAATAGTCTAAGAGTAAAAAGATGTGTAAATTAAAAATAAATAAGACTTACTTTCACGTGGTAATTATAGTACTTATATTTTTATGAACATTTACATGTTTTTTGTCGAGGAACGATGGTGTAATTGCATCCGTACTTTCAATTAGGATTAAACGCGATTTTGAAGGTCTCGTAATGGCATCCACCTCTGAAAATTTCCAGAATGGTGCCACCCTGTGAAATTATATGCCCGAATATCATTTGTCATGTTTTCCCCACGCCTTTCGAAAATATCACTGAAGCAATTTCCCCCCAAGCTTCTCTAGATCCCAATATTTTACGCATTCAAGCGAGATGACATTTTTAAGATTGAGTGGGGATTTCGTGTCGTTAAACAAGCTTAGAAGTGCCCCATGGAATCTCTAAGCCCGTACGCTCTCACTCTCGGCATCTTTCCGTCAGGAAAAATTCAATATTTAAGGGACGCAAATAATCTTATTAGAGAGGTCGTTGAAAAGTGCTTGGATATATAAGTAACTTTTATTTTAAGCTTCTTTAATGGACAGTGGATGTTATTAAACATTTTTGTAATTTATTAAAAAAAATTATGAAACTGTATATATATACTCTGGAGTATAAACAAATAAATCCTGTTTTATAAGTTTTAAACATCAGGTAATATTTTTATTCAGGTTATATTTGGTTGATTTTTGAAATGTTCCCTTCACATTAATTTTCAAAATTTCATCTATTTTTGGTTTTTTGTTCTCAAATATATCTTTTAAATATTGTTGGTCATTTTTTATAGTTGAAATGGTTAATTTATAGGAAATACATTCATATTTAAAATTACCTTTACATGAATAAATTCATGGATTTCTCAGAAATTGTGTATAATAACTTTTTTAATATTATGTATTAAAGAAGTATTATGTATTAAATATTTTTTATTATTGTGTATTATATCATTTTATAATTTTTTTCTGGAATGAAACATAACATTATGAAACCTAAGTACAAAGAAAAAAGTTAATGTCACTGCGTATTTTGTCTAGTTGCAGCGTAAAACCTTAAAAATGACAATAAAAAGGGATACAGTAAAAAAGAACTCAATTGAAGACAGGAATTTAATATAAAATGTAATTTCCATTGATGTTTACACTCATATTACAACTTAATTTCACGCTGGAAATAAAGCTGTCAATCACAGGTTGAAAAATTAAGCTCCTCTCTTTCAGCAATGCCCAGAGATGTAAATGCCAGTTTCAGAGCGTTTAAATCTCTATGAAAAAATTGTCTTCTTGAAATTGCTCTTTCAAGGTAGTACCATAAATTCTCCATCGGGTTAAGATCAAGATACTTTATTGGACACGGTAGTCTCTCAATGGCTTCATTTTAAAGGAAGTCGTTAATGAGGTTTACTCGATGTGATAGAGTATTTTAGTCCATAAATTAAGAGTCAGATCTGCATCTACAAAAGTCTTAATAAAGCTTAAATCCTCATTACGTCCCGATATCATTGAGTGGTTACAAATCCCTTGTTAAAAACGTATACAGAGGACCATCAATAGATTATTATTACTTCCCATACCATTACAACTCCAATATTAAAATGGTCACTTTCCATAATGTGTTAGGGCGTTCCATAATATGCATGTTTCTAACTCCCTAGAAATGTAAATACACTTAGAATCATCTGTAAAACTAAACCACAGCTCTTTAATAAAGAGTACTAGAGACCATTGTTGTACACTTCATTTCTGATGTTCTTTATACTAATTAAAGTGATCTCTCTTTTTTTTGATGCAGAGAGTGAAACACATACCATTAGCTTTCTGGTATAAATATATTTTTCATCAAGTCGTCTGTATATCATTTGCCTTGTACAGCAGCTTGCCTGCAGTTCAAGTGGCAGCTGCAGGCGCTGAACTTGAATGGCGAACTGTAGACTTTCAGTAACGTCGAGGAATTATTACCAGTTATCGATCTTCAGAACAAGTTGTCATTTATTTTAAGACCTTTTCCAAGATTCATACAGCAAATTTTCTTCCATAATGTTGAGAATGTGTGTCTTGAAATATTCAGATATATGGTTGCTTCCATAATTGGATGCCATACATCTAAGCAACCTACGAGTCTCCACAGATGCTTAAGAAAAAAGATACTTCGAAGTCATAATAAATATATTTGAGTTTTTACACACTGAAACCAAACTCTGTGTTTCAGAAATTCACTCAGATTTTAACTTTACAAAGACGTTGATTCAACTTTGGATAACGTAAGCCTAAATTTATAAATCAGAAAATATTTATATTTATATATCAAAAGTAGTTAAATCTACTTTTGATTCATAATGCTAATTAGGCTTGCTTTTCACAAATTTCCTGTAAACATAGAATCGGCTTAAAACAGTGGTTCCCGGTCTCATTAATCCTCATGTAACATAAAAATAGTCCGTAGCGCTTTAAAGAAGATTACTGACATTGATTGGATATTTCAATAAATATAATTATTTTTGAGAATGTAAATGTAATTTTGGACATTAACGTATTTCTATATCTGTTCACTGAACTAGCAATACAACTTCTGAATTTTCTAAGAATTAAATACAGGTTTTATAATCTAAATGAAATCAAGATTTAAGATGAATACACAAATTTAATTAAATATATCTAATATGTAGGAGTATCCCGTAAACATTTCGTTGGAATCTATGAAAAATTGTATGAAACAGTTTAAGAATTAACATAAAATACATGTCTTACAAAAAGAATTTTTGAAAATATTTTCTTATTTTAAGAAAACTTTTTATATGATTTGCTTTCTTATACTATATTTTATATGTGCTTACCGTTTCCTACCTTTTAATAATTTATAAAAAACGCTTTGTAACGTCTAATTTAAGAGGTTGGGGAATGTTTATCCCTCGAGGAAGTAAGCCAGGCCTCTGAGGCCTGAGAGTTATAAAAACATTCTACACAAAATCACCCGATCGAAATAAACTTCCCATATTTTCAGTAGCTATCTGACAGGTCTTCTAGATTCCAAGAACATGCATTTCCGAAATTTTCTCAAAATTTTGTTTCTCAGAAAAAGTGTTTTAATTTATTCAGGCTCCATAACTCAGGTCACGTGCATACACTTTTGCATCTTTATTTCGTGTTTGTAGTTGGAAGAGAGATGCTGAGAAAGTTCGTAAGTCGTGAATCTTTATTTAGTTAAAATGATGAAGTATAAACATGAAATATAAAGATGTGATCTAAGTTTTTAACTTGTGAGTGCCTTATGTTTCTGCTTTCGAAACGCTAAGAAAAGAGATCTACAATTCAAAACACTTTTAAAAATTAATACTTTAAACTTTTAATAAAGTATTTTTGGTCACATAATTTTTCTGTTTATCATTAAAATCGATTTTGTTGGTGCTTGACTGTGAAAAGTTGCACCATGCTTGAGAGGCACTGCGCACGTTCTCGTGTAACTGAAAGTAGCTAACGTCCTAACGGATTCAAAGCATTTTTGTGAATTATTAAGATTTTGTACATATATAGAATGAAGTATAAAAAAAATCAATCAAATTAAAATTTATACCAAAAATCTGATTTAAAAAGTCATTTTTTCAAATATATTGGTTGATTTTTAAAAAGACTCCTTGTGACATAGATTCTTACAAATTCCCATACTTCATTGACTCCTACAAAAAATTTCCAAAAACTCCTATATCAAAATAAATCCACCTATCCGTTTTAAGGTTGGATTTCTTTAATATTATTAAGACTCGATTTAAGTTTAATAAAAATCCAAATTAAATGGGTTATCCAATTTATACTTTTTATATTTAGGTATTTAATAATGCTAGATGTGATGAGGCGATTTAGATCAGTTATATAATTTATTCATTCATACAAGAAGTAAAATGCTCGGGATCTAAATCTGACCTCATCACATCTTTGTAAAACGACAGAGGACCATACATTTTTAATCAACGGATATTGTTGTATTGTACGGTGGTATCGGACGGGGTTTTGATCCGAGTCCCAGATTAGAATCCCGTCTCCGTACTTGACATTAAATAAGAATGTACCTTTGTGGAGTTATTTATGAGTCCCTAAGGGACAGTGCCCAATTAGAAGGGGTAAGGTTTTCCACGTTGGCGGTCTCAAGGCGGGGTTTAAGCAGACCAATTGGATGCTTACAACTATCCCGATTGGAGGATAAGAAGGAAGAGGGGACAAGGATGAAATTAATAAAATAAGAAAGATCGAAAAAAAGAAAATGTGAAGGTGTTCGATAGTCGAGACGAAGAGAGGAGTCCGACAGAAGAGGTTCGGAAGTCAAGACGAGGAGAGAGGTGTTCGATAGTCCAGACGAAGAGAGGAGTCCGACGGAACGAGTTCGAGAGTCCACCCAAGTCCGACAAGAAGTATTCCTGCATCAAATAGCACGGCCGCACCCCCAAAAACTCAGGAGGAAGCCCCTGACCAGACCGACGAGAGATCCATAGATACCCATCAACCAGCAGTGTTCCGGGCACTCCATTTTAACTCCCCAGAGGTACCCCCTTTTACATACATTTTGAAATTGAGATTAGGTCCTCTCTCTTATATTTACATAATAGCTTAAGTATTAAAAAATTATTGTCAGAACTAATTTAGAAGATGTTGATAAAACATATTTTATGAAAATTAGCATCAGTTTTGTAAGGTGCATAGATATATATATTATAATAAATTTATTTTTTATATTAAGCTAGTTTTGGAGGCTGTTAATTTAGCTTTTAGTTTAGTTTCATTTCTTATGTCTGTAGTTTCTCAGAACCTGTGGTTAAATTTAGTACTAAAATACTTTAACACAACGCAATCAAAATAAAATCCCACTATACATTTGATCACAGATTAATACTCAAATACTACACGACACTAGATTACTAACATTTTTGCTCAATCTAAGATTTAATTCCTCGAATTATTAGTACAATATTTAGTAATTATTATTAACTATTTAATTTACATGCAGATGAAAATTTGTAAATTTCATAAAGCAGTGCATGTTTCATCAGTCACTGTTTTATCATTTCTCCACAATGAAATGTTTACTCTAGAAACATTTTAAATTAATCTGAATTAATTAAAACAAGGGCATTTCAGTGGTTGCGCTTTACTCTTTTAACTACTTTGAAAGGATAAAAAACAAAAGATGACCACAAAAAATAATACAAAATAGATATTAGGCTATTACAAAACCCTACTACTATCCATTTAATGCTTTTAAAAGTAATCAGCGTTTTATGTCCATAAAAATCAGCCCTTTCTGCAAAATTACACGCCAGGATGCCATTTGTCATCATTATTTTGAGTTTCATCCCGACCGTCTCTGGAGTCATTTTCATTCAGACAGTACTGGACCATAAAATTACGTATTCGGTCGGGTTTTCCGCGGCATTTTAAAGGGGGAATTGAGAGTCGTTAAGCAAGCTTAGCGCCGGCACGCAACTGAGTATCAGGATCTGGAAGAAAGCCTCTCATCCAATTAAAAGCAGGTCGAGGAGGGGAAAAAAAGACCCAATGGTCTTTTAATATGTCGTTAGAGGAATCATAAAGATATACTCCTTTAGTGCTTCACCCCACTTCGTCGAATTTCCATGCAATGAACTCTTTTTGGGTTTTTTTTTATTAATTTTTATTACGTTATCATGGTAGCACGCCGTGCTCAGATGACAAAAATTCTTTTGTCCTCGTGTTCTTTGCAATTCCATGAGGGGGTTACTGAAAGGCAGTAGGCACTTATGCTAAATTCAATTTTAATGTCGAGAAAAATTCTTTTTGTGTAGTTTTTGAAAATATAATATCCGTATTCCTGTAGAATAAATATATGGATTGCATATTACTTTAATATAAGCATTAAATGTACTGTCTCCAACAAAAGTTTAAACTCGGAAAATATGCTTTTTGTCGTGTAGTCCTCGTTTATACTTGAGTATCAACCTGTGATCAAATGTATAGTGGTGATTTATTTTTAATTGCGTTGTGTTAAGTATTTTTGTACTAAATTTAACCACAGGTTCTGAGAAACTACAGACATAAAAATGAAAATAAACTAACAGCTAAATTGACAGCAACCGAGACTAGCTTAATATTAAAGAAAAAGTAAATTTATTATAATATATACACATATATTTACATACAAAACTGCTGGTAATTTTCATAAAATAAGCTTTGTCAACATCTTCTAAATTGGTCCTGACAAATTTTTTATATACTTAAGTAATTTTGTAAATAGACAGAGGACCTAATCTCAATTTCAAAAATGTATGTAAATTTGGGGTACCTTTGTGGGTCTAAAATGCTGGGCTCGGAACACTTCTGGTTGAAGGGTATCTATGGCTGATCAGGAGAGGGAATCTATATATCATCCGTTGGTCTTGTCAGGGGCTTCCTCCTGAGTCTTTGGGGTGCGGCTGTACTATTTGGTGCAAGAACACTTCCTGTCAGACTTGGCTGGACTCTCCTAGTCTGGACTGTCGAGCACCTTCTCCTCTGGACTCACGAACAACTTCCGTCGGACCCGACTGGACTCCCGACTTTCGAACACCTTCTTTTGGGACCTCCGAACCTCTTCTCCGGATCCTCTGAACCATCTTCTTTCTTGTCGTCCAATCGGGATAGTTGTAAGAATTTCATTGGCCTGCTTCAACTCCGCCTTGAGACCACCAACGTGCCAAACCTTATCCCTTCTAATTGGGCACTGTCCCCTAGGGACTCATAAATTCTCCACAAAGGTACATTCTTATTTAATGTCAAGTACGGAGACGGGATTCTAATCTGGGACTGTGATCAGAACCCCACCCGAGACCACCGTACAAGGCAAACATATACGTTGAATAGAAATTTATGGTCCTCCATTTCTTTACAAAGATGTGAGGAGGTCAGATTTAGATCCCGAACATTTTACTTCTTGTATGAATAAATCAATTATATAACAGATCTAAATCGCCTTATCACACTTTTAAATTTGGAAAGTACGAGAACATAAGTTGCATAAATTGTGTTAAATATATGATATTCTTTTAACGTTTTCACTGAAGAATTTGAAACAATTGTGGATGAATTTCTCTTCCCTTCATTTGAGTGAAGTCTTTTCTTGTTCTTTAATCAAACATCTAAAAGGCTTGTTAAAAGCTTAGTGAAAGCCTTAAAAGCTTCAGACTTATTTTAAGTCTAAAGAAACTTTTGCTGTGCATGATGTTCATCAAATATCATAGCAATCTGTTTAAGAGCTAGAAATTCATTTGCTGTCAGGGACCAATGAGTGAATCACATCAGGCATTACAAATATGATATTCAGTACTGAAAGTGTAGCAAAGTGATTATCAAAGCATTGCTTAAATATCATTTCAACTGATAAACCTTTGAGATTTTAAGGTTAAATATATATTTTTTAAAAATCTTGTATAACTAAACCCAGACTATAATAATAAAGCAAGGTAAAGATTTAATGGAAACTCGCTTTTTTGAACTCCTTAAAACTAAAATAAGATTTTAAGTAGTGGGTATTTATTTTAATTAAATATACAGATTGGATATTGTTTAAGTTTTTTGAAACCATGATAGTTTTGTTTTTTTATTAGTGAGATCTATAAAGTTTAATTTTAGGCACTACGCAGAAAAAGTTAGGATAATATTTCAAATCTTCTGTTGTGCTTTTTTGAGTTATTTTCTGTATTTACCCAAATTTATTAGGTTTATAAACATTATACACGATAAGTTATATTAGCTTATAATCAATTACTTATATAAGTAGAGGGTTAGCAAGAAATAAGTTCCTCACTTCTGAGAACTCTAAAATACATTTTATTGGAACAAATGAGATATAATTAGAATTACAGATAATTCAAATAATGCGTTTGACATTTATTACATAAAAGAAATTTAGTACAAAAATCTATCTATAGGTGGCGCTGTAACACATATGATATTTATTTAGTTTCATTAAGTTAAGTCGAGCTTTATTAGGTTCTTGTCTGCACATCATGCCTACGTTGCAAGAAAAAGGACAAGATCTCCCATCAAATTCCAGTATCTGTTCCAGATCTAAAGGACAGTATTCGGCGCCACGTTCTTGATATTCCAGCAGACTACTTCTGGTCAGCTCTGGAAATTATGGTTCGATTACAGGATATTGTTGAACATGAAGGAAGCATTGAGCATTTTAATGCTAATTTTTAATATTATTTATCATTTATAAGCATATTAAATGTGTTTCTGTGTATAAGAGCGCCACTTATAGGGGAATTTCGTACTAATTTTTTTAAGAGCAACATTTGATTTAACTATAGTTCCATTTGTATCTCATTTGGACCAAGTTAAGGCATTCTGGAGTCCTCAGAAGTAGGGAATTTATTTCTTGCTTACTCTGTATTTATTAAGTTCAACCCGCTAATCAAACAACGTCACATGGGATACATGATGTAAATAATGAAAAGCAATATTTTTTATTTATCATAAAATAATAAAGTTTTGTTCTTATTAGTATTATAACTGAAGTATATAGTTGAAATTTTAATTGAACCTTGGCTTGGTTTTGAAGCGCTACGATCTATTTTTGCAACACGAGGGCTAATGAGACCGGGACCTACTGCTTAAAGCCGATTCCGAACGGCTACGAACATCCATGCCATAGTGGGATTTGAACCCACGAAATCTGATTCCGAAGGCCAGCACCCTAACCATTCGGCCTTTGTTCGGCCTAATTGAACCTTGATTTATTATTCTTTTAAATGTAGTAACTAATATGAGTGTCACCTCCTATTTTATTTTCTTACACTGATTTAAATTTATAAAATTTATATAATTATTTTGTACGTTTAGCATGTAGTGTATTCACTTTACACATCTTTTTGCCAAGAAAACAGTAGTGTTGATTCCATCTGGATTACAAAAACTATTTTCTCTTCCTCTAATTTCTATAAAAAATTTAACTCCGTGTTTCGTCATTTGATTATAAATTCATAAAGTTACAAAACTTTCAAGAAGTTATACTCCGGGACATGTTTATGCAGCATCTTCAAATAATCGTTTTGGATACAAGGTATGAGCTACGAAATCCAGAAAGGACTTATTTATATCTGCATTGCCCAGTTCTCGATTTATTCATAATTTAAGCAGATACGCGTGCAGCTTTCAACATATGGAATTTAACGGGTTTAGCCTTTTCCGTGTGATCGGGGCAGAAGAAAATGAATATTAATGAACTGCTAAAGACTCGGAGTAAAACGCTGCCCTTAGATGGATTCTTAGGGTTTATTGTATGCAAAGGATGCATAATTTAGCGAATCGTATTCGATGTGATAGGGAGACACGCATGTTTCTTTAATAGGATAAATAGTTAGGGAGTTGGCTTAGTTCGTTGTTTGATGATGGTACTTAGGAATATGACGTGGCAAAGAATAATGTTTCTTGGTTCCAAAAATGCGAATACATAATTTAGATGGTCCGATTTTTGTCGTCAGCTGAATTTATCTAAAGAGGTACAGCTGATATTAGTATCGACGCGTTTAAAGAAAGTAATAAGACTAATGTTAGAAGTTTTTATTTCTAAGTGATTTCTTTTATGAAGTATTTTTTTGTTAATAATCCTAATGTATCCATGCTTGCTTCATTAACAATATATATAGTTAAGAAGTTGGTTTTGCTCGATGTTTTAGAAATATACTTCAAATTTGGCGTATGAAAAAATGTTTCTTGATTTCAGAAATGGAGACACTTATTTTAAATAGTTTGATTTTTGCCATCAGCTGAAAGCAACTAAAGATGTGCATGTGTAGTTTTTATCTATGAGTTAAAAGAAATTGG
This sequence comes from Pardosa pseudoannulata, assembly GCA_032207245.1. Taxonomy (NCBI): domain Eukaryota; kingdom Metazoa; phylum Arthropoda; class Arachnida; order Araneae; family Lycosidae; genus Pardosa; species Pardosa pseudoannulata. The sequence goes on from CM063508.1 coordinate 140,158,917, forward strand.
CAATACGTATGTTAGATACTCTGATATTAAAGTTATATATATATTATATATATATACATATATATATATATATATATATATATATATATATATATATATATATATATATAATATATATATATATATATATATATATATATATATATATATATATATATATATATATATAGACATGAAGAATAGTCAATATTGTTAATGTTCAATATAATTAAGGGATTATAGTATCTATATAGGCTTTAAATCTTCATAAAAATGTTTGTTTTTTCATCATAAAATAATAAAATTTTGTTCTTAGTAGTATTATAACTGTAGTATGTAGTTGAAATTTAATTGAACCATGATTTATTATGCTTTTAAATGAAGTAACGAATATGAGTGTGATCTCCTATTTATTTCTCTTACACTGATCTAAATTTATAAAATTTATATAATTATTTAGTATGTTTAGCATATAGTGCGTTTACTTTACACATCTTAGTGCCAAGAAAACAGTACTGATTCTATCTAGTTTACAAAAACTGTTTTCTCTTCCTCTAATTTCAATATAAGTTTTAACTCTATGTTTCGTCATTTGATTTTAAGTTCATAAAGTTACAAAACTTCCAAGAAGTTATACTCCGGGACATGTTTATGCAACATCTTCAAATAATCGTTTTGAATACGTAGTATGAGCTACAAAATACTGACAGGACTTATTTATATCTGCAATGACCAGTTCTCGATTTATTCATAATTTAAGCAGACACACATGCAGCTTTCAACATATGGAATTTAACGGATTTAGCCTTTTCCGTGTGATCGGGGAAGAAGAAAATGAATATTAATGAACTGCTAAAGACTCAGAGTAAAGCTCTGCCCTTAGATGGATTCTTAGGGTTTATTGTATGCAAAGGATGCATAATTTAGAGAATCGTATGCGATGTAATATGGAGACACGCATGTTTCTTTAATAGGATAAATAGTTAGGAAGTTGGCTTAGTTCGTTGTTTGATGATGGTACACAGGAATATGACGTGACAAAGAATAATGTTTCTTGGTTCCAAAAAATGAGAATACATATTTTAAATCTTCCGATTTTTGTCCTCCGCGGAATTTATCTAAATAAGTACAGCTGAAATTAGTATCGACGTCTTTAAAGAAAGTAATAAGACTAATGTTAGACTTTTATTTCTAGTGACTTCTTTTATGTTTATGAAGTATTTTTCTTTTTGTTAAAATTCCTAATGTAGCCATGCATATTTCATTAACACGATAAATAGTTAAGGAGTTGGTTTTGTTCGATGTTTTATAATTATACTTGAAATTTGACGCATGAAAAAATGTTTCTTAATTTCAGAAATGGGGGCACTTATTTTAAATAGTTTGATTTTTGCCGTCAGCTGAGAACAACTAAAGAGGTGCATTTGTGATTTTTATCTATAAGTTTAAAGAAAGTGGCATAACGTATGTTAGATACTTTGATTTCAAAGATATATATATATATATATATATATATATATAATATATATATATATATATATATATATATATAGAATGAAGAATAGTTAATATAATTAATGACTAAGAGTGCTTTATGTGATTGTGATTATAATTTTATTACTGTGACTGGCGACGAACTACTGAATATGTTACACACACATATATATATATATATATATATATATATATATATATATATTTGTATAAAGAATAGTCAAAATAGTTTATGCCATTGTCGTTAAAGGATCACAGTATCTATCTAGGCTTTAAATCTTCATAATAAATGTTTTTTTCTATTCGTCATAAAAAATAAAGTTTTGTTCCTATTAGAATGAATTAAGTGCTGCTCTAAAATGGATTCCTAAAGTTTAGTGTATACAAAGGATGTATAATTAAGCGCATAATATTTAATGTATTATGCAGCCATGCATGTTTCTTTATTGAAGAAAGAGGTAGGGATTTGGCTTATATAATTATGAATATGATGTTTCTTGATCACAAAAATATGAATACATATTTTAAATCATTCAAATGTTTTCATCATCTGAATATAACTAAAGAAGTAGCGCTGCAAATTTACCGATTTTTATAAGGGCTCTCATAATTACTAATGCAATTGCTACATGCTGAAATTTTATCTGTTTTGGTCTATCACAGGTTTCTAAATACTTAAATACATTTATACTAAAATATGTGAGATATTCAAGACTTCTTTCATCTGTTAAAAATTAGGGAGATATTCTTCTTAATTGATTACGATACATAGCACAACAAATGTAGCAGAATTTAAAAATATACTATATTATGATCCGTAAACTTTAAAAATATTCTACTTGATCGATAAGTCTAACTTTTCTTCTGCGTGTATATATTTGTGTTATTTATAAAAAAATAGTGTATTCAAATAACTAGTAGGTAATTTTTAATGACTTATTAGTTATATTTTTATTCTATTTCTACTGTTTTATTATTGGTTTTCGTGAGATTTGTGATGCATGTAACATTATGTAGCAAAAATATTTCTATATTATTAAATCATTCAATAGAATGTACTTTTCAGATCACTGTAAGTTCAGTGGTAGGTTACTGTACTTATATTTTAAATTAAATTATCATGTGGATCTTAATATGTAATATAAAACATGTTATGGTTATCACTATGCGATAAACACTTTCATAGTAAAGTTTTAAAATTTTTTTGCCATCAGCTGAAAGCAACTAAAGAGGAGCATTTGGGATTTTTATCTATAATTTTAAAGAAAGTGGCAATACGTACTTTATATACTCTGATTTCAAAGTTATATATATATATAACTATACTATATTGACTATTCTTCATTCAATATATATATATATATATATATATATATATATATATATATTGCATGAAGAATACTCATTATAGTTAATGCTCAATATGATTAAGGGATCACAGTATCTATATATAAGCTTTAAATCTTTATAATAAATGTTTTTTTATTCATTTTAAAATAATAAAATTTTGTTCTTATTAGTATTATAACTGAAGTTTATAGTTAAAATTTTAATTGAACCTTGATTTATTATTCTTTTAAATGTAGTAACCAATATGAGTGTCACCTCCTTTTTTTTCTTTTACACTGATCTAAATTGATAAAATTTATATAATTATTTAGTACGTTTAGCATGTAGTGTGTTTACTTTACACAACTTTCTAGCCAAGAAAGCAATAGTGCTGATTCTATCTAGCTTGCAAAAACTGTTTTCTCTTCCTCTAAGTTTTAACTCTGTGTTTCGTCACTTGATTTTAAATTCATAAAGTTACAAAACTTTCAAGAAGTTATACATCGGGACATGTTTATGCAGCATCTTCAAATAATCGTTTTGAATACAAGGTATGAGCTACGAAATCCTGAAAGGACTTAATTATATCTGCTTTGCCCAGTTTTCTATTTATTCATAATTTAAGCAGACACGCATGCAGCTTTCAACATATGGAATTTAACGGGTTTAGCCTTTTCCGTGTGATCGGGGCAGAAGAAAATGAATATTAATGAACTGCTAAAGACTCGGAGTAAAGCGCTGCCCTTAGATGGATTCTTAGGGTTTATTGTATGCAAAGGATGCATAATTTAGCGAATCGTATTTGATGTAATATGGAGACACGCATGTTTCTTGAATAGGATAAATAGTTAGGGAGTTGGCTTAGTTCGTTGTTTGATGATGGTACTTAGGAATATGACGTGGCAAAGAATAATGTTTCTTGGTTCCAAAAATGAGAATACATATTTTAAATCTTCCGATTTTTGTCCAGAGCTGATTTTCTCTAAAGAGGTATCGCTGAAATTAGTATCCATGCGTTTAAAGAAAGTAATAAGACTAATGTTAGACGTTTTTATTTCTAAGTGATTTATTTTATGTTTATGAAGTAATTTTATTTTTGTTAATAATCCTAATGTAGTCATGCTTGTTTTATAAACAAGGTAACTATTTAAAGATTTGGCTTAGTTTGATATTTTATAAATGTAAGACACATTTGGCGTAAGAAAGAAGATTTCTTGATTAAAAAAATTGAAATACTTATTTTAAACAGTTCGAATTTTGTCTTCAGCTGAAAGCAATTAAAGAGGTTCATCTGTGATTGTTATCGATATGTATAAAGAAAGTTGAAATACGTATGTTAGATGCTATAATTTCAAAGTTATAAATATATATATATATATATACATATACATATATATATATACATATATATATATATATATATATACTTTATGTTTCTATAATTTTTCACACTCGAATGCAATTGAGAATTGAAAATAACAATGTGAAAGCAAATAAACCAATCGTTTTATTGATATTTATCATTTACATGGGATTGTAAGCTATAACACTTACTTATTCAAGTATAAAATATATATTTTTTTCTACTTATAACTTACGACTTATCTCTTCGTTGTGAGCCACTTTCCGACAGTGTATTCATATTCAGATTCTGATTAGTTCATTTTTCAATATATATTTACTTTCTAAACTGTGTTTTAAAGGCCTGCCAAAAAAAGGCTGCCCTTTAAAAAAACTGTACATTAAGGGGTTAATACATAATTGAGCGTTAGTATGTAATATATCTAAGATAATCCTGATTTAATAATTCAGGATAATTCAAAATGATCTGCTTTGTAGTTAGAGTTGAGAAGATTAATTTCAGACTGTTTAAATCCTTTTCAACAGAAATCAGACATTATTCAGTTGCTATATATCTAACATTATTTACAAGTGAGTACAACTATCCGCATATTTAGTGGAGAAGACCATAATTGGATAAATCTTTCCACTGAAGACTTCAGGATTCTAATTTTTAGCAATTAATTATTCACCAAATTTGTGTCAAAATCAAATCCCACTAAACAAACTCATCTGACCACTTTCATTTTCTACAATTTATGTCTTATTTATAATATGGATATTTCTATTACTACAGTTATTTATTTGATTATCATATTTTTTTTACCTTTAACAATGCCGGGGTATTTAAAATATTTGCATTAGTATATATCTTAAGATCGTTTTTAAAAAATTACGAAAATATACAAAATATTTTTCTTTCAAGGCTATATCTACTTTCATCACATTTTCATGTAGATTTAAAAGTAGAACGAAAGTGTTACACATCATTTGTATTTTTCTAGATAAAAATATCATGTAGATAGAATCAGCTTTTACTTAATTACATAGTCTTCAGAGTTTCGTTTCAGAGAATCCTTTTACTATTTTTAATATCTCCTACTATTATCCAATGACTGTATAGACATGCAATTTCTTTTTCAGAAATTAGAACGTTGAGTATGAGCCGACATGGTTTTTTAAAATTAAGAATTATTGCTCACAATAGTTTAACTTAATTAAAATTGCTAAATCGGCAATAAATTCATATAACACAAACATTAATTTCTTCCAGGTAACTAATGAAATTAGACGTTATTCAGTTGCTATATATCTAACATTATTTCCGAGTGAGTACAACTATCCTCATATTCAGTGGAAGAGACCATAATTGGCTAAATCTTTCCACTGTAGACTTCAGGATTCTAATTTTTAGCAATTAATTGTTCATCAAATTTGTGTCAAAATCAAACCCCACTAAACAAATTCATATGACCACTTTCATTTTCTACAATTTATGTCTTATTTATAATATGGATATTTCTATTACTACAGTTATTTATTTGATTTATCATATTTTTTACCTTTAGCAATGCCAGGGTATTTAAAATATTTTCATTAGTATATATCTTAAGATCGTTTTTAAAAATTTACGAAAATATACTAAATATTTTTTCTTTCAAAGCTATATCTACTTTCATCACATTTTCATGTAGATTTTAAAGTAGAATGAGAGTATTACCCATCATTTTTTTTTTTCTAGATAAAAATATCTTGTAGATCGAATCAGTTTTTACTTAATTGCATAGTCTTCAGGGTTTCGTTTCAGAGAATGATTTTACTATTTTTAATATCTAATGTTATCCGATGACTATGTAGATATTCCCTTTCTTTTTCAGAAAATATAACGTTGAGTGTGACCCGACATGTTTTTTTAAAATTAAGAATTATTGCTCACAATAGTTTAGGGTTATTCCATGTGAAATCAACACAATTTTAGAACAAATTCTACCTGACCCCCTCCAATTTTGATTAAATTTGGTATAGTAAGTGACTTCATGGTAATAAAGCAAATCCTCAAAACTTCTTTTCAAATAATAATTGGTTTGGGAGTTATAAGGCTTTAAAGTTGCCAGATTTGTCTAATAAATACAATAGCAGCATACCTTTAAATTATACTTGCTACTCACCTAATTAAGATAGAAATATGTGTAAGGTGTTATTTTAAACCTTTTTTAATGGGCTTTCATATGATATACAACACATAATGACTTGAAAATTTTTTTTAATTTAAATTTAAATTCAAATTTCAAATTTAAATTTCTCAAAAAGCCAAGTTTTTAAAATTTTGAAAAAAATCTCAAAAATTGCTCATATTATTGTTAATTAATCCTCAAAGTTTCATGTTGGGATCATAATGGGATCACAAGCTACAAAAGTTTTTTGTTTGATATATTTACTATCGCAATAACGAAAATGAGAACATGCATTCATTACTTTTAATCTAACTCATCTGTATAGGATGGCATTAATGTTTACACACTACCTTATCGACATATACTCTAGTAAATAGTACATTTAACATTTGTGAAGATTTTAGAATGAAGAAAAATCATTAAAGTGCATTACTTTTGATGGATGGTGCTACTTATTTAGTTGAAACTGATAGAAAGCTTTATGTGTTTTGAGAATTTCTACTCCAGAAAGAATATACATTGGTCCTGTTAGAGTTAAAGGATTCACCTTACACATAACATCTGAAATTGGAATTCATAGTACATCTGGCTTCACACATTGTGACATATTACATTGGGATTATAATGGGATCACAAGCTATAAAATACCAAATTAGCTTCCATTAACACATGGAAAAATTAACACATACAAGGACTGACTTGCTATGATGATTTGTAATCCAGCATGAGTCAGTTGCCACGTGGGAGAGTGTACATCATGTTCTGAGACTACATAATTAAAAACCATACTTGGTGAAACATTCGATGAAAATATGGTGGAAAAGGTCATTTTCAATCAGTGGATTTCTGTTGATAGGAGATCATTAAAAACAATACAAAAGTCAGTATCAGAATTTATTGACTTATTTTGTGAGAAAATGTCTGTATTAGTTTATCATTAATTTGTGGTGAAACAACAAAATTCATTTATAAATAATATAAAAGGAAATTTAAAAGATTCAGAGTTTGTAGTTCTTGATTTTGCTGAAAATTACTTATTTGTTATACAGGATGAGGACCAGAGCTGCCACTGGATTAATGTTCAATCTACAACTCACCCATTTGTTGTATATTACAAAGGGAAGTTTGGAATTGATCACTTTACATACACTGTAATTTAAGACTGTTTGAAGCCCAATACAGTAGCAGTTTACTGTTTTCAAAAGAATCTTATTACTTTTTTTAAGACAGAATTTTAAAAAAAGTGCAAGGAAAATATTTTATTTCTCAGATGGGTCATCTGCACAATATATAAATAAGAAAAACTTTGCCAATTTATGCTTACATAAGGAAGATTTTGGCATTGAGGCAAAATGGCATTTTTGGACAACAGCTCATGGTAAAGGACCTTGTGATGGCGGGTACACTCAAGGGTTAGCGGCTCTAGCAAGCCTACAGCGACCATATAAAAATCAAATACACCACGACAACTGTTTAACTGGGCACATGAAAACATCACAGGAATACATTTTGTTTTTCAACCCAAGAAGAACATGTTTCTACAGCTATATTTCTAGATGACCAATTTAAAAATGCTTTTGCAATTCCTGGGACTCAAAAATATTATGCTTTTATACCCACAGAATCAAAAACAAAAGTTTTTGAGAAGATATTTTCCTTTTCACAAGATTTATTGATGCAAATTGCGATAGCATCACAATAAAAGCTTCTATTTGCTGATAAAAATGACTATATAACTGCTGTTTATAATTGCAACTGGTGGCTTACATTTATGTTAAGAGAAAGAAGAGAAAAACTCTGAAGAGGTAAAAGTGACATTCCTTCACTCATCTGGACCATCACCATCTTTTTTTATATCTATATAAGCCAGATGTACTATGGATTCCAATTTCTGATGTTATGTGTAAGATGGATCCTTTAACTCCAACAGGACAAATGTATATTTTTTCTGAAGTAGAAATTCTCAAAACACATAAAGCTTTCTACCAGTTTCAACTAAATAAGTAGCACCATCCATAAAAAGTAATGCACTTTAATAATTTTTCTTCATTCTAAAATCTTCAAAAATGTTAAATGTACTATTTATTAGAGTATTTGTCGATAAGGTAGTGTGTAAACATTAATGCCATCCTATACAGATGAGTTAGATTAAAAGTAATGAATGCATGATCTCATTTTCGTTATTGCAATAGTAAATATATCAAACAAAAACTTTTGTAGCTTGTGCTCCCATTATGATCCCAACATGAAACTTCTTGGATTAATTAACAATAATATGAGCAATTTTTGAGATTTTTTTTCAAAATTTTAAAAACTTGGCTTTTTGAGAAATTTAAATTTAAATTTAAAAAAAAATTTTCAATTCATCATGTGTTGTATATCATATGAAAGCCCATTAAAAAGGTGTAAAATAACACCTTACACATATCTCTAGCTTAATTAGGTGAGTAGCAAGTGTAATTTAAAGGTATGCCGATAGTATATTTTTTAGACAAATCTGGCAACTTTAAAGCCTTACAACTCCCAAACCAATTATTATTTGAACATAGGATTTGGGGATTTTCTTTATTACCATGAAGTCACTTACTATACCAAATTTAATCAAAATTGGAGGGGATCAGGTAGAAACCTTGTGTTGATTTGGTCTGGAATTACCCTTTAACTTAATTAAAATTGCTAAATCGGCAATAAATTCATAGAACACAAACATTAATTTCTTCCAGGTAACTAATGAAATTAGACGTTATTCAGTTGCTATATATCTAACATTATTTCCGAGTGAGTACAACTATCCTCATATTCAGTGGAAGAGGACATAATTGGCTAAATCTTTCCACTGTAGATTTCAGGATTCTAATTTTTAGCAATTAATTGTTCATCAAATTTGTGTCAAAATCAAACCCCACTAAAGAAACTCATCTGACTATTTTCGTTTTCTACAATTTATGTCTTATTTATAATATGAATATTCCTTTTAAAACAGTTATTTATTTGATTTATCATACTTTTTAAATTTAACAATGCCAGGGTATTTAAAATATTTGTATTGTTAAGATATCTTATGACCGTTTTTAATCAATTTACGAAAATATACTAAATATTTTTAAATATATATATGGCTGAATCAGCAATACCATAGGTGATATCGAGCATAAATATAACTTTAAAAATGAGTAATAAATTTTAAAATAAAAATCTTAATGAGTAAGGTATTATTTGCTCATTAAGATTTTTTCTCCCTGAAAAGGCAATCTCCTTTCTCACCATTCATTTTTGTGTATGTGTGTTTGTAGAAAGTCAAAAAAGTTCTGTATTTAAGTAAAAAGGTCTCAGCATTAACTCTTCATGTGAGAAGTAAACACAGGTTGAAAATTGGCTGTCGCTATATGCACCCCCAATGCATTGAGCATGCTCCTTGAAGTAATGTGAAGAAATGTAAACTTTAATTGTAAATATCTGCTCAACTATTTTAATAAAAACGAACATTTGCACATCCATAAACAAGTATCTTACGTTTAAAACTGAAATGAAAAAAATGCATTAGTTTCTTTCCATGAAATGTCGAATGAAAATGCCCTGAGTTTAAAATATATAGATGACTGAATCAGCAATACCATAGATGATATCGAGCATAAATATAACTTTAAAAATGAGTAATAAATTTTAAAATAAAAATCTTAATGAGTAAGGTATTATTTGCTCATTAAGATTGTTTTCTTCCTGAAAAGGCAATCTCCTTTCTCACTATTTGTTTTAGTGTATGTGTGTTTGTAGAAAGTCAAAAAAGTTCTGTATGCAAGAAAAAAATCTCAACATTCACTCTTCATGTGAAAAGTAAACACAGGTGAAAATTGACTGTCGCTATATGCACCCCCAATGCATTGAGCATGCTCCTTGAAGTAATGTGATGATATGTAAACTGGAATTGTAAATTCCCGCTCAATTATTTTCATAAAAATGAACGTTTGTACATCCGTAAACAAGTATCTTACGTTTAAAATCGATATAAAAAGATTCATTAGTTTCTTTCCATGAATTGTCGAAAGAAAATGCCCTGCGTTTTAAATATATAGATGATTGATTTAGCAATACCATAGGTGATATCGAGCATAAATATAACTTTTAAAATGAGTAATAAATTTTAAAATAAAAATCTTAATGAGTAAGGTATTATTTGTTTATTAAATATATATTTCTCCCTAAAGGCAATCTCCCTTCTATATATATTTTTTGTGTATTATAGAAATAAAAAAGTTCTATGTTCACGAAAAAAAACCTCAGCATTAACTCTTCATTAAAAGTAAATACATTGAAGATTATATAATAAATATGCATTGATCATATATATGTAATGTAAATTTAATTGTATCTATATATATATTTCATAAAAATATTTGCACATATATATCTTATTTAAAATATATAAAAAGATATATTATATATATTGTCATATATATATGAATCAGCAATACCATAGGTGATATCGAGCATAAATATAACTTTAAAAATGAGTAATAAATTTTAAAATAAAAATCTTAATGAGTAAGGTATTATTTGCTCATTAAGATTTTTTCTCCCTGAAAAGGCAATCTCCTTTCTCACCATTCATTTTTGTGTATGTGTGTTTGTAGAAAGTCAAAAAAGTTCTGTGTTTACGAAAAAAATCTCAGCATTAACTCTTCATGCGAAAAGTAAACACACGTGAAAATTGGCTGTCGCTATATGCACCCCCATTGAATTGGGCATGCTCCTTGAAGTAATGTGATGTATTGTAAACTTTAATTGTAAATTCTCGCTCAATTATTTTCATAAAAACGAACGTTTGCACAACCATAAACAAGTATCTTACGTTTTAAACCGATATGAAAAACAAAGATGCATTAGTTTCTTTCCATGAATTGTCGAAAGAAAATGCCCTGCGTTTTAAATATATAGATGATTGAATCAGTAATACCATAGGTGATATCGAGCATAAATATAACTTTTAAAATGAGTAATAAATTTTAAAATAAAAATCTTAGTGAGTAAGGTATTATTTGTTTATTAAGGTTTTTTTCTCCTATTAAGGGCAGTCTCCCTTCTCACCATTTTTTCGTTCATACGTATTTGTAGAAAGTCAAAAAAGTTCTGTGTTCACGAAAAAAACCTCAGCATTAACTCTTCATGCGAAAAGTAAACACACGTGAAGATTGGCTGTCGCTATATGCAGATAGACACACCCATTGCATTGATCATGCTCCTGCTTCCTGAAGTAATGTGAAGAAATGTAAACTTTAATTGTAAATATCTGCTCAACTATTTTAATAAAAACGAACATTTGCACATCCATAAACAAGTATCTTACGTTTAAAACTGAAATGAAAAAAATGCATTAGTTTCTTTCCATGAAATGTCGAATGAAAATGCCCTGAGTTTAAAATATATATATATATATATATATATATATATATATATATATATATATATATATATATATATATATATATATATATATATGGCTGAATCAGTGACACCATAGGTGATATCGAGCATAAATATAAATTTTAAAATGAGTAATAAATTTTAAAATAAAAATCTTAATGAGTAAGGTATTATTTGCTTATTAAGATTTTTTTTCTCCCTGAAAGGCAATCTCCTTTCTCAATATTCGTTTTCGTGTATGTGTGTTTGTAGAAAGTCAAAAAAGTTCTGTGTTTACGAAAAAATCTCAGCATTAGCTCTTCATGTGAAAAGTAAATACACGTGAAAATTGGCTGTCGCTATATGCATCCCCAATTTCAAGGAGCATGCTCCTTGAAGTAATGTGATGATGTAAACTTTAATTGTAAATTCCCGCTCAGTTATTTTCATAAAACCGAACGTTTGCACATCCGTAAACAAGTATTTTACGTTTAAAACCGAAATGAAAAAAGGTCCATTAGTTTCTTTCTATGAATTGTCGAAAGAAAATGCCCTACATTTTAAATATATAGGTGACTGAATCTGCAATATCATAGGTGATATCGAGCATAAATATAACTTTTATGCAATAAATTTTAAAATAAAAATCTTAATAAGTAAGGTATTATTTGCTCAGTAAGATTTTTTTCTCCCACAAAAGGCCTCCTTTCCCTAATATCTCCTTTCTTGCCATTTTTTCATGCATATGTGTTTGTAGAAAGTCAATACAAGCATCTGTGTTTATTATAATCATCGATGTATTGGAGAGGTATCTGCTCGCGTCGGCTTTTAGTTTAATCTAATAGTATTTAATAAAAATATCTATACAAAGTAAAATATTATTAAACACAAATTTAAGTAAAAATCAATAGCCCATTTAGGGATTGCCCAAGATTTTATTTTCTATGGCAGTACTTTTATATTTTACTTAATTTTATGATTGATTACACTGTCATTGCTTTTATAATTTCTATTATATTAGCTTCTGCATAAAAGCATGATTACTTTTAGTTTTATATTTTCCCTTGTAAAACAAATCAAGTAAAAATCATTGATGTAATAATTATTACAATAACCTGTCATCATAAATATACATTGTTAAAGGATACGGGGAGCTCAGCAAAATAAATTTATAACCCTAGCTAAATTCTATATATAAAGTAGTTTATCAAAATAACGTGGGTAAAAGATATAAATGCTTTGAATATAAGATAATTTATTGTAGTCAATAGAGTCAATTGGTGCTACCATATTGCAGTCGAAATATCTCACAAGCGACTTCCGCAAATTTTGACTTCAGAAATCGACAGAGATGGGGATTTCTTAAGATAGATTTTCCTGACTTCATTATGACACGGAAGTCACCCGTGACATATCTCGACTGACATATAGTAGAAGTCAATAAATGCTAAGAAAACAGTGTAAATATTTATATTTGTTTTTAGCGATTATTTCAACTATCTGATTCATGTTCTTAGACCGTCGATATCTTTTTGTCCATGTTTCCCAAATCGAAACTTAGATGTCATTTTAACACGTCTTCGCATCGGTTATACTAGATTCACACGTAAACATTTACTATTAGCTGAGCCTGCTCCACAATGTTCTTTCTGTCATACTCTCTCACTATTCATCATATTTTAACCTCATGTACGGCTTTTACACGTTTTTACAATATATAGTTTAAAACTTTTCTTGCCAGTCTGAGAAAAACTATTGAGCGAAGCCTCCCACCCTAAACTATTTGAGTTTATCATTCGCATTGACATTTATAACCTTGTTTAATGAAAAAAATATCTTAATATGTACCTTTATGTCGGTTTTTATTTGTATTTTTTGTGTTAAATATTTGACAGTAAGTTTCTTCTATTTTGAAATTACATATTTTTTGTTTTAGAATTTCACTCTTTCGTTTCGCGCAGCATATCCTTGCTTGGATCTTGTGCCAATAAACCAAACAACCAACCAACCATCAATTTGATATATACAATTCGTATTTAAAGCACACAGAGTTTCTACTCAAGCGTTCTGAAACCCGTGGTTAGAAATTACGGATGACCACTAATAATTTCATCTATTAACCCCTTACCGGTTTTTCCCGAGCTGAACTCGGGTAATCGAAATGTACCAACCGCTCTCATCACTGTGAAATTTTACACCGTGCAATCAGTCTTTCTCGAATTATCTCGCATGTGCTTTTTATGGTTTCTTATGCTTTTGTTTACTTTTCTGGCTACTAGATTATTTACTGTTCAAAGAGAGACAGTAGGGAGAAACAAGTTTCTACTGTCCAGATTGGGATGTTGGACTCTGCAGTACCTTGTTTTCGATTGTATTATATAGATAAAATTTTGATTAATAATCTCATGATCTTTTATGTAAATGCAAAGGATATAAATAAAATTTAATTCAAGATAAAAGCTAGGTATTCTAAGCTTTATATTTATAGTTAGTGGGAATTGACTCCAAAGTCTAATGATTTCTGACGCAAAGAAATTCAACTATACAGGTAAATTACTCATTTATTTAAATTTATTTTTTACATTAAGTTTTAGGAAATTTTGTATACGAATGTTGCTATTATGTTTAAAAAGCTATATATGTATGAAAATAAGCATAAAAATTGGCAATGTTTTACCCATAATCCCGAAATAAAATGAATCTGGAAGGGGTTAATTATTATATCGTAATGCATGGTGGTTTGCTTCCTTACTTTGCTGCCTGCTTGTTAGAGGAGGAGGTTTCAAAGCCTGCGTAAGGCTTGATTTGTGTTGTAAAATCAAAAGGAAACAATTCTTGAAATTTTTATTTAGTTTTCGTAGGAAAATGCCAATGAAATACTTCAGTCTCCTGAACAAAATGCTCATTTTAACTGTTGCCACTGAAAGTGTAGAAATATTGTCTGTTTTCGTACCACATGCCATCGCGATTTATATATTTTGATTCAAGCACAGTCTTTTTATTTGCAAAAAATGCCATCTGTATTCTTTAAACAGTAAATTGCACCAGCAATACCATAGAAAATCTGCAGCCCATATATAAATTTTAAAATAAGTAATCTCTTGCTCATTTGTTAACGCTTTTTTCCGTTGAAAGGCAATCTTAAGAAAAAATTTCTCACTTTTTTTTCGTAGCTTGAGTGAAAATCTGTGTCAATACAAACTTCTGTGACTATTCGCTTCGCCAATGTATTGAAGTGGCGCATGTCCTGGCTTCCGCTTTCAGTTGAGTCCATTATTATCTTCCGTCATTTTATTTCTGAGTGCAGAACCATGCCCTGTCAGTGCGTAGTGATGAAGATGGATGCTGTAAGAGAAAATATAAATGTGTATTCGGACCAATGTAACTATTACATTGGTCGGCATGATGGTTTGAGTATCCTTGGCCTGCCTACTGTTTGTTACAGGATGAGGTTTCAAATCCTTGATTTCTTTGAATCCTTGAAGGCTTGATTTTGTGTTGTAAAATCAAAAGGAAACCAGTCTTAAAAATTTTATTTAATTTTCGTAGGAAAATGCCAATGAAATATTTCAGTCTCCGGTACAAAATATTCATTTTAACTGTTGCCAGTCAGTGTGTAGAAATATCGTCGGTTTTCGTACCACATGCCATCGCGATTTATATAGTATTTTGATTCAAGCACAGTCTTTTTATCTGCGAAAAATACCATCTGTATTCTTTAAAGTGTAAATTGCACCAACAACACCACAGAAAATCTGCAGCCCATATATAAATTTTAAAATAAGTAATATTTTCCTCATTTGTTAACATTTTTTTCCGTTGAAAGGCAATCTTACGAAAAACTTTCTCCCTTTTTTTTAGTAGCTTGAGTGAAAATCTGTGTCAATACAAACTTTTGTGACTATTCGCTTCGCCAATGTATTGAAGTGGCGCATCTCCGGGCTTCCGCTTTCAGTTGAGTCCAATATTATCTTCCGTCATTTTATTTCTGAGTGCAGAACCATGCCCTGTCAGTGCGTAGTGATGAAGATGGATGCCGTAAGAGAAAATATAAATGTGTGTTCGGAAGCTTATCACTGACGTAAGTTTAGGGAGAATGATTTCTTTGTATTCCGTTACTGATAGTCTCGGATAAACAATGAGCTGAAATCTTTCAAATTCTGTCCCACAAGATTGAATATATTCATAAAAAAATTAAGAATTAATGGAGAACAATATTTTTTGTAATAGAAATCATTGGACTTCTAGAAGATGGAAACAGATTATTTTCTATGGGAAGTAATATGTTTATATCTCGAAATGTCATAATGTATTAAGCCTTCTGAGAAAGGAAGATGAATAGTATCCTTCAAATACGTCCTCTTTTTGTATATTGGATTTCCTGTTATCTTTTAGAAATATAGCTCGACTAAATATGCTTATGGCATATTCTTATAACATTATCTAATAGAAATTTGAAACGATTAACTTGATGGCAATTCATTTTATTGCAATATATTACTATAATTTAAAGACTTTTCGTACGCCCTCCTTTTGTAGATTGGATTTCTTGTTATCTTTTAGAAATATAGCTCGTATAAATATGCTTATGGTATGTTCTTGTAGGATTATCTAATAGAAATTTGATATGATCAACTTGATGGGAATTCATTTTATTGTAGTGTATTATTATAATTTAAAGACTTTTCGTACGTCCTCCTTTTGTAGATTGGATTTCCTGTTATCTTTTAGAAATATAGCTCGTATAAATATGCTTATGGTATATTGTTATAGCATTATCTAATAGAAGTTTGAAATGATCAACTTGATGACAATTAATTTTATTGCAGTGTATTATTATAATTTAAAGACTTTTCGTACGTCCTCCTTTTGTAGATGCCGAATGATGGCCAATTGGTTAGTGTGCTGGCCTTCGGTACCGGAGTTAGTGGGTTCGAATCCCATTGTGGTATGGGTGTTCGTAGCCGTTCGGAATCGGCTTTAAACTGTAGGTCCCGGTCTCACTAACCCTCGTGTAGCAAAAAGTAGACCGTAGCACCCAAAACCAACCAAACCAACCTTTTGTAGATTGGATTTCCTGTTATCTTTCAGAAATATAGCGCGTATAAATATGCTTATGGTATATTGTTATAGAATTATCTAATAGAAATTTGAAATGATTAACTTGATTGCAATTCATTTTATTGCAGTGTATTATTATAATTTAAAGACTTTTCGTACGTCCTCCTTTTGTAGATTGGAGTTCCTGTTTTCTTTTAGAAATATAACTCGTATAAATATGCTTATGGTATATTGTTATAACATTATCTAATAGAAATTTGAAATGATTAACTTGATGGCAATTCATTTTATTGCAGTGTATTATTATAATTTAAAGACTTTTCGTACGTCCTCCTTTTGTAGATTGGAGTTCCTGTTTTCTTTTAGAAATATAACTCGTTTAAATATGTTTATGGTACATTGTTATAACATTATCTAATAAAAATTTGAAATGATTAACTTAATGGCAATTCATCAGTGTATTATTAAAATTTAAAGACTTTTCATACGCCCTCCTTTTGTAGATTAGATTTAATGTCATCTTTTAGAAATATAGCCCGTATAAATACGCTTATGATATATTGTTATAACATATGTAATAGAAATTTGAAATGATTAACTTGATGGCAATTCATTTTATTGCAGTGTATTATTATAACTTAAAGACTTTTCGTACGTCCTCTTTTTGTAGATTGGATTTTCTGTTCTCTTTTAGAAATATAGCTCTTATAAATATGCTTATGGTATATTGTTATAGCATTATCTAATAGAAATTTGAAATGATTAACTTGATGGCAATTCATCAGTGTATTATTAAAATTTAAAGACTTTTCATACGCCCTCCTTTTGTAGATTAGATTTAATGTCATCTTTTAGAAATATAGCCCGTATAAATACGCTTATGATATATTGTTATAACATATGTAATAGAAATTTGAAATGATTAACTTGATGGCAATTCATTTTATTGCAGTGTATTATTATAACTTAAAGACTTTTCGTACGTCCTCTTTTTGTAGATTGGATTTTCTGTTCTCTTTTAGAAATATAGCTCTTATAAATATGCTTATGGTATATTGTTATAGCATTATGTAATAGAAATTTGAAATGATTAACTTGATGGCAATTCATCAATGAATTATTATAATTTAAAGACTTTTCGTACGTCCTCCTTTTGCAGATTGGATTTACTGTTATCTTTTAGAAATATAGCTCTTATACATATGCTTATGGTATATTGTTTTTCATTGCAGTCTATTATTACTATTTAAAGACTTTTCATACGTCCTCCTTTTGTAGATTAGATTTAATGTTATCTTTTAGAAATATAGCTCGAATAAATATGCTTATAGTATATTGTTATAATATTATCTAATAGAAATTTGAAATGATTAACTTGATGGCAATTCATCAGTGTATTATTAAAATTTAAAGACTTTTCGTACGTCCTCCTTTTGTAGATTGGATTTAATGTTATCTTTTAGAAATATAGCTCTTATAAATATGCTTGTGGTATATTGTCATAGCATTAACTAATAGAAATTTGAAATGATTAATTTGATGGCAATCCATTTTATTGCAGTGTATTATTATAATTTAAAGCCTTTTCGTAAGTCCCCCTTTTGTAGATTCGAATTTTTGTTTTCTTTTAGAAATATAACTCGTATAAATATGCTTATGGTATATTGTTATAACATTATCTAATAGAAATTTGAAATGATTAACTTGGTGGCAATTCATTTTATTGCACTGTATTATTATAATTTAAAGACTTTTCGGAAAGTATCATAGTGACTATTTTATATTTTGATGTTATATAATTTTTCAGTTTGATTGTGCAAATATAAAGTGATACACATAAAAATTCTGCTGAATAAGATTTACAAAAAAGAAAATCAGTATAGAAATAACAATGAAGCTGTAGAAAAGCGTATACGTATTTGGCTCTAAACTGTCTTTTCAATCTTGTATATCTGAAAGTATTTTTCGTTTTCATCTTTTCTTTGTTGTCTAGATTAAAACATTTCTTTTTTAATTTATATCCGAACATTGTGTTATTTAAGGTAGTAGTAACGCTTAGAATGTTTTATCTGTTCTTATTCATAATATTTTATGAAAAGCTTCAAAAAATATCTTTTACGGCGTATATGCGTTTTAGGGTTTACCAGTACTAGTTTCATAAAACATGTACTGTTACTGAGCTTTCCTTTAAGATGATTAAAAGATTTTTGTAGATTTAGTGACAAATTTACTTGCATTAAAGACAATATTTTGTTTTGAAGTATAATATTCTAATGTATTCTGCTAATTCTCTATCGAAATTTAGACATAGCTATAAACAATCATTGACACTTTGGCCACAGAAGACTTCTTTCTAATCTATTTTTCTTTGATCAAGATTCAACAAAAGTTTGGATGAATAATAACTGTCATATTACATTATATTCCTATGTTTTAAAATAACAATTTTATTTATTTATTTATTTTAACACTCAGTGGTAAACAGTCTTCCCTAAGGATTAAGCTTTCAGATATTTACCACGAAATAATTCACTCCACAAAAGTAAAATAAAAAAAAGGATAAGAAAGTAATCATGAGCCATTCCTGCTTGATGTTGATTGTTTCAAATATTAAATCAAATACCTTGAAGAAGGTAGTATTATACTAGTTCTTTATAGTATCAAAGTAAGCAAAAATGGTTAAAGATAGCGGGAAAAAACTGAGAAAGCTAACCAAAAATAAAATGATGCCCCATATTTAGTGATGCTTATTGGATTCCGGAATTATATTAAGAAAGAGTTCATTTTAACACAGTTATACTTGGGAGAGAACGGGACGGGTCTAGCCCCGGAAGTGATGTGAATCAGTAACGCTTGATGGTTCGGATATTTAGATTTGTGCTATTTAGGTACTGAAGAACATTACTAATAACTTGAAAAACCCTTTGTATTTAAAAGTAACAGAAAGATGGAAGATAATTGTACAACAAAAATGATAAATTTGTAGCCACGAGGAATTGCTTATTGGAAGTAAAGCTATTATTACTTGAGCTTAAAAAGATATTTACAGTTACCAATCTCAAATATTATCTACTGTACGAAATAGAGGCTTTAGATGTCTTTAGCTGGTGCTTGTGGTTAGCTCCCAGTTTTCAATAATCCAGGATATTAGTTTCTGTGTCTTACTGTGCAGGGCTTTGTTTGTATGTAATAGCTAAGATCCCCTCAATTTCAGTCCTGTTAGAGGCTCTTTTAGATTGCTAGATAACAAGAAAATTTGTGAGATTACAAGAGAAAAGATAGTGCTGAGAGTTTCCTTCCTGACAACAGATGCAGTTTGGAGATCCTGTGATGTGATGAAAACGAGTGTTATTCAGCAGAATTCCTTGTATATCTGTTAAATTATATACATTTTTAAAGTTTTTAATTGAATAATGTGTCATCACAACTGTCATCTACTTCCTTTAAAATAGGTTTAGGTTTTCAAGATTACGGAGTACTCTTATCACAGATCAAGTTCTTCCATCTGAAAGTTACTAACAAATGTTAATATCCGTTATATTAAGATTTACGCATTATATACTACGGTTGAAACTTTAATAGTGGCAACTGTTTATTTACATGAAATACAAAAGTGATTTATGTCACCATGTTTTACAGTTCTTCAATATAGTCGCACGCATTGTGTATAACTCGTTTCCAACGATGTGGAAATCGCAGAAAACCTGTGATATGTTGATAGTTCGAATGCACCGGTCTATTGACATATGACTCTGTATAACAGTTCTGAAGCGAATGCCACGAAGTGCTTCCTTCATCTTAGGAATTAAGACAAAGTCATAAGGGCTTAGACATAAAGAGTAAGGTGGATGGTAAAGCCCTAGATGACACTGTCCTGTTGTACGACCTCTGGCACATTGAATTTTTCCAACTTCGTTGTTCTTGTTTTGAAAATATCCTGACAACACGTTAGACTTCAAGCTAATACAAGAATCAGTTCTTCGCGTCATTCCGCGTGCGCATGACGTAGGAAGGTCGATTCTTTTTGCTGAGAGGTAAGGTAGGTATGTAGCTCACGTGTGGTATACGCGATATTCTTTGGTTTTGTTACGTAGCGTTTTTACAGCATTGTTGCCACTATTAAAGTTCCAACCCTTGTAGATATTCCGAAATAAGCAGAAAACTTCCACTGTTACATTGCTTCCTTTACTCTATACTGGGAAGTAACGAAAGAAAAAAATATCAAATAATTTTGTTCAATTAACTGTATTTTCAATTTTACTTGCTTGTTTGAAAATGGCTTAAAACATTGTTTGAACTTCAAGTGCGTCGATATCTTTTAGTATTCACTGTTGTAGACCGGTAGAATTAATGTACGTTACATTGCGATTTTTTTAAATAAAGTGTGAATTGAAATAAAAAAACTGAGGTACAATCTGGGCGTTATAACAATCTTTAATATGGAATTTCATAGAACTGTTTCAAATGTTTTTGTGGTTATTATCGGTAGAGTTACTATCCATTATATTGAAATTTCTGGTTGCAGAGAGTTCTGAAAGAAATGAAAAAGAGAGGAGCACAACTAGATGTTACAAAAGTCCTAAATATAAAATTTTAGCATTCTACGGTTCATCAACTTTTAGCTATTTGAGATACGTAGAAACTAGTCAAAACAAGTTTAAACTAGTTTCAAAGTTATAGTTTCCATGTGCATACGTAAAGATCCAAAACCGAAGCTAGTCAAAATGGATTCATGCAGGGTTAAAGCGTTTATTTCTGAAATCTGAAGTCTGAAAGTTTACTTGATTACATCAAATATTTTACTTCGAGCAAGAAAGGAAAAAATATTTCTATATCTTTGAATTAAATCTGAAGAGATACAAATTCAGGAAAAGGGAATTCATTGTTTACCTGGTAGAATTTGTAGAATACGTAATTTTATCATACTTCTCAATAAACTAAAGTGAAGTAATCATATTAGAATTCAAAAATCGAAGAAATGCTTGGCTCATAGCAATAACATTCGAAAATTCTAAAAGCAGTAATCCAATTTCGACATTTTATGGATTCTGATAATAGTGAAACATGTACTGTTTTGAATCACGGGAAAAGATTCACTAATACATCTAATCTACTAGATTGATAGAAAGATCTCAGAAAAAGGACCTGAGTTTCATTTTAAATAGACTTTCCCTACATCAAATATTTTTTAATCTGTATTTCCTTAATCTTTTTCTTGTTAGTCAGACTTGTTCTGTAATCCGGTTAGGCTAAATGAAACTGTGTCAAGCGTTGATCTTTAGATAAGTATTTTATATTGATATCTAGGGAATTGAAATTTCTCTTAGATCTAATTAGATCAAAGTACTGTATTACGGTTTTGTTACTCTTGGTTTCATAGTGAAATTGCTCATCAGTAAGGAGGTTGCATAATCCCTGCATAGGTGCTTTTCATTCAAAATTAGTTCTACATCCATGTGCTAGGAAGGTTTGTTTAAGGTATCTGCTTGAATAGGAATACGATTAAATTTTAATCTTGGTAATTGGGTTTAACACCTGTACAACTCGATTTGTTATACAAGAGGATTAGCAATTTAACGACATTACTTTGTTGGTAATTTGAAATGGAGTCATCCCTGACTATTCTTATGCGTTTATTAGCTATCTATAATAATATGGTATACCATTTTCTCTCATCTAATGAACTTTGCATTCTTTTCGTATTAAACACTTATACATATTGTTTAACATAAAGGAGGCACAAACAAATATGTTTAATATATAGGTTTGATATCAACGAGTTACATATGCTCATGGTGTGAAGAAGTTCCTCAATCCGTAATCATTAAGAAGAAGGCTTTTAACTCCTGTTTCTAAGATTCTCTCTATATATTTATATACGCATATTATATATGTGTCCATATTTGTATAAATGTATGTATAATAGTAATTTTTATTAAATAAACACGGCTTGTTGTAGACCTACCTAATTTTCCCCAACAAATCTTAGAAACGGTTAAGCAAATACTGCAAGTATTAAATCTCCATTGTTCTCTTGATTCCATGAATACAACCTCTAGAGGATATTACATAAACTGATATATGGTATATAAAAGTGCAGGAAAGTTATTTTAATATTTAATCGTGGAAAATATTGTGTGTTAATTTTACATATACGAAGAGATTTAAGACAGAAAGTAATCAAAATGTATTACGGAATAAATTAAAGTATGTCGCTCTGAAATCTAAAATCTGGAAGTTTTCGTGATTATAACACTTCTTTTACTTCGTTTCAGATCGTAAAAAGAATTTTTATACCTCGAGTGTAGATTTTTGAAAAGATATGAATTTCAGAAAAATGAGAAGTTAGGATTTCTAAAAGTATTTGTAGATTACATAATCATATAATATTTTTGAATTTGAAAGAAACATTATTGCATAGAACTAAAGGTAAATAATCCTTTTAGAATTCAAAAATAAAGGAATAGTGGGCTCATAACAACGACAAATATAAATTCTAAACGCATTAATCCAATTTCGACATCTTATTGATTCTGATGATACAGAAACACATTCTGTTTTGACTTACAGGAACATATTCACTAATTTATCTACTCTACCATCTTAATAGAAATATATGAAGGAAAAAATCCTACATTGCATTTTAAATGGAGTATCTCCAGCAGGAGAGTACGCAAGGGGGGTTAGAGAATTAACACCCATCCCCTTGTGTAAATGTGGGCTTACCCTTTGGATACCTGTAAAAAAAGCCGTAAGTCTGAACTAAAACTCTGGTATAAAAGAT
>CM063508.1:140187478-140209978 GCA_032207245.1 Pardosa pseudoannulata
TTTCTTACGAAGAAAGAAAATGTTCCTATCTTGGATTAAAATTGGGTAAACAGTATTTTATTATACCAGTAGTACTAACAAATTATCCGTTAAAGAGATAATTTCTTTAAATAAGTGGAATTCAATATGAGGACATTTCTATCAAGGGATTGTTTATATTTTTAAACCCTTGTCATACTCACTCAAATCCAGTTTAGGTAATCAAAGGTACAATATTTATATTGCGAGAACTGATTTCTTAAGAAAGAAAATTTTTCTATTTTGGATTAAAATTGGGTAAACAATATTTTATTATACCAGTAGTACAAACAAATTATCCGTCAAAGGGATAATTCCTTTAACTAAATGGAATTCTATATGAGGACATTTCTATCAATGGACGGTTTGTATTTAAACCCTTGTCATTCTCACTCAAATCCAGTTTAGGTAATCAAGCGTACAATATTTATAGTGTGAGAACTGATTACTTTAGAAGAAAAAAAATGTTTGTATCTTGGATTAAAATTGGGTAAACAATATTTTATTATACCAGTAGTACAAACATATTATCAGTTAAGGAGATAATTCCTGTAACTAAGTGGAATTCATTATGAGGACATTTCTATCAGTGGACGGTTTGTATTTAAACCCATGTCATTCTCACCCAAATACAGTTTGGGTAATCAAAGGTACAATATTTATAGTGTGAGAACTGGTTTCCTGTTTATAGTGTGAAAACTGATTTTTTTAAGACAGAAAATGTTTCTCTTCTGAGCTGATGTTCAAAGTGAGTTAAAGTTTGTTTTGAATAGACATTTAGACAAAGGAATGAAACATGAGGGTAACCAGACAACTTAATTATCTCAAGTACAGGTCTGGATATTTATTTTTTAGAGAAATACTTGGATTTTTTATTATATGAAATAAACATTTGGATTTATATATAAATGAGTATTAAGGTTTTGTCTCAGGATAAGAAATACCTAATCTGAAATTCTGAATGCCAAAAAGTCTAGGAAGTATAGCAAGAGTAGCAGCAGGCAGCTAAGATGTAAGATAAATAAAGACATAGTGTTAAAAAAGTATGAATTTATTATAACTAAACATAAAAGCAGCTACACAGTTGACTGTTTTGGAATAAATTAAGATAAGTATGTACATATAATTTTGTTTAAAATTAAATAACGCAATATATAATGAATTAATAATGATATACCGATGACTATATGAAAAATTCTCAAACGTTATGAGCTAGGATAACAACTTCGCCATAAAACGAATGTTTCAAGAGGGAATATGATAAAAAGGCTAAGAAAAAAAGTCTTTTTAGATTAAAGACAATTATTATCTGGAACCAATATCTGGAATTTTATCAGTTTATTAAACGTGCATGAAAAGCTGTTTTTCTTCTTTTCAATTGTACTTCCATTTCTTAAAAAATTGTTGAACACACAATGAATCTTGGATTAAAATTGGGTAAACAATATTTTATTATACCAGTAGTACAAACAAATCATATGTTAAAGGGATAATTCATTTAATTAAATGGAATTCATTATGAGGATGTTTCTATCAATGGAGGTTTGTATTTAAACCCTTGTCATTCTCACCCAAATCCAATTTAGATAATCAAACGTACAATATTTATAGTGTGAGAATTGATTTCTCAAGAAGACAGAAAATGTTTCTATTCTGAGCTGAAGTTCAAAGTGAGTTAAAGTTTGTTTTGAATAGACATTGAGATAAAGGAATTTAACATGAGGGTAACCAGACAACTTATTTATCTCAAGTATAGGCCTGGCTATTTATTTTTAGAGATATACTTGAATTTTATATTATATGAAATAAACATTTGGATTTATATATAAATGAGAATCAGGGTTTGTCTCAGAATAAGAAACACCTAATCTGAAATTCTGAATGCAGTCTAGGAAGTATTGCAAGAGTAGCAGTAGGGAGCTAAGACTTAAGATAAAAAAAAACAGTTTTAAAAAAAGTATGAATTTATTATAACGAGACATAAAAACCACACAGTTGACTGTTTTGACATAAATTAAGATAAATATGCACGTATGATTTTGTTTAAAATTAAATAACACGATTTAAAATTAATTAATTATTTCATACCTATGTCAATTTGAAAAAAATCTCAAATACAATGAGCGAGGAAAACAACTAAGTCATAAAACAAATGTTTCAAGAGCGAATCAGTAAAAAAAAGGGTTAAGACATTTTTAGAATAAAGACAATTATTACGAGGTAAAATTTGTATGTAATTTATATATAAGTTTTTATTTTGATATTATTTTTTCAGATTATTTGCACGAAGTTAGTTTGAAATTTTATTCCATAAGCATATTTTTTGCTTTGCTTACAAAATCCTTTAACACATATAAAGAGTCTTTAACATTCTCTTTGTTATTCATGGGGATGTTTATAGGAATTTCATGCCTTTATATAAGATATTTATGCTCGTATGGAACGAATCTTATTTTCTAAGTGAAATTTTATTAGTGATTGAAAAGTTTTAGGACTTATATAGATCCTTAGTACTAGTTAAAAGTTTTAGATTTTTATATAGATCTTTAGTTCAAATAGCTTTAGAAACTTCTTTTATGATGTCCTATAAACATAAAATTTCTGCATTCAAAAGCGTTTTTTGAGGTTTATGTTCTTACAAGATTATATGCATTTAAAATTATAATATAAAATTTAATGTAAAATGTGAAATAACAATAGTAATAGGAAAAATTATATATTACGCAAACAATATTTAGTTTGAGTGATGTATTCAATTTTTATTTCTTAGAATTTCTGTACAATATTTAATATTTATTTTCATTTTGAATAAAAGCTGTACTGAAATTTTATATTACTGAATAAGTGATTTTTCATGATCACTACAGACATTTTATGTTTATTTCAATTTATATTTATTTCTGTGGAGTTCTATTATTTAAATATATAATATTAAATATATAATATACATAAGTAAGTCCATACATGAAATTAAAATAAAGTATTTAAATGGCCTGAATATTTTATGTTAAAATTTAAATATTTAAAAACAAAATGATAATAGTCATGGTATTTGATGTTATGTTATAATAAAAATATATTTATATTAGTACATGAAATTTCATATGGCTATAAGGAAGAGTTTTTGAGATATCCTGAGAATAATATAAAAAGTAAATCTAAAATAAATTAGTATGGTTAATATAAAAAAATATATTTATGAACAATATATTTATTAAATTCATAAATTGATATTATTATCATTATTATTATTGCTATTATGAAAATAATATGATTAATGATATGATATAATATCATATGATACTATATAATATGATATAATGATATGAAAATAATATGATTCATAAATTGTTGTAATAATTTATGTACGAATGGGATACATTATGGGAAAATTAGCTTTTCATTTGAAATATGACAAAAGAAATTGTGTCAGAATTTTATCTAAATGAACACTACTACTAATAATAATAGTTAAAAATTAAGAAATTAAAAAATTGCTAATTTAATAATCTCTAGAATTTTAAAATTAGATTGTCATGTACCGTATCATGATGTTGAAACGGAACCAACGTTATTAAATCTAGTGCTATTAAATTCTTCTGATACATTTCTGAGACTTATAGTGAATCCGAAAATAAATGAATTTTATTTTATCATAGGTATACGATAAGAATTGGAAATATTGGTTTAAATGTCTTATGAAATTAATTTTTATTTAAGAGTATCGTAATATTGTTTTTTCGTGAAATATGAAAGCTATTGAGATATACTGTTGTTACTTCTACGGCAGACTAATGCTATATGCAGTGAAACATGTTTTACAGGCAAAGTAAAATCGGCATCTAAGAAATATCATATTGATGTCAGGAGAAAATTGTAGAACCAGTAGTGAAGTTAGTTTTTTCTGTATATAAGCTTGAAAGCAGCGTAATAAATTAGTAAGTCGTTCGGTAAGCAGTATGGCTCTTTTTATTGTGGAAAAGAGATACATGACCATAATAATTTCTGTGGAATAAAAGAAATGATGTCTGTACCAGCAATATTAATTGATGGATGGTTTGGTTTGGAGTGCTATGGTCTATTCTTTTGCCACACGGGGGCTAATGAGACCGGGATCTACAGCTTAAAGCAGATTCCGAACGGCAATGAACATCCATGCCACAGTGGGATTCGAACCCACGAACTCCGGTACCGAAGGCCAGTACCCTAACCAATCGGCCATTGTTCGTAGTTGATGGATGTCACATACAAGCTGATACTCCAAAGTATCACGTAGCTAAACACAAGCTTTTTTCTCGTGTCAAGCTCCCAGCTATCAAGAAAAAGGCAAAGCTCAATGTTGATGTTACGTAATGAATGTTTTACAGACGAACAACATAGATATCATAGTAAGTACTTCATATAATCCTGATTTCACACCTCGTGATTTCTGACTCTTCCCTCCGCTCAGGGAACCTCTAAAAGACAGCACTTTCAAAAAGAAATACAGCCGCTGTTTTGAAACAACTTTGAAAAAGTTGACTTTCACTTGTGTTTAGAACAATGAGACAAACTCATTCCGTCTAAAGCTAGCTACTTAGAAAAACGCCTTGTAATGAATGATGGTCTATGGTAATTTGTTTTATCTCTAGAATTAGTCATAAGTGTTGAATAGTCCTCGTAGCATTACGTTTTGACACAGATTTGTGCTAATGTTTTCGTATATAAATATTATCACTAAGTAATTACTGAGATTACAGAAACAAAGAAATTGTACTTTATTGTATCCCTAATATAATAAATATAAATATGGTACTATATTGTATTAAGTTGTATTCATATGTATTTTAAACACCATTTTGTCACATAAGACTGCAGTACCATTAAGAAATGTTATTATTTATAGAGAAAACTAACACCATTAACCGAGAAACTTATTTTACAGGCAAAGAAATTTAATTCAAATGACTGTTGAAAAAAAAAAATCTCGGTTTTTATTAGATAAAGTGAAAAGTTCTTGAAGCAGTAGCTTTAAACAGATTACATTTGCATATTACAAGTGAGCTAAAATTTAGGCAAAAAAATTAATTATAAAATAAACTTTTCTACACAAAATCTTCAGACTATCGTATTAGATATCATTATGTTTTAATTGCTCACCTACATAACAAATATTTATATTATATTTGGTGATAAATATCATAGTTGAGTGTTACTAATTCTATTTGTGAAAAAATTGTATTGTGAATGCATTTTCTGCATTTTTGCGAGCAACATTGTGGGTAATATTTTCTATTATAAAACCAAGAGTAATAACTTATTCCCAAATTAGTTTTTCGAGAAATAACATTACATATTTTTGATAAAATAAGAAAGTTTAAATTTTTAACCGCGGCTAAAATACTAGCTTTAAATTATTTAACAGTTTTTTCTTTAAATTGCTGAAAAATATTTGTTCAATTAATTCATCAGTAATTCAGAGATTCCTTAAGGGGAAATAGTACCTCTCGACTCGAGATTTCTTTGCCAAAACATCTTATTTTTAATTCATTATAAAATGAAAAGTTCTGATCTGTTTAGAATAAAATTTTCCCTTCATCATTAATAAGACTTAATTTTATAAAAACTATTTAGCTTTGTTATATGAAAAAATACATAAAAATGTACCAAAATATTCACCCCAAGTGAAAAACGTACAAATCATCTTACCCAAATCATTCAAAATTATAAAATCTACTATTATAATTCCAATTATCCATTGTTATAAGTTTTGATACATAAGAATTAGAGTCTATATTTTTTATGAAAAAGAAGGTAATTATCCTTTATATTCTGTGAACTTCAATTATACGAACACGAGATATATTTCATTTTTTGTGGCTTGTTAAATGTTATATTTTAAATTTCTAATTTTTATCAGTACTGCAACTTTTAATTATTATTTTTTTAATTTTGGTTTACATAATAAGCCAGATATTGTGCTTTAAAAAGTTCTTCTGTTTAGAAAGTTCCTCCTTCATTATTAATAAGGATTTAATTTTTTAAAAAATATTTAGCTTTTTTTATATGGAGCAATATGCTTTGAAAAATACAAAATATATAGACCAAGTGAAAAACATACAAATGCATCTACTCGTTATTATGCACTATCATAAAATTCACTTATAAAAATGTTCTTATCCACTATTATGCTTTAGATAATAACAATTTAGAATACACTTTTTTATATTAAATAGAATCTAATTATCTGTTATATTCCATAAATTTCAAAAATATTTTAATACGAAGGACATATTTTATTTGATAGATTTATTTTTATAGATACATTTTAAATTTGGGATTACAGAAGAAGGCAGGTATTTTCTTTTTTAATTTTTATCTAAATATTTAGTTTCTAATATACATATTTTAAATGCTATCTTGCAAGTAAATGAATTTCATTATATTCATCTGTAGTTCATTTTGTATATTAATTTAAAAAGTGTATTAGTGGAAGTGGTAAAACTAAATATGCTTTTTAAATATAACGCATTATTAATCCCTTAATGCACAGTTTTTTTTTTAAAGGCCGGCCAAAAAAAATCAACATTTTCTAATGTAGAAAACACATTTTAGAACGTTGTCTTGCCAAGTAAATTACAAAAATACAAAAATAATAAAAGTTTTTATTGCAATTTTGGATTTTGATAACATTGCAGAAAATAGTCGAATATAGTAATATTGCAGCACGCACATCGACATTTTTTTTATCTTTTTTTCCGAATTCCCATTTCAGATTAAGCATTATTATCAGTAAAAATACTTATTTATACTTTTAGAACATAAATAATAACAATACTAGCGATTTTTTTTTTTGGTATAACAAAACTGGGAAAATGACGTTCCGTTAATCGTAAAATTACAGAAGATCTTGGTCTACCAGCTTTTTTTATATTTCTGTCTCTATGATAGTTTTGTAGAAGTTTTTCTATTAATTGGCTTCTGAATTCTAAATTTTTTTTACCTCCACTTTTTACATACAAAACAAATGCGTTCCAAATGCACATGTCTAACGAATCGAAGCACATTTTTATAATATTTTCCCACCTTTTTCTGGTAATAGAATAGTCATTTAAATGCTAATCTAGACGATCAACACCTCCCATTGTTTCGTTATAATCTATTACCACTTTCGGGTTGGATATAACATTACCAGATGTCACATACAAGCTGATACTCCAAAGTATCACGTAGCTAAATACAAGCTTTTTTCTCGTGTCAAGCTCCCAGCTATCAAGAAAAAGGCAAAGCTCAATGTTGATGTTACGTAATGAATGTTTTACAGACGAACAACATAGATATCATAGTAAGTACTTCATATAATCCTGATTTCCCACCTCGTGATTTCTGACTCTTCCCTCCGCTCAGGGAACCTCTAAAAGACAGCACTTTCAAAAAGAAATACAGCCGCTGTTTTGAAACAACTTTGAAAAAGTTGACTTTCACTTGTGT
Source organism: Pardosa pseudoannulata (assembly GCA_032207245.1). Classification (NCBI taxonomy): domain Eukaryota; kingdom Metazoa; phylum Arthropoda; class Arachnida; order Araneae; family Lycosidae; genus Pardosa; species Pardosa pseudoannulata. Next base: position 140,194,967 of record CM063508.1, read on the forward strand.
TTAGAACAATGAGACAAACTCATTCCGTCTAAAGCTAGCTACTTAGAAAAACGCCTTGTAATGAATGATGGTCTATGGTAATTTGTTTTATCTCTAGAATTAGTCATAAGTGTTGAATAGTCCTCGTAGCATTACGTTTTGACACAGATTTGTGCTAATGTTTTCGTATATAAATATTATCACTAAGTAATTACTGAGATTACAGAAACAAAGAAATTGTACTTTATCGTATCCCTAATATAATAAATATAAATATGGTACTATATTGTATTAAGTTGTATTCATATGTATTTTAAACACCATTTTGTCACATAAGACTGCAGTACCATTAAGAAATGTTATTATTTATAGAGAAAACTAACACCATTAACCGAGAAACTTATTTTACAGGCAAAGAAATTTAATTCAAATGACTGTTGAAAAAAAAAATCTCGGTTTTTATTAGATAAAGTGAAAAGTTCTTGAAGCAGTAGCTTTAAACAGATTACATTTGCATATTACAAGTGAGCTAAAATTTAGGCAAAAAAATTAATTATAAGTTAATCTTTTCTACACAAAATCTTCAGACTATCGTATTAGATAGCATTATGTTTTAATTGCTCACCTACATAACAAATATTTATATTATATTTGGTGATAAATATCATAGTTGAGTGTTACTAATTCTATTTGTGAAAAAATTGTATTGTGAATGCATTTTCTGCATTTTTGCGAGCAACATTGTGGGTAATATTTTCTATTATAAAACCAAGAGTAATAACTTATTCCCAAATTAGTTTTTCGAGAAATAACATTACATATTTTTGATAAAATAAGAAAGTTTAAATTTTTAACCGCGGCTAAAATACTAGCTGTAAAATTATTTAACAGTTTTTTCTTTAAATTGCTGAAAAATATTTGTTCAATTAATTCATCAGTAATTCAGAGATTCCTTAAGGGGAAATAGTACCTCTCGACTCGAGATTTCTTTGCCAAAACATCTTATTTTTAATTCATTATAAAATGAAAAGTTCTGATCTGTTTAGAATAAAATTTTCCCTTCATCATTAATAAGACTTAATTTTATAAAAACTATTTAGCTTTGTTATATGAAAAAATACATAAAAATGTACCAAAATATTCACCCCAAGTGAAAAACGTACAAATCATCTTACCCAAATCATTCAAAATTATAAAATCCACTATTATAATTCCAATTATCCATTGTTATAAGTTTTGATACATAAGAATTAGAGTCTATATTTTTTATGAAAAAGAAGGTAATTATCCTTTATATTCTGTGAACTTCAATTATACGAACACGAGATATATTTCATTTTTTGTGGCTTGTTAAATGTTATATTTTAAATTTCTAATTTTTATCAGTACTGCAACTTTTAATTATTTTTTTTTTAATTTTGGTTTACATAATAAGCCAGATATTGTGCTTTAAAAAGTTCTTCTGTTTAGAAAGTTCCTCCTTCATTATTAATAAGGATTTAATTTTTTAAAAAATATTTAGTTTTTTTTATATGGAGCAATATGCTTTGAAAAATACAAAATATATAGACCAAGTGAAAAACATACAAATGCATCTACTCGTTATTATGCACTATCATAAAATTCACTTATAAAAATGTTCTTATCCACTATTATGCTTTAGATATTAACAATTTAGAATACACTTTTTTATATTAAATAGAATCTAATTATCTGTTATATTCCATAAATTTCAAAAATATTTTAATACGAAGGATATATTTTATTTGATAGATTTATTTTTATAGATACATTTTAAATTTGGGATTACAGAAGAAGGCAGGTATTTTCTTTTTTAATTTTTATCTAAATATTTAGTTTCTAATATACATATTTTAAATGCTATCTTGCAAGTAAATGAATTTCATTATATTCATCTGTAGTTCATTTTGTATATTAATTTAAAAAGTGTATTAGTGGAAGTGGTAAAACTAAATATGCTTTTTAAATATAACGCATTATTAACCCCTTAATTCACAATTTGTTTAAAAGGCCAGCCAAAAAAATCAACTTTTTAAAGTAAAAACAAATTTTAGAACGTTGTCTTGCTAAGAAAATTACAAAAATACAAAAATTATCAAAATTTTTATTTCAATTTTGGATTTTGATAACACTGCAGAAATTTGTCGAATATTGTAATATTACACGCATATCGACTTTTTTTTTTGTCTTTTTTTAGATTTAAGAATAAGCAATATTATCAGTAAAAATACTTATTTATACTTTTAGAGCATAAATAATAACAATGCTAGCATTTATAAAATTAATCGAAACTTTCTTTTGTGTGATATATTTGGAAACAAGGTGCAGCACATAGCCCAACATTGCAACTATTACACGATTCTCTTTTCTTTTCCCTTTTCCTTTGCTATCTTTTTCAGAACAACACACAGCGTGTGTGGGCGATTTTTTTTTTTTGGTGTTGGTGGAACAAAACTGTTAAAATGATGTTCCGTTAGCCGTAGAATTGTAGAAGATCTTGGTCTACCAGCCTTTTTTTATATTTCTGTCACTATGATAGTTTTTTATGTTTTTCTACTAAATGGCATCTGAATTCTAAATTTTTTTCACCTCCATTTTTTACATACAAAACAAATGCGTTTCAAATGCACATGTCTAACGAATCGAAGAACATTTTTTATAATATTCCCCCCCCTTTTTTTCTGGTAAAGGAATAGTCATGTAAATGCTGATCTACACGATCAACACCTCCCATTGTTTCATTATAATCTATTACCACTTTCAGTTTGGATGTAATATTACCATCTTAAAGTACAACGCCGCTCGAATTATCTCGAATGTGCACAGTCTGGCCAGTTTAGCGAGCTCGAGTTAACTCGAGCGTGCACGTTAAGGGGTTAAAGCATGAGTAAAAAGTCACTCTACGAGAAGCAGAACTTTTATTTTATAATAAATTGGATAAAGATTACCATGGTGCTAATTATACATGGGCAAAGGTACGATAAATAACCATTACTTACTTAGAAACCAAGAGGTAAGTATTTAAAACTAATGACTATTTCTCTTTTTTAATAATTCTGCACAAAAATGAGGAAATTAAAAAAAACTAGTGTTTTAAGTAAACAAAAAGCTTTATCGTCATTTTACGTAATATTTTCATTTGATCAAAATAATCCAATGAAAGTACATTTATTATTTACTAAGTTTCTCTTTTTAGAAAGATCCTCCTTGATTATTAATAAAGATCTAGTTTTATAAAAATTTATTTAGTTTTTTTTACATGAAGCAATGCTTTAAAAATACAAAATATATAGACCAAGTGAAAAACATATAAATACATCTACTCATTATTATGCACTATTATAAAATTCCCTTATAAAAATTCCCTTATCCACTATTATTCTTTTGATGCTGACAATTTAGAATACACTGTTTCAGAATAAATAGAATCTAATTATCTTATATATTCCATGAATTTTAAATTGCTTTAATACAAAAGACATATTTTATTTTATAATATGATTAATGCTATCAGATACATATTAAATTTGGGATTACAGAATAAGACAGGTATTTTCGTTTTTGTATTTTATCTAAAAGTTTAGTTTCTAATATACATATTTAAAATTATATTAAGTATATTTAAAATACATATACATATTTAAATTTATTTTAATACATATACATATTTAAAATACATATACATCTTTAAAAAATTATTTTAAAACTTAAAAAAATTATTTTAAACTTATTTTAAAATAAATATATATATATATATATTTAAAATTATTTTAAGTAATTCTTTTAAGTAATTTGTTTAGTAACATTTTTTAGTTTATTTTACAATTTCATTATATTTATTTGTAGTACATTTTGTATATTATTTAAAAGGTATATTAATTGAAGTGGTAAAATAAACAAGCTTTTTAAATATATAGAATTATTAAAAAACGTGAAAAAAATCACTCTAAACGAAGCACGACTTTTATTTTATGATAAATCGAATAAAGACTATCATAGTACTAATTTTACATGGGCAAAGGTACTATAAAAGACTTTTACCTACTTAGAAACCAAGTATTTAAAACTAATGACTATTTATCTTTTTTAGTAATTGTGCACAAAAATGATATATATATATATATATATATATATATATATATATATATATATATATATATATATATATATATATATATATATATATATATATATATATATATATATATATATATATATATATATATATATATATATATATGAAAGAGAGAGAGAGAGATGAATAGATATTCGTAGATACAAATAATAAACATATATATAAAATTACCACACTTCTTTACCATGATCATATATTAAAATATCCCTTTTGTGTTACCATATATACCAATATAAGTATTATCCATTGTATATTGTTATCATGGGACTAGCTGAACTGGGAATATTCAATATTTACACTATTTCCTTGATGGTTAATATTTCCCTTACAAAATTTGGTGGGCCTATACCAAACCACGTTTTTATAAATAACAAACATACATATATCTATGCAATTACGCACAAATATTTTATATTTATGTATAAAGATATGTGGAAAACAATAGAATCAGAAGATAAAATTCCTTAGGTTTATCACAATTAAAATGATTCTTCAACCGGATATCACGAAAGCCTTACACTAGTCAAATACACTGTCGATCCTGCATATCAAATATATGAGTGTGTATTTAATACAAGTACCAAGTTATAAAACAGGAGATATAAAATATTATATATCATTGTAGATATTTAATAGTTCTATAAGATAACATTTAAAGGATTTTATAGTAGTCGTTATGTAATGAATTACCCTGTTAGTCTTATCAAACACATAACTGGTTGCTTCAATTTTAATTGCTAATATAACCATTATATACACTATTTTTTATCATTATTTATTATCTAAATTGCTTTATGTTAAACCTTTTCCCCTCCTTTTATAATATAAAAATAAATCATTAAATTTAAAATAACAGTTTATTATTTTTTGTAATGCATATATCATTTAAAGGTGTCATCAAATGACACTGTTGCATTTTGTGTCCAATATACATATATATATATATATATATATATATATATATATATATATATATATGTATATATATATATATATATATATATATATATATATATATATATTATATATATATATATATATATATATATATATATATATATATATATATATATATATATATATATATATATATATATATATATATATATATATATATATATATATATATATATATATATATATATATATATACAGAGAGAGAGAGAGAGAGAGAGAGAGAGAGAGAGAGAGAGAGGGATATGTTATCCAAGAAAAATAAGGATTTATGGGTTTTGTGACACTACAAGTTATTGCCTAATATTTATGTAATAATAAAAATATTGAATATTTCTCAGAGGAAAAATATACTCATACTTTCATGCTAGACATGATACTTTTCCAAATATAGTTAGTTAATCCCAATTATTCAAATTTTGGCTGTTTGGCTTCCTTACACATTTATCCATTACAGTTGCCAGTTAACTATTAATATCATAACATTTATGAAATGAAAAAACTGTCTTATGCGATTAAGATAAAAGTAAACAAAATACTTCAAAATTTCCATATTTTGGAAATTTTCAAAATTCTCTTCCCAAAATAACCGTTTTTTTCTCGGGTTTAAACCGGGTTTTTTGAACTGCTCACAACTCTATGTGTGCTCGTCAGTTAGCCGATGTTTATTTTCTTTATCTTTCTTTTAAATTTAATAAATCTGTCTTTAAGTGATGCTAACGTTTGTCTTATCCCTTTGACAGTTTTTATTGCATTTTTTTGTTCATTTTACATTTAAAAGTAAAGATATGTTATTAAAATTAACATTTCAAATATTTTTAAGCATTTATTACATCTGTTTTTCTTTCTATGAAAGCATCATCGAATTGAAGTTTACATTTAGTCTCATTGATATCCAAGTTAATTATTGAAATTCCAGTGAGAGCAAATCTAGGAGGCGGATCCGAACTATTATCACAATTAATTTAAAAAAATTGTCTTGCTTGACTGATTCCATCTGTACTACTATCAGAGTCACTACTATCCAGGTCAACTAGTACACTATCGCTACTATCATTTACAGATAATTCAGTTTCTGATTCCGAGTCACAGTTCGAATCACAAGAAATTATCTCTATACGCTCTGAATTATCCATTATTTAAAAGTAAAAATATATTATTCAACTCTTACATCAATAAAAGTATCAGGCGGTTAGTAAAATATAATAAGAAAGCTATACACTGAAAGATAACAATTCCTCTTCTGAGGCAAAACATGCAAAAAAACCCTCGCTTTTGCACCAATCAGAGTAGAAAATACAATAAACTGCAAACTATCATTTACTGGACATCTAGACGAATAATTTGTTACTAAAATTGAAAAAAATATGGCCGAAAAAGTGCAAGCGAAATAGAAATCAGATTGCCCGTACGCTGTAAGGGAAAATCAGTAAAGGCCCGAAAGCTGTGACCGTACAGCGTACGGGCAAAACAGGGAAGGGGTTAATACAGGATTGACAGGGCAACTATTATTCTAGCTTCAACTATTATTCTATTATAGCTTCAACTATTATTCTATTATAGCTTCAAATAAGCTTATACTTGCAAATGCACAGATACTACTGTAGTTGTCAGTGAATCATTTCAACCCATAATTCCAAAATCTAATCTCTGGTTATACTTAAAAATTTCACGTCACGACAGGAAAAGAATGCTCCCCAAATATCAAACTTGATATTTATTCAGGAACATCTCAACAAGTAGTTTCTCACTGCTCCATTGCAAACCTGTTACCAACTCCCACGAGTTCTTACTTTCATCATTCGCTTTGGAACATCGGTGATCTGTATTCAGAACATCGTGCGGGATTGGGCTCCAAATCCCACGGGAAAGACTCCCGACTTGTGGTAAGCTGTGAAATGCGGAATTGGGATGGGAAAAAATCAGTGATAGGAATCTGGATATGATTTTATCATAAATCCATTTCAACGAATTTTGGGGGTGTACCAGATGTTATACAGAAAATAATCGACGTTCTGTGTGTTATATCATACTTGAGGGAATGTTGATATTTAAGACTCACTCTCACGTACTTGAAAATTAAAAGAATACATTTTTTGTCAATTTCTACCTTTAAAATGGTGGAGTATGTAAGAGAAAACAGACTGTTCCTCATTATTCTATTAAATGAAATTTATTAACACTAGGTTTACGGACCGAGCCAATTTGACTTATTAAAGATTTGATAACTATATATATATATATATATATATATATATATATATATATATATATATATATATATATATATATATATAACTTTAACTTCAATTTTCATTACGTTCACTACGTTAATAAGAAACAAAAACTTCAAAGTTTCAAAAACTAAAAATACATTTTTATGTTTTCAAAATTTTAAACAACTTGCAGCTTCCAACTTAAATCATGAGAAGAAAATATTTTTGCTCAAACAAATGTTGTTCTGAAGTTTTGTTTACTTTTTAGAGAGGTGGTATAAAAAAGAAAAATATTTTTTGACGTCATAGCAAAGAAACATGCAAAGATGTCAAACCTCGAAATGGAGTTTAAATTATCAAACCACATAAAAAGAAAGATATACTGTGGTGTAATAATTGTGGAGAAATATAAACAAGTAAAAAGTACGCTGAATTCGAGGGTTAATTTCAGTTTTTCTTTTCATCTATACTATATTCCTTAACATTAGATTTACAGACCGAGATAATTTCACTCATTAAAAATTTGATCACTATATATATATAAAACTTTAGTATCCCTTTTCAAAAACATGTTGGTTTTTAGTTAAGTAATCAAATATACGTAAACTTCCATTCCTCTTCCCCGCAGACCCCTTCATTTCGCATTATCAAATGTGGTATACCTATTTTCAAGGTTGTGAACCAATTTGACTCATAGAATGGTTTAACGGTTAATGACATAACGTGAAATTTATTGGTCCAATCAGGCTTGGGCAGCAGTGATGATTTTATTTTCCAATTGGCGGTAAAGCTAAGAAGTAAATATACAGAAGAGGTCAAGAACACTTCCATTCCAAAAACAGAAATCCGTGCTAGTGATGCACGGAAGAATTGTCAAGTTCAACAATCATGCAAAAGAGGCAGATGTAGAAACCATTGTTCTAAATGTAATAGAAATATTTGCGGAAAATGTGTTTCAAAAACAGATTTATATGTAAGAAATGTTTTTCATCAATATTTTTGATTAGAAACTTTTTATTTAAATTAATTTGGAACAATTTTCTTTGCAAAGAACTTCAATTTTCTTGTATGAGCAATTTGGCTCACTTCAGTAAAAATAGGTATATGATCAACGTACGTAAATCTAGTGTTAAGCGACATAAGATTTCCTAAACTATTATAGATAGAAGAGCTGCAAATGCGTATGCATTAAGGAAATCGAAAAATCATACAATGTATTTAGTAATATGAATACTTACATATAAGAAACTAGCATGACGCCCATCATATGAGTGAAATTTTTAATTTTTCAGAATTCTAAAGTACCCTATGGGGCAGTTAAAAAATATTTATTTATCTTCACACTCCTCTAAAGTCTCTCGATACTGTGAATGCAGTTTAGAATCACGTTGAAACAAACTTCTTACTTTTCAAAGATATATAACTTTAATGCCAGATATTTATTAGTCTGTAAAATGGACTCGTAGACTTTTGTAAAAAGAATTTGTTGTTAATACAGGTGATAAAATTTTCATTGCAACAAAAAATAATAGATGCTTGAATTTAAAACTATCACATATGTACCTAATCTATTATTTATGCCAAATATAAAAGAAAATTATTTACTTAATATCTAAGTTCAGTGATAAAACGTATGAAAATAAAGCAGACGATATTTAAATAATTTAAAATAAGAAATGATTAAATGAGATGGTTAAAGGAATGACGTCATAATGCTAGAAAATCATGTTATTGTTACCTATTTATTATGTTTACTTATTTATTATTTTACCTATTCATTGTAACCTATTTATTATGTTACCTATTTATTATATTTCTTATAGCCTGCTCTTAACCGGGGAAAATAGGGCTTGAAATTATGGCATTAAACACTCGAAAATGTGGGGAGAGGGGTAGATTTCGAAAGTTTTAAAGACTTGCTTTGAATTTTGCTAACCCTAACTCCTCAACAATCCAATATGGATGCCCCTATGAATTCCAGGTAAAACCGCTTCATAAATTCGAGGACAAACAGAGAGATAACTTAGGCTATTATTATAAAGGGGATAGTATTTCAAAAATTACTATTAGGAAAATGAAAAAAGATCTGTATTTTTACTCACTTTATCAAGAAATGTCCAAACGAGACCGGTTAGATAGGACGCTGCTCTTCGAAACCATAATTCGTTTGTTCATATATCGCAGCTCGTATTCATGTTTGTAGCCTTTCGGAATAGACTAAAGCTTGGTGACGTAGATGTCATTAGATTTCCATGTTGAAATATGTAGCAATCCAAACGAAGTCAAGAAATTTGAAACATCGGGCAATCAGTGCTAAGCTCCCAACTTATCGAGGATAAAAATAAATATGTAACCATCAATGAGACCCAGTTTTATAAAATGCGCCACAGAAGATAAAAGTTTCTACAAAATCTTTTATTTATTTTTTACTTACATTAGAAACCTAAGAGGTAAGGGTTTAAAGCTAATAACCATTTCTCTTTTATAATAATTCTTTGTAAGTATAAGAAAATTAATAAAAAGTAGAATTTAAGCAAACTAAACGTTTTACGTAACAATTTTATTAATTTAATATTATTTTTTTATTCCATTTAAGATAAGATTAATATTATTCCATTATATCCAATATAGTGAAAATACATTTCATACCTACTCATAGCTATTTGTTTCTCAGTAGTGAATTTATTTAGAAAACTCTTTAACGACACAAATATGAACTTTTATTTTAATTAAGAATGCGCTTCTCCGAGTTTTACTTCCCTAAAATCTGATTTTTTATTGTTCATTCTTATTTTAAATTTAAAGAATTATATTTCCCTCTTTAATGTATTTGTTATCGCATTAGGAACTTTAAATTGTTCCATATACATTACTTTTCTCTCAGTCTCTCTCAAAAATTTTGATAATGTATAGCAATATGTTTGTTATATAATTGGATATGTTTTCTTTACGATAGAATATCTTTTAGAGTTACAGAGAGTTTAATATCATAAGATGATAAGAAAAATAATGATGCAACACTATATAATTTAAAATAATCCGTTTCTAAAAGTTCTATTTAACGTAAGTGAATATCGATACGAAGTAATGTTTTTAAAAAATAATAGACAAATAATAAACAAAAGATATTATTTAGCTAACGTTCACTGCACTAGGTTAATTTTTAATGAATGTGGTTAATATTTGTTTCGAAAATATATTTAATATTTTAGTAAATTATTTTCTTATAAGTTTTACTTGCTCATATAACAGTATTATTTATGCTTTTTATATTAAAAAATATATAAAAAACTTATATTTGAGGTCACTACCTAAATGTTTATTGTTACTAATTGTTATAGCAGACTTATTATGAAACACATTTTACTTGTTTCAAATAACATTCCTACATATTAATATCTAAAATGCTGTTATATCATAGCATATGATATAGTATTATTAGTCATCCTTATTATTAGAAAAAGTCTGAAAAAAACTGAGATTTGAAAATTCGAGTTCTTTTCAAGCTGCCTTAAAGATCAGGACTACCTTAAACAATTATTATACCTGTTAATCTTAACAGAGTGATTTGAATTCTCTTATCAACCGCTAGTTCCACAGATATAATAGCATTACCATAGAAATGCAAATTTCAAGTTGATAATGCCACTTTACAGAGGGTAAGATACATACGACATAATGAAAAAAACCCTTCAAATTACAAAACATAAGATATTACATATTATACAATTCTGTTTCAGAATAAAACTTCCAGTTGAAATCCAAAGTAAGCATTTATTGCACGAAATGAATGGATAGATTTACAAGTCAGATTAATTTCTCATTTGTAATAAACGGTATCTCATACATGTATAATTTAGCAGCGTTATGTAACGCAAGATGGATTAATAGGCTTATAACATTCATGATTACAGTGTCTTCGTGCTAGATATGTTGATCCGTAAACGTAGCTCATTAATGGGACTCGTACCATCCAAGTATTAAAATATTGATATAAAGAATATTTTAAATATAACAACTTTTTTTTTCATCATAAAAAATGTGTCCTCAGAATGAACTATAGCTATTCTTTAATAATGCTCAAACTTTCGAAAACTATTCGATTTTCAATTAATAGGTTTCATTAATTTTAATTTTTATTGTTTATTGGCCTTGTACAGAGAGAAACAAGTTTTATGATGGCGAGTTATTTTAGTTTAGAACTAAATATGTATTAATATTAATGCTTTAGGTCTGCATCAGGAATAAGTACTTATGCTCTATCCAACACAAGGTTACTGATATTGTACAAGGTTCGCAAAGGATCGCAAATTATTTTAGTTTAGAACTAAATATGTATCCAATATTAATGCTTTGGGTCTGCATCAGAGAGAAGTGCTTATGCTCTATTCAACACAGGGTTACTGTTATAAACTGAATCTTCTTTGAATGTTGAAGAGCTATATTCACCACAATGTTACTGATATTACAGAAGGTTTTATGATCGCAAATTATTTTAGTTTATAACTAAATATGTATCCAATGTTAATGCTTTGGGTCTGCATCAGAGAGAAGTACTTATGCTATATTCAACACAGGGTTACTGTTATAAACTGAATCTTCTTTGAATGTTGAAGAGCTATATTCAACACAAGGTTACTGATATTACAAAAGGTTTTATGATTGCAAACTATTTTAGTTTAGAACTAAATATGCATCAATATTAATGCTTTGGGTCTGAATCAGAGAGAAGTACTTATGCTCTATTCAACGCAAGGTTACTGTTATAAACTGAATCTTCTTTGAATGTTGAAGAGCTATATTCAACACAAGGTTACTGATATTACAAAAGGTTTTATGATTGCAAACTATTTTAGTTTAGAACTAAATATGCATCAATATTAATGCTTTGGGTCTGAATCAGAGAGAAGTACTTATGCTCTATTCAACTCAAGGTTACTGTTATAAACTGAATCTTCTTTGAATGTTGAAGAGCTATATTCAACACAAGGTTACTGATATTACAAAAGGTTTTATGATTGCAAACTATTTTAGTTTAGAACTAAATATGCATCAATATTAATGCTTTGGGTCTGAATCAGAGAGAAGTACTTATGCTCTATTCAACGCAAGGTTACTGTTATAAACTGAATCTTCTTTGAATGTTGAAGAGCTATATTCAACACAAGGTTACTGATATTACAAAAGGTTTTATGATTGCAAACTATTTTAGTTTAGAACTAAATATGTATCAATATTAATGCTTTGGGTCTGAATCAGAGAGAAGTACTTATGCTCTATTCAACACAAGGTTACTGTTATAAACTGAATCTTCTCTGAATGTTGAAGAGCTCTGTTCAACACAAGGTTACTGTTAAAACTGAATCTTCTTTGAATGAAGATAATAGGCAATTGATAATTCTGATGTATCGTACACACACACCAAAAAAAGATGTATGATAAAATATATGTCCAAGTAAATCCTCTGGTATCCGCATCAGGTTTCTTATGCAAGGTAAATTGCAACATCAAAATTTCATTGCTGCTATCAACCCCCAACAGGCAAAATATATGTTCGTTATAATTTTAAATCTTATAACAATATGGTTGTAAGAGGTTTTAATATCCGACCATTTTAACAGAGTTCGTCTTAAGCTTAAGCAGCAAAAACATAAGCTATCTAACTTAATTTGATTTAAATACGACTTTTAAGAGATTATCGCAGTTTTTACAGAGTTTTATTCATTTATTTCGAACTCAGTGCTTCAACAATGCACTTTTTACTTGTTTTAACGATACTAAATGGTTTGCATTTCTCCCTCGCTTTTTTTTCTCGAAACATAATACACAAAAAGTATTGCAACCGTAAAAAAATTCAAATTCGATATTTTAACTGATCTTTACATTTTGGACATGTCTGAGTACGAAAATACCCTTTTAGGAATTATGTGGGTGTATGAATATTTATAGGACTAGCATATATAGGACTAGCATCATACGACGGGATCAGTAAAATTTTTGATTTTCCAGAATTGTAAAGTACCCTATGAGGCAGGTAAAAAATGGTTTGTTTTTTGTCTGAGAATTATCTGGTACACGCTCAATAATTTGTTTATCTTCATACTCCTCCAAAATTTTCGAATAATTCGAATGCAGTTTAGAACCCCGTATGAAGGAATACTCTCCAAAAATTTTTTACATTATGACTGATGATTTGCATCAAAATAATAGAATTTGGTTTTGGTGCGCTACGGTCTACTTTTTGCAACACGAGGGCTAATGAGACCGGGACCTACTGCTTAAAGCCAATTCCGAACTGCTACGAACATCCATACCTTTGTAGGATTCGAACCCACAAACTCCGGTTCCGAAGGCCAGCATCCTAACCATTCGGCCATCGTTCGGGTCAAAATAAAAGAAAATTAAAACAGATGCTTTCTTTTTATATACCTAAATAAGTAATAAAATACATGCTAATTTGTCCAAGGCTTTATCTTCCTCAAATTTATCTTAAAAGTTTAGAATTCTCTTGAAAAGTTTTGGACATGGTAAAATATAAAATTAACATTTAAAAAAACTTTACTGACCGTATGTTAGTTGTCTAATTTAATTTATCTTGTCATATTACGTGATAGGATGGACAACAGAGGTTTTAATATTAATAGTAGTTATTTGGAGATAAATTTAATTGCCTGCTCTTAACTCGGGAAATAAGGCTTGAAATAATGGCATTAAATACTTGGAAAGGGGGATTTCGAACGATAAACTTTACTCTCTTTGAATTTTGCTAAACCTAACTCATCAAGAATCCAATATGGATGTCATTATTCATTCCAAGTCCAACCGCTTCATAAATTCGAGGGCAGTCAGACTTAGGCTGTTATTATATAAGAGATAAATCAAACACGGTTTGGTTTGGTTTGGAGCTACAGTCTACTTTTTGCAACATGAGGGCTAATGAGACAGGGACCTACTGCTTAAAGCCGATTCCGAGCCGCTACAATCAGCCATGCCACAGTGGGATTCGACTCCACGAACTTCGGTTCCGAAGGCCAGCACCTAACCATTCGGCCATCGTTCGGCTTAAGGCACGGTTTGACATAAAGAAAAAAGAGTTTTAATACGAACATTATAGTAAAATAATAGTTTTTTATCAACTTGTGGATTACTTATGGAAACTTTCCTCCAACTTCCGGGTATGGTCCTATTAATATTTGATTGTAACTTCATCTGTCTTCTCTCAAACTGCTGGATGCTGAATGACACCGAAGGTACCAAATCATGTGAAATGATGTCAAAGATACTTTCATCATTTGCATTCCGAAATTAATTAAAAAGATATTAACTAAAAACTGACAAAAAATTCGTTTTTTTTTTAACACAGAACATTCATTTCCATTGTTGGCTTATGTGAATCAATGAGCCCTCTTTTATTGTTGGCATCATTTTAACCCGATAATTTTGGAGTTCCGCATTACGTTCTTTTATAAATATACAAGAAAGAGTAGGGAAAACTACTCTCGATTATTTGAAACTATAACCAAATTTAAAAATTGGTCTCCAACAAATAGTTCAACATCAATAGTCTCCAACATCAACAAATAATGTAGTTGGAAACCTCTTTAGAATTTTAATAAAGAAAAGATGTCTTTTTCCATTATACTGTTCCTCTTTATTTGAGTTATAATTAAAGTACTGACTGTCCAAATATTTAGAGTAATTCCTCTG
>CM063508.1:140214978-140242478 GCA_032207245.1 Pardosa pseudoannulata
GCTCTACTTTTAGATTTATTCAACATAAATAACAGCGGGATAACATTTTGACGATAATAATTATTCAATTTTGGATTTGTTCAACCTAAATAACACGCAGTAACATTTTGATAGTAATTCTCATAATTAAAGAAAGACTTTCCATTTTTGGCACATTTTCCTCAAATATATTACACAAGAAAAGGGTTAAATAGTCAAAATGAATCCTTTAGATTTAAAGACATTTTAAAGAATTCATTTTATTAATTTTATCATATTCTCTTAAACTACATAATATATAAGGAAATATATCTGTGGATGAATATCTGTCATGCATAATATATAAGACTTCATTACGATCTTTTCTGTTACAGAACTTTATAAGAATGTTTACAAAATCCAAATGTAAGTAGTAATTCAATATCATTTTGAAAATCCTTAAATATTGAAATTGATAACTTCAGAACTACTTGAGATAAAAAAATTATAGATGAAGCATATTATAAATAAAGTTCTTCAACTAGATATGTATTTCATAACAGAAGAAAGAATATTTTTCATTTGCAATATATCCGTTAGATTAATCCACATTAAATTTATAGGCTATAGCTTTTTCAGTGAATGCAGAAATACTGTGTACTTATTCTGTTTTTTTTGTTAATCTTTTCAATAAAACTATATAGCTGAAATTTAGGTTAACAAAACATTCCAATAAGAATCTATACTGTATCTTGATATTATCTCTATATGTTAACAGTGCCCATTTGTGTGTTTTGTTTATGTAAATGCGTACGGTTTGATGTAGTTTTTAAATTTTCACTTCCGAACTAAAATTTCTTCCTCTCAATTCATATCCAGTGGAATAACATCCTCTGCAAGTAAAATTCGAGTAACACAACAATTTTTTTTTCTATTTTTCGAGAATCGAAATTGATTTAAGCCTTTCATAATGTCACAATTTCTATAAGTAATTGAACGGTTTTATAACATATAGTAACTATCATAAAGTTTTCGTATGTCTTATTTAGTTTAAGGCTACATGATAGATATAAATAAAATTCGAATTCTTTATTAATGACTTCGAAAAAATTCCATTTTCACCATTTCATGATACTCCAGTACATCATAAAAGGCACCTCTTTTCTATAAACGGAAAGGAAGCGTAAAATCGTGTATGGAATAAAAATAATCCTTTGCAGCACGTTATGAAAACATTTATAAAAAACGAAATTTAAGTAATAAAAAAATATTTCAAATAAATTTCCACATTAAAGACAATAAAAGCATGCATGCCCAAAACATAAAGACATTTGACTCATGTGGTAGAGAAAGTCTTGGAATTTAGCATCTTTACGCTGCGGTTACCTGGTAAAAGAGTGAACATAACATTTATAACAGGGTTTGTGTGTTGTTAATAAATTATCATATTCATCAACATTCTGCAGCACCCGAGGTCTATTTGACATTTTTTATGAATGCGTTTATCTACAGTAGTTGTTCTAAAACTTTATTTGGAAGTATTTACTACCCAGACCGAAGGCTGGGTGCGAAGCAGCTAGTTTATTTTAAAAACTGTTTAATTTATATCCGAAAAAGATACATTAAAATAAAGATTTTAAACAGTTCTTTGAGAATATTATAAATTATTTGCAAAAGTATAAAAAATTACCATAGACAACAAAATACAAGAGCTTAAAAACTTTTTAATAAATTAAATAGAAGAATCGGCGATCGTTGCTCTGCTGTAATATCAATCGCTTTATTAAATATCGGGTGATAATGAGGCCAAAAAAAAGAACGGTTATTTATTGGTGCCAACTCAATAATGGAAATGAACATAAATTGTGTTTGGTCAATTTTAATGTATAACTTTTTAATTATAATTTTATTTATAGTTAAATAGTTATATGATAAAAAGTTTTATATGTTTTTAATTATAATTTAATTAATATAATTTATAATTTCGGAATTTAAACGTTCAAATAGTATTCTTTTGATTATTTTCTATCTTTCAGTACTTTTAGCGCCCTTCTTCGGTCAACGGTTCATCAGAAGGTAGACACATATACGCTCATATTTTCATACATAAATCAGATTTTATTTGTTTAGATTAAATTCTCTATTTTATATGACATTTTCTTACATCATTTAAATTTTAAAATGTTATCACTAAGACATCATAATTTTTCAGTTTAGATGCATAATATCTCACAAAGCATTGCTAACTGTTTCATGAAATTTGTGCACTGGTGTAAGTTAATTTATATTACAATGAGAACTAACCATAGAGCTCCAACACAGACCGAATTAATCCATTAACTAAAACATAGACATGTCTGAAAGAGTAACTCTGTTTTATGATACATGATTTGGTAAGTTCGAATGCAGTTATTGACATAGGTGTTTCGGAAAGGATTTTAACCCTCCGAGTGGAACACACCGAGGATAAAAAGTCTCCAAAAATATGTTTAAGTTCTATTGTGTCAGTGACCAAAGTGTTCTATGATTTTTTACTTCACCCTTTGTCGACTAGATTGGAATACGGGAAACCCACCATCATTATTGCCCCTTTACTTCCGGTTATAAATAGATATATCAATAGACATTACAGATTGTTAATTTTTAATACACATAAAGCTCGTCAAGTCTCGAAGATCATTCCATAACAAATAATGGATTCTAAAATTACGAATAAAAATATTTTTTAAGAGAATTATTTATATTTTTTTACGAAAGGCATCCAAGATATTTAAGTGGTGCAATTAGAGATACATGTGTTACCGCAAACGAAATACTTCGAAATAGAGATTGACAAAGCCATGAGAAGCTGTCAGAGTCTTTGTGCCTGAGGGAGTAGGGGTGCATCCCTCAATAAATGTCAGTCAAAGAGGGGTGCAGTTCCTTAACAATCGACCTGACCCTCCTACCTCAAATCTCCATGGGGGAAAGCACCGGCAGAAATGTACAATACATCGATTTTTGGAACGTTTTTGGAGGTCAAAAATTGTACCTGACAACCGGCGGAATTGTACGTGCGAACCGCTTAGAGGGTTAAGAATTAGATCTTAGCATAAAGAACCCTCGGTCGCAAGCCATAGCACCTAACACACTTACTATGCTCTAACTGTAATTTATTGGAAATAATTTGAGGATAAATCCTTGTCTAATTACACCTGAATTACTAAAAATTTAATTGCAGCTACACCAAAAATATAAACCGATAAAACACTTGCATCTTTTGTGAAGAGTTGAAGCTCAAAAGTTATTTATATGTAGATTCTGGAAAAATGTAAAATAAACTACTTTTATATAACATGGCTGAAAGTAAGAATTTATTTCTATAAACAAGGAATGTAATTTGAAAATAAATATACGTATGAATGAAACATATTGCCATTATAAAAACTCTCTTTGAAAAGATTTTCCAAATAAAAAGAGTTATGTGTTACAGAAATAGCATAGTAATGATTTTGGCACTGTCTATAATAAAAGGGTAAACATTATGAAAGCTTAAAATTTCCAGGCACAAGTTTTCTTTATGAAAAATGAGTCTTGATGTGTCTGGAGGGATATATTAGAAATTTAGGAGTTTTTATTTCTTTGCTGGTTCCCAGTTGGTTTGTAAATGGTCTTTGGATATAGCTAAATAAATAAAATAAATGTTTCACTGCGGGTTTATATTACAGTTGTTGTTTGTATTGAAGAATGAATTGAGTCCTGGGTTAGGAAATACACTTATACGTCAAGTGCATGTAACAGTGTAATCCCTTAGACTGATTTATACCGGGTGGTTATAATTAAACATCCCCTATAAATGGCATCCTATTGAGCAAACGGGTGAACAGAATGCAACGAAGTTTTGTGTATGGGCTATACACGAGATGCGCTCACGGAGTTTTGAAAAGAAATTAAGTTCTAAAATGTCCACCAGAGGATACCTTTTCGGAAAACACATGACATTCAACACAATAAATGACCAAAATGTAATATAGAAACAGTTTTAAGATTTAATAACTGGTTTCTGATCACCTTGTCATCGGAACACATTAAGCAAAGGTAAGGGAGACACAAAATCAGTTCAGTTTGCGAAAATAAAAACAGATTAAGACAAAATTGCACAAGAGGAGATGTTGCTAATCGTGTGCAGGACGATGTAGGGAAAGGTGCTCCACGTGACCACCCTCATTCAACCTGTAAAATTTCAAGTCGATGGACAGTGAGTTCAACAAAAGATTGTAACTGATCAGTTGTGAGGCTTCGCGCATGAAGTGTTATAGAGTTCTTTAAATCATTCAAAGTCGTAACACACCCCTACTGCACCAGACTGTTTAAATAGCATCAAACCACATGGTGTTAGATCCGGCGAATGTGGTGGCCTTTGATTATGAAAGGACCGACTAATAACACGTTCCTTTGTAAAGTATGGGAATAATAGCGTCTTGGTGGATCCATGTATAAGTGGAGACTCATCATCTTGCATGAAAATGGTCGATGTAATGATCCGCCTTTGCTGTAGTTGCGGCATATTTCTGCAGCCAGTCATAGTACTGACTACCAGTAACGGAACAAGTGACAGGCCGACGTTCACCGATTTTCTAAAAAAATGGTCCAAAGATCAATGTCACATGAGACATGGAACTTTGGAGACTACAGGGGAATTTCAGTGTGCATCCGCTGATTTTCCTTAGCCCAAATGCGACAGTTCTGTGTGTTGTCTGTCCCATTGAGGTAGAAATGAGCCTCGTCGCTCCACAGAATATTTCAAGGCCATGAGCGATAAACAGTCATTCTGTTGTGAAAACTGACTGCGAAAGAGAGACTTTGTGGCTTTTCAATATCAAGCAGCTCCTGGGTATGGCGGATCTTATTTGGGAAGTTGTGAATTATGTTTCTTCGTTAGGACGGTGCTGTAAAATAACCTAGCTGTCGAGAAACTACATGCGAGCTACTGCTCCCAAACTCTGATGTTTTATGGTATATGTACCTTACTATAGTAAAACATTCTTATAATGACAAACGTTATTAGTCATTATTTTTTTCCAGACTTTTGTAAAACCCTTTACTAGGTTCTTATCTATTAATCTTTTGTCGACCTAAACGCGTTCGTAGCCCTACTTAGTTTCCGTATAAGAACATTTCCCATACTAATGTGGAATTCATATTTTTAGACTGTAAATAATAGGCACTCTGTATTTCTAATACTGCTCAAGAAATTCGAAAGAATGATCTTCCTTTATAGAAAGTTTTTGACAAGTACCTTCATTAAAAAATATTTCCTTCACTTTCATATTCAGTAAAAGGATATCAATGTGCACTGGATATTGTTACGAAGTACATTGTAAATGCATATATATGTATATAAGTAATAAAATATTTATAAATGTAAGTTGGCATATATAATATGTTTATTCATGCATAACCTTCATAAAATATTCAAAGTAAGTATAAGTAATTTTATTTTGCCTTTGAAATTCTTTGTTTAAGTTTATATAAAATATATATGTTATATTTAAACTAACATAGTATAACGTAATACATTACACATATGCTACAAAATTGTTTATATGTACTTACCGAACAGAACAAAAATATACTTTTAAATGTACAAACACTTGTGTACAAAATGTCTATTGTGTCAAATGTGTAAAATGTCTTACAGTATGATTGATTAACTGAATATTCTGTACTTAAAAGAAAAAAATAAAAGTTTTACGTTTCCGTTTTAAGAATGTTATTATTCTATAGTAAGTAGAATTTTATCAAAAGTTTCTTAGTATTTTATGCGGAGCGCATTGTACTATATTTTTGTATTTTTTCTGTAACGTATGGGAATTTTCTCACTGGAATCATCCTTTTTTTTATAATAAATCCTAGAGGAATTGGCAATGTTATCTTTCCAAGAGTGTTCTTACGAAATAACTTATTGATCATTAGAGTTAGCTGTTGCCCTAAACCTCTATATAACTTATACGGATAGTAGAGTATCGATTAAGTTGGCATATATAATATGTTTATTCATGCATAACCTTCATAAAATATTCAAAGTAAGTAAAAGTAATTAAATTAGCATTGTATAACGTAATACATTATACATGCTACAAAATTGTTTACATGTACTTACTGAACAGAACAAAAATACATTTTTAAATGTACAAACACTTAGTGTACAATTGTCTATTGTATCAAATGTGTAAAATGGATTACCATATGATTGATTAACTGTATATTCTGTATTTAAACAAAGAAAATAAAAGATTCGTGAGCACACTTTTTAGGAATGTTTTTATTCTATACTAAGTAGAATTTTATGAAAAGTTCCTTAGCATTTTATGTGGAGCGAATCGTACTATATCTTCATTTGTATTTTTTCTTTAACGTATGGGAATTTTCTCACTGGAACCATCCTTTTTTATAATAAATCCTAGAGGAATTGGCGATGTTATCTTTCCAAGAGTTTTCTTATGAAATAACTTATTGATCATTAGAGTAAGCTGTTACCTTAAACCTCTATATAACATACGGATAGTAGAGTATCGATTATCCGATCACCGATTAACTGGATTGAACAAGGATCATGCATTTTATCCTGCCTTATCCTAAAATGTATCTTTACCCTTAGTACTGTTTGTGGTAAAATGTAGGCTATGCTTGTAAAACGAAATGATCGATCCAATTTTACTGTTAATTGTTAATATAATAATTACTATTTTAGTACAAAAATTCAGAATATATGTCTTTCTTCTATGCCATTGAAGCTATTCATTCTATTTTGTTTTACATAATTTTGGGGGTTTTCTTAACCCTCTAAGCGGTTCGCACGTATAATTCCACCAAACCGATGATGTCTTCAAAGCGGTTGTCACGTACAATTTTCGACCTCCAAAAAACGTTCCGAAAAGGGATGTAATATACATTTCTGCCAGTGTTTGAGGTAGGAGGGTCAGGTCGATTGTTTAGAAACTGCATCTTTCTTTGACTGACATTTATTGAGGGATGCACCCCTAACCCCTGAGGCGCAAAGACACTGATAGCTTTTCATGGCTTTGTAAATCTCTATCTCGAAGTATTTCGCTTTCGGTAACAGATGTATCTCTAATTGTACCACTTAAATAGCTTGGATGACTTTCGTAAAAAAGATATAAACAATTCTCTTAAAGAATATTTTTATTTGTATTTTTAGAACCCATTATTTCTTATAAGATGATCTTCGAGACTTGACGAGTTTTATGTGTATTAAAAATTAACAATCTATAACGTCTATTTATATATCTATTTATAATCGGAAGTAAAGGAACAATAACGATGGTGGGTCTCCCGTATTCTATTCTAGTCGACAAAGGGTGAAGTAAAAAATCATAGAATGCTTTGGCCACTGACACAATGAAACTTTAGCGTATTTTTTGGAGACTTTTTTTAATCAGTGTGTTCCACTCTGAGAGTTAATTCTATGGGGTTCAATAAAGAAAAAAAGAATGCCCCGTATAAACCAGATGATTACCTTTAATTCTTTCTTATGTAAAGATTAAATTTATAAAATATGTACTGTATGGTGTATGTATTACATGTAATTATATCTATGCTTACTTCTATGAGGAACTTTAAAGCTATTTTGTAGAAAAAACTAAAACAATTAATTTTAAACACGCTATTTGAAATATTCTAAAATATGCACTACTACTGCTGCGAGTCCTCTCGAAAAATGTTTTTTAAAGTAAAGTTACCGAATAATTTTGCCATGTATACGTTTTAAAGTTATCCAACTATTTGGATATTTTATAAACTGGGTTGGTCTCGATCTCAATCAGTCCTGATAATAACATAGAATCCCTGTTTCAAATCTGTGTTCTTCTTGATGTTATCTCATTTGAATGAAATTCTTTTACAGCTCATTTAGTTCTAGCTACAGTAATCTACTTCGAATAATTCAACGACCTTAAGATAACCTCTAGTATATGGTTACAATATCTTTTACACCATGTATTCCAAAAGCTAAATGTAACCCGGAAGCATCTTGCCATAAGGAACCCAGAAAGAATATTTTGGAATTATTGCTGAGTTCTTCACTTTAACATCGTGTTAAAAAGCTTTCGTTTACAAGATAAAAATTCTGTCTCTCCTTCAACTTATCTACCCTCCCCTGTCTGTTTACTTCTCATCAATAAATCGATAGAGTGAATGGGTACACAGTGGTTGCTAAAAGTGTATTTTAGCATAATGTCTCTCCAATGTTGTGTGTGTAGCGTCTCCTAGACTACATACTCACGCTTTTACCCCCGGATCTCTATTTCTCTTCCAAATATGACGGATGTCTGTTAAGCAAATATTGGATGAAGTGATGGAGATAGCACCGCATGTAGGGTTTCTCCTGCTTTTTTTCTTCCCTTTCCACTTTTCGATCCGAAGACTTCCAAAGTACTTCAAGCGTGTGTTACGAAATTGCAGGCAGTCACTCCAAAATATTAGAGTGCATACAAAGCAAATTTATCGAGGCTAGTTCAAATGACGAAAGCTTTGGGTTGTTGTCAGATTATTTTATGCGACTTTGTTAATAATATTTTCCACAATTTAGATACAGTTAAAGTTTTTCTAACTGTTTTTAGAATGATAGAGTAACTTTTACATATGTTTTATTAATACCTTTTTAGAATCAATGTTTTCGAGTTTTTTTTTTCATTTAAAAAATACTTTCGACAAATAAACATTGAATGAAGTGATGGAGATAGCGCTGCATGTAGGGGTTCTCCTGCTTTTTTTCTTCCTTTCTCACTTTTCGATCCGATGACTTCCAAAGTAATTCAAGCGAGTGTTACAAAATTGCAGGCAGTCATTCCAAAATATTGGATTGCATACAAAGCAAATTTATCGAGGCTATTTCAAATGACGAAAGCTTTGCGTTGTTGTCATATTATTTTATGCGACTTTATTAATAATATTTTCCACTGTTTAGATACAGTTATTTTACAGTTTTTCTAAATGTTTCTAGAATGATCGAGTAATTTTTATAAATATTTTATTAATACATTTTTAGAATGTATGTTTCCGAATTTTTTTCATTTTAAAAATACTTTCTACAAATAAATGTTGAATGAAGAGATGGAAATAACACCGCATGTAGGAGTTCTGTTTTTTTTCTGCTCTTTCCACTTCTGAAACCGAAGACGTCCAAAGTATTTCAAACATGTGTTACGAAATTGCAGGCAGTCACTCCAAATTATTAGAGTGTATACAAAGCAAATTTATCGAGGTTATTTTAAATGACGAAAGATTTAGGTTGTCAGATTATTTTATACGACTTTGTTAATAATATTTTCGATAGTTTAGATCCAGTTAAAGTTTTTCTAATTGTTTCTAGAATGATCGAGTATCTTTAATATATGTTTTATTAATACATTTTTAGAATGTATTTTTTCGAATTTCTTTTTCATTTTAAAAATATTTTTAACAAATAAACATTAGATGAAGAGATGGAGATAGCACCGCATGTAAGAGTTCTGTTTTTTCTGCCCTTCTCACTTCTGAAACCGAATTTTTCCAAAGTACTTCAAGCGTGTGTTTTTAAATTACAAACAGTCTCTCCCATATATCAGAGTGCATACCAAGCATATTTATCAAGGCCGTTGCAAATGACGAAAGCTTTGCTTTGTTAGCAGATTATTTTATGCTTTGCTGATAATTTTTTGCACAGTTCATATACTGTGCTATACATTTATTACAAATTTTTGTCTAACTTTATTAGTCTGGTTGAGAAACTTTTATCTATGTTTATAAGCACATTTTTTAGAATGTATCTGTTTGAATGTTTCTTCTTTTTTGAAAATACATTTTTTAGTTGTTTTGAAAACATACATGACAAAAATGTATTTGAAATTATAAATAAGAGATATGGCCAACATTTATATTAAAAGAATTAAATTCCAGAAATACAGCTTTTATAAAAGTATTAAATATATATATATTAAACATGAACCATAATAATAAAATTTTTTCCCAAAGCAATTACTGAACTCGACAGATATGATAAAGTTTTCAGTAATTATTATTAACAATATTTATAGAATGTATTTGAATTTTTCTTCATTTTCAATAAAACATTTTTTATTAAGAGCACACATCACAAAAAATTATCGTAATTTGAGTTTTGCATGGTTTGTTTGAAACCCATAGTATTTCAAATGTAAATTATAGACACTCACTTCCAAACGTAAGATTAGATGTGGAGAAAATTTATCAAAGCCGTTTCAATGACAATAGCTTTTCTGTGTTTTCTAAGTTTTTTAATACGTTTTTTAACTATTCATTTTAAAGTGTTAACAGCTATTGAAAAGGTTTTTGTAAATGATATTTGACAGACTTTTAGAATGTATTAAAACACTAATGCTACCGTTCGTAACATTGCAGCATAAATACTGATACTGAGTTGTAAGCAAGATTTTTAAACCGTTTAATCAAAGCTTTTAAAATCCATTTTTAAAAAGAAAAATTAAAAATCTATTATTTGCAGAGATTAATTTTGAATTTTTACAGTTAATTACTAGTATGTCTTAGAGCAATTGTTCTAACACAGAAATATTTCAGTTGGAATGCTATATCTGAAAAATCTCTATATAAAGAAAATTTACCCTGCGTGTTACTGTCAGTTGGTTGTACCTCAGCGCTACATATAGAAGACGGTTACCTTCATAAATTGTATTAGTTTTGAACCTTAAATATAAAGTTCAAATGGTAATTCTTATACTCAATATACAATATAATGAATATATTATACAACTAGCTGCAAGTACCCGGCTTTGCCTGGGTTTAAAATAAGGTTTTTTGAATTCTCACCCTTAGCACACTATGTAAGTACTGTGGTTTGATTGAGATGTTGCATCAGTTTTTTCACAATTAATCTTGTGCCGTTGCACAACCTGAGTGCATCAATATTTCGGATCAGCATTATTGGAACAACAACTTTCAGAATCAAGTTGTGGGCTTGCAACTCAGGAGTCTGGATGGAATTCAAGAACTCAATGGGATATTGTACTGCTTCATCATCATTAAGGATGCAGTCTATGGAATTGTAGGCATAATCTCGCCCTGGAAGTTGCTGCTTCTGAATGGTGACATTGAGCTTCTCAACTACATCATTTCTGCTTGCCAGAATTGGTCTGTGAGAAAGCCAGTCCTGATTCTTGAAGTTTTGCTGAATGTGATATTTGTTGCAGTATTTGCTTGCAGTAAAGTAAATATAACAAGAAGTATTCGGTTTACTTACCGTTTTTGTTTTATTAAAGTTTTCTCTAAAATATACCCACGGCACATGGAGCACTACTTTAGGCTGGAGGAATCAGAGTGAGGTTGGGATGGAACGAAACCTGTTTAAGAACCTTCCCCATGTAAGATGACTGCTGGAGGTGAAGTCCATCCTACAAACATGGGTCTGGAGGGAGGAGGGGGGGTCCTACCACCGTCTCCACTCTCTAACCTTACACATGTATGACCATCACTTTTACTTACATCCTCATCATCTCATCATCACCACAAAAACATTCAAAATCACTTTCAATGACCAATTTGCATGATTTCCTTTTTTTCTTTTAAGAACCTTTTTCATGTAATTTTGTGTACACGTACCAAATTTCACGTTATTTGGATGTGTAGAATAATTATAGTTGTTGTAGAACTATTGATGTTGTTGAGTATTCCATTTTTCCCTTAGCCCGCAATAACCTTTCACCGGTTCTTTGGTGGAACTATATGGCGGCAGACACAACTCACTGTCTTCATATGGAATGCTCCAGAACTTTATAACAGAGGAAAATGCAGATTGACGAAAATAAAAGAGTCCTATTAATTGAATAGCTGAAAGGAGTTTTTATTATTGACTATTCCTTGCTGACTTTGTCAGAAAAATACACGTCCCTCGACATGACACAAAAATCAAAAAGGAGCAAAATGGCTAAAAAAAAAGATAATCTCTTTTTTCTTAAATGATGCGGGTGATCTCTCCCCCAATTTCGGCCAAAATGATGCCCATTCAACACCGCGAATGGCGAGGTCAGTGGAAAAATCCCGCCAGCGGGAACCCAAGACGATCGCCAAACGTAGCGTGAGTAGGAAGAACAGCCTAGGAATCTTAGGGCGCCAAGCAAAGCTCAAGCTGGACAAAAGGTGAAAGATGGGGAGAGCAAAACGGCAACCCACGGATGGTCAGCGCGGGAAGATTCAAGGTGACTTGGACATGGACAAGCCCCATTCCATAAAATAAGGGGTCAGGAAGCCGGCAATTCCTCGCATTCCCTTTTACATAGAATGTGGCTATACCACAGGTTGTCTGGATCTTGAGTTATAAGGAAACAGACAAACAGACAACAAATGCGTCTAATATATAGAGAGATATCATGCAATATAATTTAATAGGCGTACATGGAACAAATGTTTCCCACATCATATTTTTTATTACTGGATTAAAGAGTTTCAAGTTCAGTTAGCAAGAGGATAGTAAGCTCGTAAACAATGCCTTAAATTCATCCCGTTCATCATGTATGTCTTATTATGCCACAGTTTTACAGAAATATTTTCAAAAGTCTAATTTTAAAATAGTATTTGGATTTTATATAAATATTTCAACACCTAATATTTAATCAAAAACAAACTGAAGTACAAACATTAAAAAATGAGTAAGAATACACTGATAGCAAAATAAAAAATATCCCTTTTAGTTTAGTTAATTATAAATGGAAAAGAAAATTTTTTGTATATGACGTTTAACAATCAGTTATTTTTCTTTATTTTTGTTGCTTGAAATTTGATAGTCCTTATTTAAACTTTAGAAAGAAATTGGATGAAGTTTAGTTCTAATTAGAAAACTCTATTATGAGAACAAATTGTTTTGTATATCATTACTTAGTTTCAAAGAAAAGTTTATGTAACATGATTAGTAAGGGGATACAGCTGTTCAAAGTTTGTGGTGGGATTTTTCTAGATATTACTTTTTTTTTCAAATGAACATACTTGTTTTCTAATCATTTTTATAGAATACGTTTTGTCTCAATAAAGGCGCATCTTGTTTGTAAAATTTTGTTTGGATATTTTCGCGGTAAATTTTATTTTATGATATACTTAATTCAATCCCCTATATAATAATAGTCTAAGTTATCTGTCAGTCTGTCCTCGAATTTAAGAAGCGGTTAGACCTGGAATGGATAAGGACATCCATGTTGGATTCTTGATGAGTTAGGGTTATCAAAATTCAAAGCAAATCTTTAAAATGTTGAAATTTCACCTCTTCTTCCCTTTTAGAGCGTTTAATGCCATTATTTCAACCCCTATTTTCCATGGTTAAGAGCAGGTGATTACATTTATCCAATTATCACATAATAAATAGGTAAAAATAACATTTTTTTTTCTAGCATTATGACGTCATTCCTTCAACCATGTAATTTAATCATTTTTTATTTTAAATTTTTTAAATATCTTCTGCATTATTTTCATACGTTTTGTCACTGGAATTAGATATTACGTAAATAATTTTCTTTTATATTTGGCTTACATAATAGATTAAGTACGCATGTGATAATTTTTAGGGATAATTTCCAGGAAGACAAAAATCAATTTGGCTTCCTGGAAAATTCGGACACTACAAAATGTTTGGATTATATACTACAAGAGATAAAGGAGAGGAATAAAAATTTTAAATATACCATATTGTTGTCTTTTGATATAGCTGTAGCTTTCGATAACGTAGAATGGTTAAAATTAAAGCAAAAAATTAATGAAAGCAATATTTCCTTATATTTAAAACATATACTTCATAGCTATTTATCTAAAAGAAGAGTTGGAACAAAAACCAGAGAAGTCATAAATTATTTTAAAATAACAGGTGGGTGTCCTCAGGGCTCATGTCTAGGGCCACTTCTCTGGAATATTATTGCGAATAAAATTTTAAACCATTTTGAAGAAAGACAGTGTAAATTGGTTGCCTATGCAGATGATTTTGCATTGATATTCTCAGCTAATTCCCGAAATAACATTGGAGATGTAGGAAATGGTTTAATAGAATAATTTGTAAGTATCACAACACAGCTAAACTTAAAAATTTCAGCTCAAAAAACCCAAGCAATTAATTTTGGAAGGGATATGAGTAAAAGGTATCCCATCCTAAAAATAAATAACAAGAGTATTAAATTTGTAAAGCACTTAAAATATTTGGTTATAATTATTGATAGAGGACTAAATTTTCAACAACATTTAAAGTACTTGGAAACAGAAATCACTATATTAATAATAAATACTAATAGACTCGGTAATGCATACTGGGGCATAAAGTCAAGTATTATGAGAACCTGGTATATTACAGTAGTAGAGAAAAAAATTCTATATGAATAGAGGCATGGTATGGTTTTCTTAATAGTCATGGAATTAATAAATTATACTCAATACAAAGAAAATTTCTGATAAAAATCCTGCATACCTATGGAACAGTATCAAACCCAGTATTAAACTTATCAGGAATCCCACCAATATTCATAACAGACAAATATTTAACAAAAATTTATGAATTGAAATACAGAGGATCGAAAGAAACTTATCAGAGAAATATATTACAAGCAGAAAATATAGAATTGAAAAATTTGAAAAAGAACAATAATCCAATAGATATCCCCATAAATCTAAAATTATATTACGATAAGATCCAAGATAATATAATAAATGAAGGATTAAAAATCTTTACAGATGGAAGTAAAATGGAAACAGGAACGGGTTATGGTTATGTAATAATAAAAAGAAATAAGATAGTATACACCTGTAAAACAAAATTGCATTGTCAAAATACTGTATTTCAAGCTGAGGGGTCTGCAATACTTGATTCGCTCAGAAAGATAAAAGAATTGAGTAAAGACAATATATATTTATATACTGACAGTCTCTCAGTAATCAAGAGCCTAGAACAATTAGTACCGAAATCAAAATTAATTACTGAGATACAAAAAGAATGTAAAAACATGAATAACCGAACAATTAATATAATTTGGATCAAAGCTCATACAGGGAATACCGGTAATGAATATGCATATATTTTAGCAAAGAACGCCACGAAATCAATAAATTACAAACCAATACAGCTCCCGGTATCAATATTTAAAAAATATATGAAAGAAAACATAAATAAAGATTGGCAAGATTATTGGGACAATAGTGAAAAAGGTAGAGCAACCTATACTATAATGTCTAAAGTAGAACAAAAGTTACAATTCGAAAATAACGTATTAAATTATTTCATTACCGGTCGTGGAAGTTTCCCAACCTTCTTGTACAGAATTGGAAAACTAGATTCACCAAACTGTAAATGTGGAATGATAGGCACCCCTCAGCATTACATGCAAGTAAGATGTAATCTCGTTCCGATGTGTATTAAAAAATACGAAAACGAAACACAGATCGAATATTTAAAAAAATAGACAATAATCGTAATCATATTAAAAAGTTAAATGAAATTTATAATATATTAAATTCAAATTACTCTTATATACAAAATAAATTTTAAAAATTTTAAAATGAGTGAAAATACTTGGTAAAAATAGTGATAGTGATAAAAAAAGTTTTTTAAGTTAATAATTCAGTGTATAACATTAAAATGAATAATGTCGAAAGGTTCTCCCCACCCACTTAGGCTTTTGCATCCATAAACTTCTTCAGTTGGATGTGGGTGTGGGTCATCTAAGTCTAAGTATGTGATAATTTTTAATTTAACCATCTATTATTTTTTGTTGCACTGATAATTTTATCACCAGTATTAACAACAAATTATTTTTATAAAAGTCTTGTTTCACAGACTAATAAATATCTAGCGTTTAAGTTATATATCTTTGAAAATTAAGGAGTTTGTGTGTTTATTTTTATATATAACCACACGGTTTGTCTAAATGAATTCAATGGGATTCTAAACTGCATTCACAGTATCGGGAGACTTTAGAGGAATATGAAGATAAACAAATTGTTGAGCGTGTACCAGATAATTCTCAGCCAAAAAACAAACCATTTTTTTACCTTCCTCATAGGGTATTTTACAATTCTGGAAAATTTTAAATTTTACTAATCCCGTTACATGACGGGCTATATAATAGTTATAAAAAACAACAAAAATGAACTTTTCATTTCTTAAACGGTAACTCATTGATGGGCCCCTCTAGGGCACAATAAACCAGATCCTGTGCGGGAGAAAAGTTTTAGGAGTGGCGTTTTTACTCATATTTGTAAAATACTTTCTTTTTTGGGGAAAAATGTGTATTAAATTATTTTACAAAATCTTATACTCAATAGTTTGGAAGCCTAGAACATAATTATTATTTTTTATGAAAATAAAGTACAAGTAAATCGTGTACGATAGGAGCAAATATTTTTTATGAAAGTTAACCTGCTTAACGGTTTGCTGCAACAAGTAAACAACAAAACATAGTTAAGCTTCTTTCAACATCCCTTTTCATGCTTTTTTTATAAAAAGGAAGTGTTATATATATTGTTTTACCTTTTTTTTCTTTAGATTTCTAGTATGAATTTGGGCTAACTATCAAATTCATACCAGAAATCTAAAGACGCAGTGTGTATTTATTCAAAAATTGTTCGATATTTTGCAAGACTATCAGCTCCAAGAAAATCCACAGAAGATTATGAAGCACATAAATCCGTTAGAGATTTACGAAGTTGAATTTAATCTCAATCTCCTGAATAAAATATGTAAGAAAGACACTGCTCCACAAGTTCTTCGGTGTTCTGCTTTGGAGACCATCTATACTGAATATCCAGAAGAAGACTGGCTGCATGTATATACGGATGGGTCATACTCTGAAAGCTGTGCATCTGCAGGCTCCGGAGTTTTTTTAAACTCTTCTTCTTTTCTGCGTCTACGGAAAAAACAGAACGGTCAATGATGGAAAGATAGAGGCCATTCATATCGCATTGGAGAAACTTCTGGACTGTCTTTAAAAATTCCAAAAGGTAGTCCTACTCTTGGACTCGCAAGCAGCCATGCAGGCTATTGGCTCCGCTGAAGCTCCTCTGCTGAGGTCTTACAATGGCGAGAATTGATGCGTTGTATTAGTCGAAAAGACAAATATATCAAGTTACAATGGATCCCCAGCCATTGCGGCATTTATGGGAATGATCAGGCTGATCTTCTCGCACGTAAAGATGCAACAAAGGCGTAGCTAACAAATGCTTCTGGACTGTCTTATCACTCAAAACAGCCCTTTTGGAAATAAGCTTTGAATATGAAATTCGAATCCCAAATGCAAGATCATGTTAAACTGAAGAGTGCCGAAGACCTCGCCAACATTCCCGATCGTCCTCGACGTGAGGCAGTGGCGTTGTTCCGGTTAGTAACAGTACATGACTGCCTAAGTAAACATCTCCATAGAATTGGCATTTTTGATTCCCCTCTAAGTTCTTTATGCACCTTGGAGAACCTTTAAATAGAGGTCATCTGCGTCGATGCAGGGCACTTCGCGTTTCTTCCGACTCTGAGATTATCCTGTATTGGAGAGCCAGAGAACGCCTGAGGCAATGACTCCGGTCAATGTTACTTTTGTTACTTGTACAGTTGTCCCACAATTGTTATTTTTATAATTGTAACCTGCCTTGCCATTAGAAATAATAAAAAAAATATTGTTTTACTTGTACTACTACTACGTTAAGAGAGAGAAGTGGGTACAAAACATTTTCGTTTGGAAATGTATGGTAATAAGAATCAGTAATCATACTTAAAAATGTTTGATATGAGGAAAAGAAATATCTATTTTCATGTGTTTCCTTATTTTTTTCACAGAGTTCGGGTGTGTCGCTGTTTTGCATCTTTGTCCTGGGTAGTAAAATTGCTAGAACTGTCCAGGACTGCATGGAGCATGAAATTCACGTTACTCATATGATGAAGCATGTTACTCATATGACCAAAGTAAATTAACAAATAGACAAGTAATTAAAAAAATTCCAAAGCAGTGATAATGTTTTAACCTACTTTATACCTGTCAGTTGGTTACTTTGGTTTAGATCACCATGGTTTTGATAGATGGGCGATATTGGAACAGGACTTGTTACTGAAAGTTGATTACAAATTGCTGCGATCAACCAGGTCAGCAATATGATCCAAACCCTCTTTGTACCGAAGAACAACACTCTACCCATTCTTACATGCTTTGGCTGTATAACAGTTGGAGTTAGTGAATATGGTAAGGTCTCGGACGTTTAACATATAACTAAGTTTACAATATTTTTAACACTAGAATTACGGAAGGGGTCATTTTGACACCTAGCGAACTTTTATCTCTGACAGCTCTTCTATTTCTTTTAAAAATATCTTAATCCTTTCTTGACTTTTCCTAAATCATTGTTATTTACTAAATAGTAAAGATTTCAAGAAAATCGTATTTTTATTTTAGCCCTACAAATGATTATAGAAATGCGGCAGGCTATATACTCATGTTGAAGACAAGTGTAAACTTCATAATGTCTATTTCACTATTTTATTAGCAGAACTGAGAGCATTCATAGCATTGTTGTACGTAAGGGGCATCAGCCGCCAAGGGCTTACCAATTCTTAGCTTGTGGTCCAAGACTTGGGGATCAAAGTTTTTTCATGAAACTATGAGTAGAGACAGGTTTTCGGAAGTTACGAAATTTCTTCGTTTTGAAAATAAACTAACAAGGTCTTCACGTTTGTAGTGTGATAAATTTACACTAATATCCGAGGTATGGAATACTTTTTTAGACAACTGTAAACTTTGCTACAGACCAAATGAAAATATTACGTTTGATAAACAGTTATTCCATACAAAAACAAGATGCACTTTTTTGCAGTATATGCCTAACAAGCTAGATAAATTCGGAATAAAATTTTGGCTAGAAGTAGATGTTAGGACAAAATACTTATTAAACGGATTTCCATATTTAGGAAAAGATGAAATGAGATAAAGTGATCAAAGTTTAGGATAGAACGTAGTAAATCGTTTAATTGATCTTACATACCTGCAAAGTCTGTATATTTTTAAAAACAAACTGTAGTTGTCATAATTTGCGTTATTTTAACTTATTTTTCACAAATATAGTATATCATATAGAAAAATGTGCAGATATATTACCAAGGGATCAAAATGACACCCGGCGAAATTCTAGGTATACAAAAACCACCGTAATTCTAGTGCTAAAGGATTATTTTAGCTGCGATTTATTAAGAATTTTATTTAACAATTCTAACGCAATTTCAAAACTTTTAAACGAAAGCATAATATTTCGTACAGTACAAAATTTTCCCTTTAACTCTTAATTTCTTTTTAGAAAAAAGAATAGAATGAGTAAAACCCCCTTTGTGGAAACACTTCAAAGGATTTTCAGACGTTTACAAAACTTTTTTTTCTTTCCATAAATTCTTTTAGTGAATGTGAGCTATTTTTTACACTTCTTAGAAAATAGGAAAGTGAAATATGTATAAAACACGAAGCGAGTTATGAAAAGATTTTTTTAAACTATCCTTCATACTATACTTTTAGACTTTCAAACACGTAAAACACTTATGGGAAGTTTTGAATGTTTTTGCAATGTGTACAAAATTTAAAGATTATTTACAGTCATAAAATGAGGCAGTTTAGCTTAAACGTAAAATTATAAATTTATTTTTTTAAGGGAAGAAATTCTCAATGAAACTGAAAAGGGTTTGAGCTAAAAATAAAGCTACTTTTGGGTAGAAGGAAAAGTTTTAAAAGTCACTATTATAGTAAAGTAAAGGAGAAACGGTACCTTCCGAAATTTAAAAGAAAAACAACAGTATTTATTCGGTTCATTATAGAAAAAAAATGTTCCATTTAAAATGAATTTTAACTGGGTTTTTTATTGCACCCTAATTTGAAAAAAATATTTAGTTTTGTCAATTTCAAATAAAAAGAATGAAATTCTTTTACCCCCGCAAGGTAATTTTTGAAATATGTTATAAAATAATTGTTTCATTTAATTAAAGTAAAATATCTGTTTTATCCTGCGAACCTAAAGCTTTAGAGTTAAAAATATAAAACTGTTAAGAAATCAATTAATAAAAAAAATTACCCTTTATTTCGCTATAAAATAAAGTATATTAATCATATTATTAAAACTGACGCTCATAAATTAAAAGAAATGAATAGCTTCTGCTTGATCTGAAATTTAAAAGAAATCCGAAATTTAAAAGTTTGTCTGTTTCTTTCGAAATTTCAAAGGAAAACAACAGCATTTATTGGAATCATCATAGAAAAAAAAATTGTTCCTCTTATTGCGCTCTAATTTGAAAAAAAGTTATTTAGTTTTGTCATTTTCAAATAAAAAGAATGCAATTCTTTCACCCGCAAGGTAACTTTTGAAATATGTTAGAAAATAATTGTTTTATTTAATTAAAGCAAAAATCTGTTTTATCCTGTGAACCTAAAGGTTTAGACTAAAAAACTAAAAACTGTTAAGAAATCAATTAATAAAAAAACTAGCCTTTATTTCGCTATAAAATAAAGTATATTACTCATATTATTACAACTGACGCTCCCAAATTAAAAGAAATAAATAATTTCTGCTTGATCCGATATTTAAAAGAAATCCGAAATTTAAAAAATTTTCTGTTTTTTCCAAAATTTAAAAGAAAAACAACAGCATTTATTTGATTCATTATAGAAAAAAAATTGTTCCTCTTATTGCGCTCTAATTTGAAATAAATTATTTAGTTCATTCTCCTTCTTCTAAAAATAATTAAAATAATCACACATGATAAAAAATATGGAACTTGAGGATTAGCTTTGCTAGAAATTAATACATTTTCCCTATGAAACTTAAACTAGTGGCAATATTTTCAAAGAATTTGGCAGTAAAATCACTGTTCTGTTGACTAGTAGGGGATTTCTTACCATGTTTTTAAATGAACATTAAAATGATCCGTTTGTAAAACCTATGGGTATAATTTAAAATTAAATTATTGAAAACCAGTATAAATTGACAAATAAAATTCATTTTTCTTAAAAAAATAATAAAAAAAAATTAAAAGATTTTTTATAGATAAATTAATCAAACTACCTCCTGTAATATCTTATTAACATTTCTGATTTTTACAGAAGTTAATTTTCAAGATAATTTATTCATCACACTCTATAAAAATACTAATTAAAATACGTATGGATGGTAGAAAGATGCCAAAATTAATAAAACAATTTAAAATTTAACATTTTTTAGAAATTAGTAAGTTTTTCAGAATGAAAATCACATTTGTGGGAATAAACTCAGTGCTTTGGTCAGTAATCCAATTTTATTTCATCTACCGATTCCTCCTTTGCTTTAGGCCATGAGTATTTAAATATATTACATTTATCTATTGAAAAGAAACATGGAAAATTATCTGTTTTATAATATTAAATATGGAAAACAATTTATTAAGTTTTCTCTGCCTGTAACGGCACCTATAGGTGTTTACTTTTTGCAAAGATTTTATAAACATCTCAAATTTATGTTCACCTTTATTTATTCTGATATTTTCAAAATCGGATCAGAAATATTATTTCATTTATCATTTACTCTTTTGCTTGGGGCCATAAATTTTTAAATAGATTACATATATCTATATAAAAGGAGCGTATGAAATTGCAGTTTTATATCATTAAATATGGAAAACAAGTTATTAAGTTTTCTCTGCCTGTAACGGCACCCATAGATGTTTTACTATTTGCAAAGATTTTATAAACATCTCAAATTTATATCGACCTTTATTTATTCTAATATTTTCAAAATCGGATCAGAAATATTATTTCATCTATCATTTCCTCTTTTGCTTGGGGCCATAAATTTTTAAATAGATTACATATATCTATATAAAAGGAGTATATAAAATTACCAGTTTTATATCATTAAATATGGAAAACAAGTTATTAAGTTTTCTCTGCCTGTTACGGCACCCATAGATGTTTACTATTTGCAAAGATTTTACAAACATCTCAAATTTATATCGACCTTTATTTATTCTAATATTTTCAAAATCGGATCAGAAATATTATTTCATCTATCATTTCCTCTTTTGCTTGGGGCCATAAATTTTTAAATAGATTACATATATCTATATAAAAGGAGTATATAAAATTGCCAGTTTTATATCATTAAATATGGAAAACAAGTTATTAAGTTTTCTCTGCCTGTAACGGCACCCAGAGATGTTTACTATTTGAAAGATTTTACAAACATCTCAAATTTATATCGACCTTTATTTATTCTAATATTTTCAAAATCGGATCAGAAATATTATTTCATCTATCATTTCCTCTTTTGCCTGGGGCCATAAATTTTTAAATAGATTACATATATCTATATAAAAGAAGCGTATGAAATTGCCAGTTTTATATCATTAAATATGGAAAACAAGTTATTAAGTTTTCTCTGCCTGTAAAGGCACCTATAGGTGTTTACTATTTGCAAAGATTTTATAAACATCTCAAATTTATATCGACCTTTATTTATTCTAATATTTTCAAAATCGGATCAGAAATATTATTTCATTTATCATTTCCTCTTTTACTTAAGGCCATAAATTTTTAAATAGATTACATATATCTATATAAAAGAAGCATATAAAATTGCCAGTTTTATATCATTAAATATGGAAAACAAGTTATTAAATTTTCTCTGACTGTAACAACGGCTATTGGCTTTTCCTATTTGGAACGGATTAAAAAAATTCTAAACGCATGTGGATTTTTATCAATTTATTTTTTTTAAAACACCAACAGTAATAAATCATGCAATTCTATCTTGCAAGTAAAATTATTTTTAAAATTTTTACTGCATCATGCAGTTGTGATAAAAAACGTTTAATAATTTATATTTTTCTGCAAGTCTCAGACAGGGTATTACGCGAGAGTTTCAAAGTTTCAGGCGCCGAAAAAGGATTATTTTCCATGGTTGTCTGGAAATCATCAAAGAACGAAACATTTATTAAAGCACCTTGAAAGTCTGTCTCTAAAAGTCTTTGAATAAATATTATTAATGGGATTTCTTCATGTTTTTTTCTATTTCTGGATGAAATATCAAAGAACGCGGAGACAAAGGAATAAGATATTATGTAACTGAAACTTTTACACTGCGAGTTATTTAATGTGGAATACTGAGATTTCTTTAGCAACAAAAAGGCTTAAAAACGGGTTTATTATTCAGCTCTGACTTTGGATTAGAATTCATGTGTATGGACGACGGTTATATAAAAATTATTTAAATCCAGAGTCTTAAAACGTATTTAAAAAGACATAGGTTTTTTTTTACAATTTAAAAATTTCTTATGTAGACAGAATATTGTTTATGTATCTCTTTTATTTTGTATGATGGGTCAAGAGAATTGTCATTTGCACATTTTCTACAAGATTCAAAGTCAGTTTCGTTTCACAAGGGTTATATAAAAAATTAATTAAATACAGAATGTTAAAAAATATTTAAAATACACCATTTTTTTACAATTTATAAAATATCTTATGTAGACAGCACTTTGTTTATATATTGATTTTATTATTTTGTATGATAGGTCAAAAGAATTGTCACTTGCACATTTTCTACAAGATTCAAAGTCACTTTCATTTCACAAGGGTTATATAAAATTAATTAAACATAGATTCTTAAAAAGTATTTAAATAGACATCGTCTTTTTTTTACAATTTATAAAATATCTTATGTAGACAGCATAGTGTTTATATATTACTTTTATTATTTTGCAGGATGGGTCAACAGAATTGCCATTTGCACATTTTCTTGAAGATTCAAAGTCAGTTTCGTTTCACAAGTGTTATATAAAAAATTAGTTAAATCCAGAGTCTTAAAAAGTATTTAAAAAGACATCGTTTTTTTTACAATTTATAAAATATCTCATGTAGACCACATATTGTTTATATATCGCTTTTATTTTGTATGATGGGTCAACAGAATTATCATTTGCACATTTTTTGTAGGATTCAATGTCAGTTTTGCTTCACAAGGGTTATATAAAAAAATTAACTAAATCCAGAGTCTTAAAAAGTATTTAAATAGACATCGTCTTTTTTTTTTACAATTTATAAAATATCTTATGTAGACAGCATATTGTTTATATATTACTTTTATTATTTTGTATGATGGGTCAACAGAATATTGTCATTTGCACATTTTCTTCAAGATTCAAAGTCAGTTTCGTTTCACAAGGGTTATATAAAAAATTAATTAAATCCAGAGTCTTAAAAAGTATTTAAAAATACATCTTTTTTTACAATTTATAAAATATCTTATGTAGACAGCATATTGTTTATGTATCTCTTTTATTTTCGTTGATGGGTTACCAGAATTGTCATTTGCACATTTTCTACAAGATTCAAACTCAGTTTCGTTTCATAAGTGTTATATAAAAAATTAAATAAGTATAAAATCTTAAATGTATTTAAAAAACATCGTTTTTTTTACAATTTATAAAATATCTTATGTAGACCACATATTGTTTACATATCGCTTTTATTTTATTTGACGGGTCAACAGAATTGTCATTTGCACATTCTCTTCAAGATTCAAAGTTAGTTACATTTTACAAGAGTTATATAAAAATTAATTAAATCCAGAGTCTTAAATATTTAAAAAGACATCGTTTTTGTACAGTTTAAATAATATCTTATGTAGACAGCATATTGTTTATATATCGCTTTTATTTTTCTTGAGTGTTCAACACAATTGTCCTTTGCACATTTTCTACAAGAATCAAAGTCAGTTTCGTTTCACAAGGCTTATATAAAAATTAATTAAATCCAAAGTCTTAAAAAGTATTTAAAAAACATAGTTTTTTTTTCAATTTATAAAATATCTTATGTAGACAGCATATTGTTTATGTATCGCTTTTATTTTTTATGATGGCTCAACAGAATTGTCATTTGCACATTTTCTTCAAGATTCAAAGTCAGTTTCGTTTCTCAAGGGACCCATGTTGTCTGAGTAGAGATCAAATTCTTTCATCCGATGGAGACACGCAACGTTAATCCTCATTACAGACAATTTCTCTTACATAGATATTACGATCTAAATCAAATATTTTCTTGATTACAATACTTTTTTTACTCCATACAAAAAGTGTAATAAACAGTACAAGTTGAAAATATTCTCTGCAAATAAAACATTTTTAATTTTTTTCCTATAAATTGGGCATTAAGAATGCTACTCTATGAAATATTTACGGGAACGATATCATCCATCTTGAATACGAAGTGAGGTCAGCAGGCTTAAAGCCTTTATTACATGCTAATTAGAGTAAAATAATACCATATGTAGTTTATTTGATTCTTCATCTTGAAGATGTAAGGAAGAGAGTATAAATTAATTGCTTTTAAAGCAATATTTAAATATTAATTTAATGAGTTCTGAGCATTGTTTTGGAACATGTTAAACAACATTAGTGTTTCATTCTTAGAGCTCAGATTTTTATACTTTTACGATAATATTATTCAGATAGCTGTATTATCCTATTGTATTTTAAAACTTACAATTAATTGTTGTTTTTAATGGTTGGAAATATTATAGTGTGATTTCAGTATCTATGTAACAAAACTTCAATTCGCTTGCTTCTTCTATGTAAATTAGCTTTACTTATAACTTATGTTTACTATGCTTACTATTACTATATACTTATTGATATATTACTTATTGCTATACTTATTGTTACTATTACTACACCTATTACTATGCTTACTATTAATATTACTTATTATAACTTATGCTTACTATTACTTATGCTTACTATGTAAATTAATGATATTTTCATTTTTTCTGAATCATATTTTTGCGATTTTAGATTTATATTACATGTTTCTATAAAATAATGTACATACATTCAGGCGAAACTTGAAGTGAAACTTGTCTAAATTCATTAAAAGCATGGTTAAAGTGAGAGTTTCCATTGAAATCTAAACATTGAAATTTTTCGTAATTTCAATACTACATGTACTTTCCAGATGGAAGTAAAAAAGTATATTTTGTTAAAAATTACCTCTTTTCAGATTTTAGAAAAAAAATGAAAGAGGTTTCATCATGGGCTGTTAACTTTTATCAATCAAATATTTGCTGTTTTTAATAGCCTTATTTTTTGAAAAATACTAAAGTAAAATAAAAAAATATATT
The DNA here is from genome assembly GCA_032207245.1 of Pardosa pseudoannulata. Classification (NCBI taxonomy): domain Eukaryota; kingdom Metazoa; phylum Arthropoda; class Arachnida; order Araneae; family Lycosidae; genus Pardosa; species Pardosa pseudoannulata. Next base: position 140,241,100 of record CM063508.1, read on the forward strand.
TTCTTCTTTCTTCCAAAAAGGAAAAAAAAATCACATGTTTACTCTATTTTAACTGCTTCAATTTATTATTAGCTATCGATCTGAGACTCTTTGTTTTCTCTGTCATCTATAAAAGTCTCAATCATACTAACGACTTTCTGGATATTTACGCTAAATTTCTTTATCCCTTACTTAATTTGAATCAATAGTTAATCAAATAATAAATGTTAACTACTTTCTTTTAAAAATCTTCGCTAAAGCACAGTAATTTAACGGAACAGTAAGATAATGCCAAATGTTTTATAAAAGAACTGTAGTACCTCAGTCAGAATCTCCGCTAAAGCACAGTAATTTAACGTAATAGTAATATAATGTCAAATGTTTTATAAAAGAGCTGTGGTAGCTCAGTCATTATCTCCGCTAAAGCACATTAATTTAACTTAACAGTAAAATAACGCCAAAAGTTTTAAAAAAGAACCCTGGTAGCTCAGTGAAAATCTTCGCTAAAGCACAATAATTTAATGTAAGAGTAAGATAGTACCAAATGTTTTTTAAAAGAGCCGTGGTAGCTCAGTTGGAATCTCGGCTAAAGTACATATTAATTTAACCTAAGAGTAAGGTAATACCAAATGTCTTAAAAAAGAGCCGTAGTAGCTGAGTCAGTATCTTCGCTAAAGCACAATAATTTAACGTAACAGTAAGATAATGCAAATGTTTTATAAAAGAGCCGTGGTACTTCAGTCCGAATCTCCGCTAAATCCCAGTAATTTAAAGTAAGAGTAAGAAAATACCAAACGTTTTACAAAAGTGCCGTTGTAGCTCAGTCATGATCTCCGCTAAAGCACATTAATTTAACGTAACAGTAAGATAATGCCAAATGTTTTAAAAAAGAACCCTGATAGCTCAGTAAAAATCTTCGCTAAAGCACAATAATTTAATGTAAGAGTAAGATAGTACCAAATGTTTTTTAAAAGAGCCGTGGTATCTTAGTTGGAATCTCGTCTAAAGCACACATTAATTTAACGTAATACCAAATGTCTTAAAAAAGAGCCGTAGTAGCTGAGTCAGAATCTTCGCTAAAGCACAATAATTTAACGTAACAGTAAGATAATGCCAAATGTTTTATAAAAGAGCCGCGCTAAATCAGTCAGCAAAGTCGTAGATCTCATAACCGGAGGGTTGCAGTATCAAGGTGTCTAGACGCTCTAATGTTCACAGTGTTCATTTATGACGGCTTGTGTACGTCAAATAGTTTTTAAGTCTCAATGTGTTCCAAATGATACTTCTGGCGATGGCAGGCCAAACTTGGCGGTATTCTACTTGGTCCCTACTTCTAAATTACTTGGATTCATTTTATTTGTCTGTGTTGTCCTTGGAAGTAATGTTTTCAGCCTATATAT
>CM063508.1:140244978-140254978 GCA_032207245.1 Pardosa pseudoannulata
TTCATACTTTTTATCTTTACCCTCTGACTGTTGAACTAACATATGTACGGATTCACTCAATGTCACTTTTATTCATAAAAACATAGGTGAAAGATATGTAAATTGTGATTCTGAATTGCAAAATACTTACATTTTTTACTTTACTTTAAGATTTTATTATTATTGTGCTCAAATGTTTTCCGGATGCAATTTACTGTGTTGAGTGGATTACAAAGAAAAGCCATAAACTTTTTTCATCTATACCTTCGATGGTCACAGAGTGAAATATATTTAGATACACTCAAAGTATACTAGAAAATTAGATACTTTTAGAATTCGAAATGAAGTACAAGGTTTACTCTGAAATTTTTGAGATACGAGCAGACTAGATTTTACAAAATAAAAATAACGGTTTAATTTTAAAATACAAAGTATTTTAACAAAGTACATAATTTTTTAACTGACTTACTTCAACTTGTTTAGCATAAAATAAATTTTAAACAGAAAAGAAAATAGAGTTGACGCGAGAACATTTTCTTACCATGATTTTCTACGATTTTAAAGCAGGATTAAATCAAGAAGAATGCTTTCAATGGCTGCAATTGGCATTTGGTGATGAATCTCTAGCTCGTGCTATTGTATTCAGATGGTTTAAAGAATTTAGCAGAGGTCGCAATTTTATTCAAGATGAAGAACACACAGAAAGGCGGTCGTTGGCAGTAATCCCGGATAATGTGTCTGCCATACGAAAAGTTTTGACGTTCCAACACGTCAAGAAAGAAAAGTATGGGTCTTTGAAGATGATTCCACTCTGGCAATGGGAAAAAGACAACGCGCACTGAAAAAAGTGATGTATGAAGTTTTCTTCAGAAGTACGGGATTGGTCAAAGCCATCAAGTTGGAAGGACAGAAGACAGTAACAGCAAACTGGCATACCACTAAATGTTTTCCACAAATTCTACAAGAAGTGAATGTTAGGGGACTAATGCTTCACCATGACAATGCATCTTTACATACATCCAGATTAACAGTTTAGTTTCTTAAACAAAAACATATTAAAGTGATAGAACATCAGTCGTATTCACCTAATCTAGCTAAGTGTGACTTTTCCTTATTCTTTAATCTAAAAAAGAACTTACTTGGAAGTCGTTTTCATTCAGAAGAAGAGATTTATTGGCTATAAATGCATTTTTCATCTATTCCAAGAAATGTATGGCTTGAGGCATCTGTGGAAAATTCTTCTACAAAAGTTCATTGATGCTGGAGGAGACTATTTTGAACACACCTACAATTTTGTAAGTATAACTTTAAAATCCTAGTTGTATCTCAAAAATTTCAGAGTGACCTTCGTATGAAATAAAAATAAATTTCTATAAAATATAAAATTGTAAGTATAATATAAATTCAACATAAAAACCATATGACTGTTATAGAATTCACTGCTGCACAAGAATAAACTGAATTCCTTACTCAAAAAGAAATTTTTATCTGCTGACTCCACCATAAAATGTTATTTTTTAATTGCCTTTTGTGTGTTTCTTCTTTTACGCAAATATTTATGCGAAAAGTTATCGGTAGATACTCAGCAAATTTTATGCTTGAGAAAGCAATAATATTGCGTTATACAAAAATATTTCCTCTAAAAGATTTCTTCTACAAAATATATTTACCTCCTTTCCAAGATAATACACTTCCCAGAAATTCGCTTTATTTCATGCATTAAATCCCTTAAAGTATTATGTTTATCATAAATACCATAAAAGTAGATTAAAGTTTGTGTTATTGATTTGAATTTTTTTTTTGTTGCTCTTAGGTCATTGTTTAAATTTATTCGCTCTAATTATTTTACTGCTACATTTTGTCAACAATAAATTTGTTTCTTTGATTTTGTTCTTTAGCTATGAAATTAATTATATAAATAATGATAATAAACAATCACTAATCGCCCAAAAAATTCTACCTTTTGAAATTTATTTATATTTTATTCATTTTTATCTTAAATGTATGAATATACATTAATTCGCAAAGAACTAATTTTTGTGCTTCTCTTTTGAAAAAAAATGTTTTAATAAATACATATTTTTAAACTTTTTTATTTAAAATATTAATCTTTTTATATCTAAGGCATCCAATAATAAAACCTTTTTATTTTAAGTATCAATTTATTTAACACCCACCTTTTGTGAATTCACCATTAGAATTTGCATTTTTAAAATTATTGTTCTATTTATTTATAAAATAACTGAACAAATGTTTTAACTTGATTTTTATTCATCAATTATTAATTATAAATTTATGACATTTTCCATTAGTAATATTTTTGTAACTAACTAATATGGTTTTCTTTTTATGTTTTGATGAACTTGGAATGTTCTTTAAAAGAACACATTTAAGATACTTTTTAAATTTCATGGTTTATAAAATATTACTTGTAATACATTTTTAATCACTAGATTAAAACAATCAATGTTTTAAAGTTACTTTTTTTTTGGGGGGGGGAGTGGAGAGACGCATATTGTTAATATTTTTGATAGTTAAACTGCCTTTGGGGTGTGTGAAAAAATTATTTTATAATTCTTTAAAATTATTTACTTAAGATATACAATTACTTATATATTTAAAATCATTTGTATAAAGGTATATGTTTTTTTATGCATCAGTGCTATGCATTCCTAAATGGTTGAATCAATTTGTACCGAAATTTTCATAGTGATTCAGGTCAATCCTGGGAATGTTTAGGGCAGGTCAATTTGTTCGAAGGTCAGGAACGTGTGGTGATTGAAAACTTTTTAAAATCTCAATTTAGCGATATCTGAGTTTAGCCATTATATATTAGTTTTACTTCATATATTTTCTTTTTAAATATGTGGTAAAATATTTAAAATAAATTAATTTATGTTAAGGTTTTCAAAATATGTTTTCGTATTGTGCAATATTTCTTTCTCTTTGACCATATTTACTTGACGCATTCCCTTTTATCAATTCATTTATGCTCAGTATACATTTATAAATGTCTGAGGCTATCCGCACAATATTTTTTATGGTCAATCCTAGGAAGGTTTTGGTCAGGTCAATTTGTTAGTAGGTCAAGGACGTATGGAGATAGATAGCTTTTTAAAATCTCTTTTTAAATGTGTAGTTAAATATTTAAAATGTTTTAAATAATTTAAATCAGGTTAGGGTTTTTAAAATACTACCATATATCTCATCATATGACGGGATCAGTAAAATTTTTAATTTTCCAGAATTGTAAAGGAACCCTATGAGGCAGGTAAAAAAAATGTTTTTTTTTTGGCTGAGAATTATCGTTCTACAAAAATAATCGATTAAAATTATCACTTATGTACTTAATCTATTATTTAAGCCAAATATAAAAGAAAATTATTTAGGTAATATCTAAGTTTAGGGATAAAGCGAATGGAAATCATGCAGAAGATATTTAAATAATCTAAAATAAATGATTAAATGAAATAGTTAAAAGGAATGACGTCATAGTGCTAGAAAAAAATTGTTATTTTTACCTATTTTATATGTGATAAATTGATAAATTTATTAGTCTTCTCCTAAAATTGGGCTTGATAGAATTGTATTAAATGCTCAAAAAGGGGGACGAGGTGAATTTCGAACGTTTTAAATATGACAGTATTTTTTGCTGTGATACGACGCTTATTCATACCAATTTATTTTAGGATCGGATCTATAGTTTAGGAAAAAATAAACCTTTTTCGTTCTGAATTTTGCTAACCGTAACTCATCAAAAATCCAATATGGATGCTCTATTCATAACCTGTCCAACCGCTTCATAAATTCGAGGACAGATAGACAGATAACTTAGGCTATTATTACATTACAAGAAGAAAGTTAAGCCATAAAAAGTTGAAAAAATAATAAACATTTATTTTAAAAATAATAAAAGTTTTGAAAATAATAAAACAACTTTAGGAATAAGAATTTAAAAGAAAAAGGAGAAAATATTAAATTAATTAGATATTTAGAAAAATTCGGCTGAGTCGAGGACACAACCGTCGACCCAAGAAGTACGCTGAACAAATGGCCAGACCATCTACCGAATGTGCTAGGTCTACACCCGATAAAGGAACTAATTACAGTATATGAGGGTCGAGTAAACACAGTCCAGTTTAAATATTACGCTTCGCCCTCGCTGCTCCCTCTTATTTTATACTACATTCATATCAAGAATGAATTTAGTATAGAATAAGACGGAGAATAAGACTTGAAATAATATCATTAAACGCTCGAAAAGGGGGGGATGGGTGGATTTCGAACTCGCTTTGAATTTTGCTAACCCTAACTCATGAAAAATCCAATATGGATGCCTGTATCCATTCTAGGTGCAACCGCTTCATAAATTCGCGGATAGACAACTTAGGCTATTATTATATAGGGGATGCATTCAGATAATACAATATTTCTTGCTTTTTTACCCTATTTAATTGTTTCATTCCTTTTTATCAATGCATTTAGGCTCCATTTGCATTCCTAAATGACTGAATGTAAAATGACTATTCCTAGGAAGGTTTGAGACAGATCAAATTGTTCGGAAGCCAAGGACATGTGCAGACAGGAAGCTTTTCCTCAATCTCAATTGAATTTAAATATTTTATAACATCATTTCATATATTTTCTTCTTAAGTACATGGTAAAATATATCAAATCTTTTATGAAACTTAATTCAACAGATATATTTGAATATGTTTTCAGATAATTGTTTTTTGACTATATTTTCGTTACTCATTCCATTACATCAACTTTAAAAAGGTATATTTTCTGCTTTAAATTCAGCTGTGACATTGATTTCATCTGTTTTATATACTCTAATTTTATTCCATTGTTAACAGTGTTATGATTTAATATGAATGAAACATTTATGTCTCTGATATTTCAACTGGTATATACATTTGTTCTCCTTCAGTGATATGGGAAAAAACATAAAAACGTTAGTTAGTTGTCAAATGTGAAGAAAAACCCTCAACAGAGGTAGTTCATTTGAATTAATATTGACAAATACCAAGAAAAAACTACTTAAAGACAAACTAGAATTAATTATGCATTCAAAATAAAATGTAAAAGAGGATAATTTAGTGATAGAAATTTGTTTGATCACCTGCATGAATCAATAAATGGGTCCTTATCACTAATAGTGCGAAAGTTTAACTGTGAACCTATAAATGTTTTATCAAGGCTGCAAGTTTAAAAAAGGCTCTGTAGATAGTGTAGAGAGATTAAAAGGATTGAACATTTAAAACTTAAACACAAGTTTTCAAAATTTTATAAAACATGAAATATTTTTTTCTGGAAGACAACTTATTACTTCATTGTGCAAAGTAAAAGGAATATTGTAATTTTGGGTTTTTAAATTTAAATGAAAAATATATTTTGATTATTTATCCTATGACTATAAAACTTAAATGTGACTCTCCATTTTAACGTGTTTTAGCCTGATGTATGTACATAGAAATGTATCTGGAAAAGTGCGAAAATGATTAGCCATAGAATATTACCAATTAATTTTGTATTTAAGGGTGTTGTAACATATAGTTTTGCACCTCTACATTTTAATAGGAATCCGTAATCATCTAAAGAAAAATCTCAATAAATCGTCTTTTAATAGTGCCATTCTTCCCTATATGACAGTAGCTAAACTTTTGTTGCTGAATAAAAAACTAAAAAAAATATCTTCATAAAATAATCGGAGGATTATATCTCACTTTCGAATGAACTTAAGGATGTGCTGAAAAAGAGTGTAATTTAACAGGCTTATCAGGAGGCTTAGATTTTTATTATTTGCAACTATTATACATTACAATAGGATGGAAATATTAAAAAATATTTCTCATTTTTACAATAAAATGTTTTATAATTCAGTGAGATTTAAATGTCCGATTTTCAGCTGCATTTTGACTAGATGAAAAGCCAATGTTACTTTAAAGCGCATTCATATAAAGCACCTATATTCAGCATAAACACTATAGGCGACATAAATGAGGCCTAAATAGTGAAATTTAGATATTAGTGAAATTTTTACACTAAATAGTGAAATTGTGGACAGCTGTCTCGTTGCTTCAAACGAGCACGTTCGGCGGAAATGGTTTTCAGAAGTCTGTGACTTCCTGTCCCTCCACTCATTCTGCTTTTAATAGCCATTGAGTATGTTGCACACTCGGAAAAATGAAACAGTTATCTGAATACTTTGTGCCTTATTAACTTCTTCTTTACTATATTCCTGCACAAAGGTTTGTTGTTGTTATTGTTTTTCATGCCACTTGGACAAACCAAGCTTGATTGAGCCAGAGGCTGCTAGTATTAAGGCAAATGTGTGAACCTTCGAATTAGTTTTAATGAGCACCATTAAGGTGAAAGAACGACTTCGTTCAATTAGCTTCTCGTCATTTTAAAGCAGGGACCAAGTAGAAGACCCACAGACTTCGCCTGCCACCCCCAGAAGTATTGATTGAGAACTTGGAGGACATTGTGACCAGGAACATATTTTACGTGCCCCAGTCACCTTTAATGAACACGAAGGATGTTAGGCCGGCTCAAGTTCCGAACCCATAACCTTTCAGTTACGAGATCGTTGCCTTTGCCGACTGAGCCACCGCGGCTCAAGCAAATGTTGTGTCTTCTCGTGTACTAGAACTTTTACCCTAGGTTATGTTCTACATAACAACTATCTAACAATTCACCTCCTATTAAACAGACCACGAAATAACTAAAAATTATTTAATAAAACACAAGCGTCTATAAGAAATAAAATTATCTTTCCAAAAAGTGTCATTTTTCATTTGTTTATTTTTTTCCTAGAAGTATACAGAATTTTGATATATTTATGGGGTTTGATGCTTTAAACTTTATTTCGAATGCCAAACATTATTGCATGTTTCTTCGCTATACTGGCAAAAATATATTTTGTTTCCTTCATCTTTTTAGAGAGTAAAAAACACCGAGAGTCCATATCTAGAAGCAATAATGTTTTCTCTTGTGATGGATGCTGAATTCCGTAATTCTTTTAAAATTCTGAAAACATAACGTATTTTTAGTTTCTTAAATTTTGAATTTTTGCATTTCTTATTCACGAAGTAAAAGTATACGGTTAGACACTTGCTGATATGAATATCAATGCAAAAGTTAAATGTATTTTTGAATATATCATAATAAACTAATTTTAAATTGTAGTAACTAAGAATAATTTAATAAATAGAAATTAGAAGAATGAAAAAAACTAAAATTACTCATCGAATAAAAGGTACTTAGTACATGTTTATACAGCCTCAGATGTGTAAAGCAATTTGACCTTTCATGTGGTTTTAAAGTGTATTTCTTATTTCAAGCATTTCGTCAAAAATATTTTTCTGCTTTCTGCATCTATTCTAGGAAGTAAAATAGATGTGACCATGTGTGTGAGAAAAATTCTTTCTCCTCGAGTGTTTGTTAAGGTGAAGTCCTACTGAGCGTCTAGGCCAGCCGTACGTATAGTGGAGTACTAGTGAGAAAATACAAAAAAGAAATAAAAACTAATTCCTCCTGCTGAATTTTGTTTTATTTTGAATATAAATAAAGGTGGCAAAGGGACCACACTCGATCAAAGATTATGCCAACATGGTGTCTAGGTCTTATAAAGAAAATGGTGTTAAAACTCCGCAGAAGATTTTGAGCTCCACACTCCTTCTTCCTTGGTCTCTCTCTGAGGGGGGCCATCAGATCTCTTGAAAATGTTCGTTGGACAGAGTTGTCTGGGCCGAAGATGGCTACTCCGCGGTTAGCAACCCCTCTTGACCAATGAGATCCAAGGATGGTCACTTGCATCACTTTCACTTCCAAGTCAGTTTTGGTCTGACGTTATAGAAGTGTAACTCTTTGTTACATAGTTGTTAGATTATGTAATTCTGTTGGGATTTAGAAATTATAGAAATGCATTTTTATTTTAGTTTAGTTTTCCATTTCGAATTTATACTTTTCTAGTCCATGAAAGGAGCATAAATAGTGCGGAAGCATAAATAGTAATGTAAATTCTACATATGTGTGTAATGGTTTCTACATTTTGAATATTCAATAATTTAAATAATTTATATTTATAAGACTGATTTTTATCTATTGCGTTTATACAACAAATATAATTAAAAGAAGATTTAAATAAAATTAAAATTTATCTTTCGCATAAAGTGACCATTTTTTTTCCATATACTTCCCCAGAATACTAAAGTATTCTTTATTTTTTGTTCTCTGATACTAGGAATTGTATTTCGAATTCCAAATATCTTTGCATATTTCTTTGTTAGTTAGTCAAGAAATATTTTCCTATATTCTGCAACATAGAAAAATTTTAGAAAATAAACAAAATATTTAGTTGGCATTTGTTTGCATAAAACCTTTCTCATTTTGAAATACTCTCTGGACTCCTTTTGAATTTTCAGTAATGTAAAAAATGTATTTTTAGTTCCCTACATGTAGAAGTTTTGCGATTCTTGTTCATGAAAAAGATAGGACAGTTCGTAAGCCTCAATTCTAAGTTTGTTCCAAAAGTAATGAGAAAAAGATTAGATAAACTAAATTATGATACTTACAAGGAAAAACAATAATCTTTCAAGCATGAGCCTTGAACAGCAATACAATGACCCCAGAATTGCTGCTAGTAGTTGTAGCACTGTTTGAGCTAATTTTGAAAGATGTCACGAAGCCTTGTTGTTAAAGCTTTTTGGTTATCTTTCAGTGGGTAAAAATGACATTATTTCATGTCTTTCTTGAGACGTGAAGAAACAAAAATTCACAGCGATTCAGGTCAAAACTGTATTGTGAATGGAGAAGAAGAGGAATGCCTTATTTTTAGGCATTAAGTCACAATCAACGCTGTATAAGGATAAGCGTTTTTGGGGTAGACACTACTGCTATAATCAATTAGTTAGTGGATTCGGTTTAACCCTTTCAAGCAATTATGTGCTTTCTCATAAAATTATGAACTCAATATTGTAAATTAAGAAATGGAATGTAAACTTAATCACAGGTCGATGTTTAGAATATTCCTAAATTGTTCATGTTTCATCTCAATCGTTTCCGTTATTGTTGTTGTTGATTCTCATGCCACTTGGACAAACAAGTATGATTGAGCCTGCAGGCTCTCGTATTAAGACCAAGGGGTGCTCCTTTCGTTTTAACGAGCACCATTAAGGTGAAAGAACGACTTCGCTCGAGTAGGTTCTCGTACTTTTGAAGCAGGGTCCAAGCAGAAGACCTATAGACTTGGCCTGCCACACTCAGAGGTATTAATTGAGAACTTGGAGGACATTGTGACCACGAACAAAATTTATGTGCTCCAGTCACTTTTAACGAACACGGCGGATCTTAGGCCGCTTAGGGTTCTGAATCCGCAACTTCTCAGTTACGAGATCGCTGCCTTTGCCGACTGAGATCTCGTTATCGTAGTCAATGGTTGTCCTACACACGGATCGTCTTCAATGACCTGGTGGTCTTTCGTAAACGCAGTTTGTCTCTTGTAGACTTTTGATTGCGATATAACTTCATTTTTGTAAGCCTTCATTAATATTTTCAAGGTTTCATTACACTTTTTTGCATCGCATTGTTCAATAGATCACTGCATCATATGAATAACAAGCAATGTTCACAACGGATCACTGTTAGTCCACTATACATGCTCTGTGTATTAGAAGCAAGTTCTCAACTCTTGGAATGCGTCACTTCCATTCCAACGAACATTTCTTAACTATATGTTTACTTCTATGAGTTGCCAGAAACGCACATAATTTGTTTTTCGTTTCGTTTGGGGCATAACTTGTGTTACTGTAAATCCTAAATAGATGCAACGCGTAACTGTATCTATATTTTTAACATTTGATAGTAAACTAAAAGCCCATGATGTGCAGCCTCTTGAAATTGGATATTTTTTCTTTGAGGGTGTTACTCAGTTCAAATATCTGGGAGCACTCATTACCAGTAAAAACGAGATTAAAGTTGAAATTGGTAACCGCCTTTTGATGGCAAACCGATG
>CM063508.1:140259978-140264978 GCA_032207245.1 Pardosa pseudoannulata
TCTTGGAAACCAAGTAGATTTTTTATTTCGTTAATACTTTTGCCAAGCTCAATAATTTCAATGATGGCAGAATTGCAATTTTGAATTCCATTTTAGGTTTCGCCAACAGTTAAGTTTGAAATATTATTTGATGTTGTAGCTGTTTCTAATTGTTTTTCATAGCTAACTACTTGAGCGAAAGTTTTCTTTGAGTTTTTGAGAGTATTAATAATTGAATTTTTGTCATCGTCATTTGCAATTTTTTTTTTTTTGGGGGGGGGGGTATTTTATTTCAACTTACCATCACAACCTTCTATTTATACGGCTTCAACAGCAATACAGAATGCGCTGCTCAGCTCATGTGTGATGAATCTGAAATGTTTGTCATTTGTATAAACAACGATACATAGTATTTGCATAAAATTTTAGACCAATCTCGTCCTTCCATCTTGGAATACATGCATTAAAATGCATAGATGTAAAGTTCTCGTATTAACTAATTAGTATTATTGGTCAGGAATTTCCCCTCTTACAAGGTTTTTAACTTCTACATTTAGTTTTAAGCTCTAAATCTAAAATGATTTAGAAATTCAAGTCCGTGAAATAAACAACGTAATAACTCTGAATAATTAATTAAAAAACTTAGCAATGTATACTACATAAAATTTTCTAGAGAAAGAGCATTCTTATTCATTTGTATATAGTAAAAAATAAACTCTTCCAAAGAATTTTTTGAGTGGTTTAATATTAAACTGTTTTAAATTCCAAAATCGTAGCAAATTTCTTCGCTATCCTGTAAGAAAATATCTTTTGTTTTTTTCTATTTTTTGTTTAAGTAAACAAAACATGGAGAGATCATTTCACTGAGCACTAATTTTCTATTTGTAATGGCTGCTGAGCTTCATAATAATCCTTTTAAAATTCTGAAAACGTAATATTATATTTTTAGTTTATGAAATTTTAAATATATGCGTTATGAATGAAATACTTTAGGTTTTCTTATTGTATAAATAAATAGCACTGTAAAATATAATTATGTATGAGTTATATTTCTATAGTTTTTATATTTGATTATTAAGAAATCGACTAATTTCTAAATATATTTGCTATTAATAATTTGAAGTATACAACTTAGATTGCGTGAAATATGATATTATTCGAATAAAGCGCGTTTTCTCTTTGTATTTCCCCATAATTCTAAAGTATTTCGATCCTTCATGTAGTTTGGTATTTTAAACTCTATTTCGAATTCCAAACATCTTTGCATGCATCTTCGCTATTCCATCTGAAACCATCTTTTCTGTTTTCTCTATCTTTTTAGACCGTAAAGAAAACACCGAGAAAATATTTCTTTAAGCAATAGTTTTCTCCCTCGTGATGGATGTTGAATGCTATAATTCTTTTGAAATTTTGAAAACATAAAAATGCATTTTTAGTTTCCAAAGTTTCAAATATTTGCGTATCTTGTTCGAGTAGTAAAGATATAAGAGATTTACCTCTTTCTAAGTATAAATTGTACTGTAAAATCAAAATAAATAAAACTCGAAACAGGAATTCTTAAAAATTGTGATTATAAATACTTTGATGATTAGAAATTTGAGGCATGTGAAATAACTATAGATGTGAAATTAAGGCTGTATCCTTAATTTTCAAAGACAAAATTGAGCTTAAATTTTTAAAATACAAGTAAAGTTTTAGTTCGAGTAGTAAAGATATAAAAGGTTTACCTCTTTGTAAGTATAAATTGTACTGTAAAATCAAAATATATAAAACTCGTAACAGGAATTCTTAAGAATTGTGATTATAAATACTTTGATGATTAGAAATTTGAGGTGTATGAAATAACTATAGATGCGAAATTAATGCGGTATTCTTAAATTTCAAAGACAAAATTGAGCTTAAATATTTAAAATACAAGTAAAGTTTTAGTGGATGCTGTTTAATTTTAGGAATAAGCCCTATACTACTGTACATAATATGATTTTGTATCGTGGTATAACAATGAGTTACATTGCTTTACAACGCCAGAGCGGGACACTGACCGAGGGACGAGGGCTATGTCAGTGACCCCCCCTTCGACCCCATTGGACAAGAGGGGTGGCTAAGGCTGGTCAGTCGTCTTTGGACGCAACAGCAGATTTTGGATTTTTTGCTCAGCAGATTTGAAGGTCCATTCGGAGGAAAGACGAAGCGAACTTCAGCAGAAGTATGGGACGCTCAACTTTTTTTTGTCCATCTGAAGATAGCGTTATCAGCGGGAGTTACTTCCATATTTCAGCGGTTTACAGTGTCTCCATATCGAGATTAAATATATTTTATTTGGGTCACGAGATTGTGCAAGATTAAATTTGTAAGTAAAAATAGGCTTCAAAATGGTAAGTTTTCTCTCATTTGTATCTGGTGTCTTAATTCTTTGTGTAACATGACGTAGTATAAGTCATTAGTACGTAATACCTGGACTGTGGATCCTGAAAAATAATGCTCTAGCAATTCAACCCTCAACAGACTAAAAATGCAGTGACAATGAATAATTTATTTGAAACTTATATACATGCTTCTTTAGTAGTTTGTAAAGTTTTCTTTTTTAAATTTTCACAACACTTTAGAAATCATATAACACATTAATTTGAAGAAAAAACATCCGCGTTGAGATGGTAATTAAATACCGTAAATATTGGAAACTCTAAAATATAGGAATACATTTTTAGTTTATGAAGTTTTAAATATTAAAGTTGAACAAGATGTTATTATGTAAGTTTTACTCTTCATATGTATAAATAGCATTGTAATTTTAATATATATATATATATATATATATATATATATATATATATATATATATATATATATATATATATATATATATATATATATATATATATATATATATATATATATATATATATATATATATATATATATATATATTTAAAATCCAAAACTGCTGGACAAGGAGAAAGCTAAACAGCTAGCATTAATAAAAATGCAGTTGGACGACATTGAAGAGAACGGTACAAGTCTAATTAAAACTTTATTTTAAAGCTGCTAAAACGGAGATCTTTACTAATTAACGACATACACGAGAAAAGACACAAAAATTTCTCTGCTCGACCAGAGGTGCACTCCAGAGCGAAGGCAGAAAGAATTTTCCTACTTACTCAGCGAATTTAAGTGTAAGATCAGGAAAAACACGGAGACATTTGCCGGTGATAGCTGGGAAACGTGTTGAATAGACAGTAAATTTACATCTATATTATAGAAAGCTTAGGGAAATGTATAAATTTATTTTAAAGAATTAGAATGGGAGTGAGGAGGGTTTTATGGAAATAAAAGTTAAATAATTTTGATATATTACACACACACACACACACACACACACACACACACACATATATATATATATATATATATATATATATATATATATAAAGAGAGAGAGATAGATAGATATCTGTATTATCTATAAATAAATATGACTTGTAATACATTTATATCAAGAATATTCTGCAGTAATCCAATTCTTTACTGTAGGAACTATAAATAATTTGATATTTTTAAGGTATGGAAGTGGTAAAATAACCACTCATAAATACCTATGCATGGACAACAAGTGATAAAGACGTAAGGTTACAAAACTGATGAGGAATATTTTGCATTTAATTTCATACAAGTACAGACAACTGATAATGAACACATAGTGTTATTTTTTTATAGTCTCTATATCAGTTTAGACAATTTTAATTTCGCAGGATGAGCTTAAATATTCTTTTATGGTAAGAATCCTATCCATGGGCATTCAGACATTTTATCCCAAACAGTTTCACTTACCTGTTCGAAGAAAACTGTTTTTAGATGATCTTTCAAGTAAAGAAAGAGATGGGAGTCACTTGGAGTGAAACTGAACAGCGGAGAATTAATGGATGATGTCCTGTAACAATGAGTTACACTACTGGTCAACACCAGCGCGGGAGAGTGACCGTAGGACGAAAGCTATGTCAGTGACCCCTCTCCCGCCTTCGACCCCATTGGACCGAAAGCAGGTTGCTAACTCTGGTCGGTCATCTTTAGCCTTGGAAACAGTAATAATTGGATTTTGCTCGGAAGATTTTAAGGCCCCTTCAGAGAAAAAGCAGGCCAAGACGGAGGGAACGGATAACTTCAACAGAGGCAGGGAGTGCTCCACCATTGTTTTAACCTGAACAGATAGCGTCATCAGAGTCAGGGAGTTGTTCCAGCATTCCCAGCAGTACATGGGAACTCCATATTTATATATAATTTGTTTTATTTGCTTCACCAGATAGTTCTTCATCAAAAATAGAATTGTAAAATAAAGAGTCTGCAAAAGGGTAAGTTTTCGCTTATTTGTATCGGGTGTCTTATTCATTGTGTTATCACAATAGGCCTGGTATATGTTATTGGTAATAATATGTCGCAGCAAAACTGCTACAACACTGAGAAAATCCCTGGCAGCTGATAGTGAATTTCAGATAAGGTTAAATGTTTCAGAAAAAGAATGAATCGTTTACTTTACAAAACCAGTTTCCCAAATGACTGCCCACTATTGGAAACCTAAAAACTAGACTTGAAAGTGGCAGGTGGATGAAAATCAGCTAATTTGCAGACCGCATGCATTAGAATTGTTGAACACTACTAATCCCTCTATAACACACGAAATTACAAGAATATAAGCCTTGTAACCTTATTTTAGGATCACATATAAAAAATCTAAATATGGAATTCAAATAATTTATTAACGAAATGAAGCTCACTATTAAAAAACTAGTATATAGCCCATCATATGACGGGATGAGTAAAATTTTTAATTTTTCAGAATTCCAGAATTGTAAAGTACCCTTATGAGGCAGGTAAAAAAAATGGTTTGTTTTTTGGCTGAGAATTATCTGGCACAAGCTCTATAATTTGTTTATCTTCATACTCCTCTAAAGTCTCCCGATACTGTGAATGCAGTTTAGAATTACATTAAATTCATTTGGTGAAACCGTGTGATTATGTATAAACAA
>CM063508.1:140272478-140277478 GCA_032207245.1 Pardosa pseudoannulata
TATATATATATATATATATATATATATATATATATATATATATTATATATATATATATATATATATATATATATATATATATATATATATATATATATATATATATATATATATATATATATATATATATATATATATATATATATATATATATATATATATATATATATATATATATATATATATATATATATGTATATATATATGTATGAACATTTAGCTATAAGCATTCTTTATATTTTGAATATTTAATAGAATACAAATTTTTAACTACATAAACAGAAATCTAAAATTATTTTGAATAAACCACTTTCTTTCATTTTTCTATACTTTCTCAGAATTCTAATATATTTCGATCCTTTTATGTAGTTTGATACTTTTGATTCTATTTCGAATTCCATACAACTTTTCATGTTTTTTCTGTATTCTGTCGAAAATATCTTTCTGATTTCTCAATCTTATTAGAGAGTAAACAAAACATGGAGAAAACAATTCTCCAAACAATAGTTTTTCGTATCGTTGGGGGAGTAGGACGCTGTAGTTTCTTTTTTTTTAATTTATAAACACAATTTTAGTTTTTGAAATTTCGAATATTTCCATTTTCTGTGTGTGTGTGTGGGTGGGGGGAAGGATTAACAAAATAAAGAAAGGATAACTCATTGTAAACATAATTAGGTATGTGAAATATAATTATACTAGCATATAGTCCATCAAATGATGGGATCAGTAATTTTTTTATATTTTCTAGAATTGTAAAGTACCCTATGAGACAAGTAAAAAAATGGTTTGATTTTTTGGTGAGAATTATCTTACAACAAAAAATAATCGACGATTAAATTTTAAATTATCACATATATGCCTAATCTATTATATAAGCCAATTTTAAAGAAAATTATTTGCGTAATATATAAGTTCAGTGATAAAACGTACGAAAATAACGCAGACCATATTTAAATCATTTAAAATAAGAAATGGTTAAATGATTAAATGAGATGGTTAAAGGTATGACGTCATAATACTAGAAAAAGTGTTATTTTTACCTATTTATTATGTGATAAATTGATAAATTTAATCGACTGATCTTAATCGGAGAAAAAAGGACTTCAAATAATGACATTAAATGCTAGAAAATGGAAGGGGTGGATTTCGAAAGTTTCTAACCCTAACTCATCAAAATCCAATAAAGATGCCTCTACCCATTCCAAGTCCAACCGCTTCATTAAATCGAGTACAGACGGACAGATAGCTTAGGATATTATTATATAAGGGATATAACTTGTAATGGCTTCAATAATTCAGGTATTTAGACAAAGAGTAATTTTTTCATGTACAAACTATGAAGGATTTGATAAATATAGCATTCAGGTATGTTAAATATAAAATTATTTAAATAAAGCAGCTATTTTCGTTTGTATAAACGTCCGAAGAATTATAAAGTATTTTGAACTTTTTTATGTAGTTTGATGCTTTAAATTCTTATTCCAATTCCAAATACCTTGCCATGGTTCTTCGCTAAGTCACTTAGCCCTTTAAAGGTCACTATTATATATTCTTTGGGGTTTAATGAAATTAGTTCATAAATGGTATCTATGAACTTTATAAATGTAAATGCATATTTTTTTTTTTACATTTTTTGATGGGCGTAGGGGGAATATGAGGGGTGGTTAAAATGCAAAATCCAGCCCTTTGTACGGAGTGAAAATGCTTTTTAAAGGTTTAATTATGCTTCGGGAACACTGACTATTATCTAAAAGGGTATATTAAAGAAAACTAACCAATTTACAGCCGAGCGATGGCCATATAGTACAGCGCTGCTTTTAGGTACCGGAATTCATGGGTTAAAATACCACTGCAGGCATGGATGTTCGTAGCCATTCGGAATCGGGCTTAAGCTGTAGGTATTGGTCTTATTCACTCTCGGGTTGAAAGACAATAGACCGTACCAAACATAAACAATTTATAAGTACTGTTTGGATACATTTATTTGAGTTTATAAGTGAAAAAATCATATTACTGACTTTTCCAGGTAAAGCAAGTTTAACCACGTATATTTCAAATGAAGTATAGAGCTCTTGTATACTCTCTGTTGCGAGTTGGAAATGTCATAAACATAAAAAACCTAAAAGTCCCTCCTATGTCTTTCAAAAGCAGAGAAAGAATTTAACAGGTGGTTTCGCTCCGAAATCACTGTCCGTTAAAGGGTTAAAAGACTATCTTTTTCCATCTGTATCTCTTTTTAGAGAGTAAAAAAAGCATCGAAAAAAATTCTGCGAGCAATAGTTTTTCTATCGGGATGGAAGTTGTATGCCATAATTTTTTAGTTTCCAACATTTTCAATTTTTTTTCATTTCTAGTTTACAAATAACGATCATCCTCGACGTGAGGCAGTGGCGTTGTTCCAGTTAGTGACAGGACATGACTGCCTAAGTGAACATCTCCATAGAATTGGCATTTTTCACTGCCCTCTTTGTTCTTCATGTGACCTTGGAGAACCTTTAAATAGAGGTGATCTGCGTCGATGCGGGACACTTACAACACCTCCTAGAGACAGTCTCTAGGAGGTGTTGACACTTAGCGGTTCTTTTGACTTCAAGACTACCCTGTACTGGAGAGTCAGAGAACGCCTGAGGCAATGACTGCGGTCAATGTTACTTTTGCTACTTGTAAAGTTGTTCCACAATGGTTATTTTTATAATTGTAACCTGCTTTGCTATTAGAAATAAAAAAAGTTTACAAATAAGTGATATAAGGTTGTTTCTTACACAGACACAAAACACTATCAACTGCGCACTCACACAAACACATATTTATGAGTACTAGACAACCCGACAGGCATTGTCTTATTTTAACGTTGTAAATTCAAAAAACTGTAAAATGTTTTTAAATAAATTTTAAATTGGACTGTTTTTATGTACAAGTATGAAAAAAAATTTTAAAATTACTTGATGCCACAAAGCGTACGGTCATCACAAACGTTATTAGATTAAATTAAAACTCCAACATAGTCTGTATGGGTATTCGACCCTAGGACTTTTCGCACTGAAGCGCCGACCACTGAGCCACAAATATGTTGACAGCAAAGTTTTTAAGCGGCATTATAATAATTTCAATAAGTGCGCAATTCTGGATTTTTAACAAAAAAATATATATTTATATATAATATATATATATATATATATATATATATATATATATATATATATATAATATATTATATATATATATTATATATATATATATATATATAATATATATATATATATATATGTATATATATTTATATATATATATATATATATATATATATATATATATATTTTATATATATATATATATATATATATATATATATATATATATATATATTATATATATATATATATATATTATATATATATATATATATATATATATATATATATATATATATATATATAATATATATATTATATATATATGTATATATATATATATTATATATATATATATAATTTTATATATATAATTTATATATATACAGTTTTACATATATAAAGATAACTATTCTTGTTTTTTATATTTTGAATATTTCATAAAATATTAATTCTTTTGCAGCAACTAAAATCTAAAACTTTTTTTAATTCATCACCCTCTTTCACTTATTTATATTCTCCCAGAATTCTAAAATATTTTGATCTTTTGATGTAGTTTGATACTTTTAATTCTATTTTGAATTCCAGACCTCTTTTTCTGTTTATTCCCTATCCCGTCAAAAATATATTTCTGATTTTTCTATCTTTTTAGAGAGTAAATGAAACACCGAGAAATCATTTCTTCAAGCAATAGTATTTCCTCTCTTGATGGAAGTTGGACGCTGTAAATCTTTTGAAATTCTGAAAGAATAAAAATTCTTTATCAGTTTTCAAAATTTCATATACGTTTCTTGTTTACGAAGAAAATAAATAAGTTTAGCTTTATGTAAGTCTCAGTATTAATGTGAATAATAATTATGTATAACTTCTAGGGGCTTGTGTGTTTAAAAAAAATTAGAAGCGTATTTCTTAACTGAAAATATGAAACATTTGTTAAATAAATCTTAACTTAGAAAAATTTAAAATCTACAATTATTCATTTAAAGCGTTTATTTTCAATTTTTCATATTTCTGAGCCCCTTAACACATTGTATGTAGGACACGTACTCGTACGTTTTCTGACAATCGATACTTGAGCGGAGGTGACGTACTAGTACGGGTTAGTGTAACAACGTGATTTGTCTGTGGGTACAAAAATGAAGGTATATACAGGAAAACAAAGCCGAATGTTCTTGTCTACTACATAATTTATGGAAAAAGTTAGACAAATAGAAACTAGTTTTAACATCAGTCGATGCGTTACCACAGAACGGGAAAAATTTAAACCTATATACTAATATTTCTATTTAATTTTTCATATTTGCGGTACTATTATAAACTTATCCATTAAAAATATATTTTTTGTTTACTAAAATCTTATGGTTGTTATTTACATATTTCTATTTATACATTTCAATATAAAATACGAAAAGTTGGTTAAAAGCTAAATAATTTTCGATCTATTGAGATTTAACTGAATAACTAAATTGACGCGCAAAACGCCCACTCCCGGTACAATTCCGCTGAGAAATGTACCCGCACACAATGTGTTAAGATTTGTCTAGTCAAGCCTCTGAGTTTTGCTCAATACGGGTGTTTTGCTTGGTTTAGTTTGGAAGGCTACGTTCTACTATTTTGCTACACAAGAGCTAATGAAATTGGGATCTACTGCTTAAGACGAATTCCGAACGGATTCGAAAATCTATGCATCTGTACAACTCGAATGCCCGAATTCCGATAGAGAAGAGCAGCGCCTTACTCATTCAGCCATCGTTCTGGAACTCTCTCGTAGTTGTGTGTCTTATACTATTATTTTACGTGTGTATGCACCACGATTTACAAAATCTTCTTTTAAAGCAAAAATAGGAAAGTTGAAATTTTATATATGCT
>CM063508.1:140297478-140299978 GCA_032207245.1 Pardosa pseudoannulata
TTTGTGGTAGTAAGATAAAAATCTAAACCAATTATTATATCATATTACACAGTACTTTTTCTTTTTAATAATGTTATAATATACCCAAAAGGGGGAAGAAAATAATTTTGTTCTTGAACAGAATTACTTAATAGTAGTCTGACACCATCAGTCAATCTAATACATAGTCGATAGAGTTAAGTCCAACTATTGTTCCAAAATCTTGTAAAATTCGTACTCTATGCTGAATAATTTACTGTAGATAGTAAATCGAATAATTCACTGATGGTAACACCCGAAAACCAGCTAACAGCAGAAAAAAAGAAACTACTGTGATCTCTTGACAGAAATTTCTTTGAAACTCTTTCTGGATAGGTAAAGAATTGCTTTCCTAGACTATTTTTACATTTATATAGTCTTCCAAGACTGTCTCTTGAATTGCAGTCTATTTATAGTTTCAATTGTTAGCGTATTCCATCTTAAGCTTTTAAATAATTGGATTTATACCAATTATTTGGATAAGTTGTTGTGAAAATTATTCATGTCAGAAAATTTCTCCTTTCTGGTAGTAAATAAAAATCTAAACCAATTATTCATATCATATTACACAGTACTTTTTTTAATAATGTTATAATATACCCAAAGGGGAAGAAAATAATTTTGTTCTTGAACAGAATTACTTAATAGTAGTCTGACACCATCAGTCAATCTAATACATAGTCGATAGAGTTAAGTCCAACTACTGTTTCAAAAGCTTGTAAAATTCGTACTCTATGCTGAATAATTTACTGTAGATACTAAATCGAATAATTCACGGATGGTAACACCCGAAAACCAGCTAACAGTAGAAAAAAAAGAAAGGAAACTAAATTTACAGCATGGGTAATGAAATTTAAATTTCATCAATTTAACAGTTTAATGTCGAAAAACTTGCTATGGCTTAGATCGATATATTGTGTATAAATAAAAACATAATTTTAACTTGCATAACTTGCATGAACAAAGTGAGGGACGAAAATGAGTCGGGGGGCGAAAGTTTCAACCCCCTCTTTCGAGGCGTGGAACACTGAGTATTCATACACACACAGATACATATATATTTATAATGTATATGTGTGTTTATGTATTTATATTCCCTTATGCGAAGAGCAGGAAGAAGAGATCGCATAAGTGAATACTTTTCATATGTGAATAGTAATCTTTTCGACTTATGAAAATGGGGAAACACTGTTTTTCTGTATTTCTATAAAAGAAATAATTATATTTTAAAGGTAAAAATTGTATTATTATTAATAATATATCTAAACTAAAACAAAAATTAATTTTTTGTCTGAATACAACAGGTGTCTGCATTCATTAAACACATACATAAATACATACAATGAACATTTTTTATAAAACATCACTAAATGAACATGATATGAAATGGTAACATAAATAGAAAACACACACTAAAATCTCCACATTTTAATCAATCCTAAAAAATGAATTGTAAGAGAATTTCAATTGTATGTCTCACTTTCTACACACACACACATAGATTTAAATACTCACAATGATTTTAAAAGCTATTTCCATAACCCAGTACCCGGTCTCAGCATGATATTGAACAGTGTTCTAAAATAAATTTAGATAATTAGAAATTTATGCATTAGATCTATCTAGCAGATTTTAAATTTATATTAACCAAATTAGAATCGTTTTCTATTGAAGTATATGACACTAAATGAGACTAATATTGAGTACATTGACTGAGGATAAGCGCCCAACCTCAACTCATTTAAATAAAATAAAATTAATAAATCAATTTGATTTTACTTTAAGAATACCTCAAAAAGTAGACGCTGAGGAAAAAAATTCAATACGTTTAGAGTTATTCCTGAGAATATAGAATTGGTTGCATTGAGGGTATAGAATTATATACAACCTAACTGCGAAGAATTAGAAAAGTACATGTGCCTCTAGAGACACATGTTAAATATTAAGACACTTCCTGTATACATATAATTATTATTAATTGATTATGTATGCTCATGTTAACGAAAGAAATAATTTATTTAGTCCCTTTATATACTTTTGATAATTATTTTTGAAAATTTAGTTTTGCGTTCAACTTTTTAAAACTCTGTTTACTCTTAGATTAGTTACTTTTATTGAGTTTATCTTAGAGACATGATGCATTTAAGATGGCAATAAAAAAGACCAATGAGTAGATGTGTATACAAAGTTTTTTAATATTGAAGGGAATATTTTATCACATCGATTACTCTTGAGATTTCTCACAAGTGTAAAGTTGAAGATTTGTTTTTTTGCTGTGACTGATATACGCTTGATATAAAATATACCTCTATAAATTTAATTCTAATTTCTCATTTTCTTTAGCTCTTCCATTAAGTAAGAAAATATTAAGTTTTATAGTGCTAAAACAATAATGTTTCTGCTAATAAAAATAAGCATAGAGTCATTACAACAAATTGCAAATCTAAGAACAGAACAAAAAGTTTATATAATTTGAAATCGT